>CAUOFW020004391.1:589134-909134 GCA_963454935.2 Ilex paraguariensis
CTTTAGAGAGGAGTCATGCTAGCGAAATAGGCAAGAAGGGAGGAGTGGTGAACAGCTGGTAACGGCTGCCGGATAGGCGGAAGCACTAAGCCTGGAATCACTTTCGATAGCAAAAAAAAGTGAAAAAGTTCTGATATCTGATTCTGATATAGGAGCCCTATCAAGTCAAGAAGGAAGATACTCAAAAAGGCTTTATAGCTACATTTATGTTTCAGTATGCTAGACCCTCCTCTAGTTCAAGAGCTCCAGATACTAGCTCTGCTCTAGTTGCTTTTCTATGTTGAGTGAATCGCTATGGAAATGAAATAGAAGAAGTGACAAATGCCTAACAACCGATGAGGGGCTAAGGAATGGCAACCTCTGTGAGCTACCTCCGGACCCTGGGAAGAGTCCCGGACCATGGAAGCGATCAAAGGAAGACGGTAATCAACCACTGTCCTTTTGTGATGTTCTCATGCAAGTACAGCACAAGGGCTCATGCTATCTTGAGATCTCGGAACCGGAGTCTGAAAGCTTTGAATCAGACGAGTGGGAAGAAGATGAGCAGCAGATCCATAACCAGGGCCCTTCGAATTGTCCCCCTGTGATCAACATGAATGGGGAAACTAAAAGGAGAATTTCTCAATGATCCAATTTTGAAAATGTGGAGACCAAATGGGGAGATTGACTTCATTGACCTGGGCCGTAGAAAGAGAACCCGGCCACCTATTTCATTCGACGTTCTGGGGCGGGGGCCCGCCCGATTCGACCGACTTTTGGATAACAAGAAGGCGAGCTTATCTGCTTTGATCAAATAAAAAGCCCAGTCAGCCACCAACTCGGTGCAGGTCACGTGACCTACAGCTCGGCCTTCGCTTTTTGAGGCTTCCTCTACCCACATTTCTATATGCCCGCAGCACTTCCATATGGAGAAAGATAGGCTTACCATGTTCCATCAATAGCACCTAACCTATGCCGATTTTGGCGGACCGTGCTCCACCCCGGTGAACTCATGCGGTTCCAACGTGCCCAGAGGCCAGAGGCGAATCCGTTCACGGTCCGTAGGACCAACACCATTCGAAGGTGGGTGGCCCGCCCCGCCTAGAACAGTCATGTTTGACTGGGCTTACACACATTCGATCACTTACGCTGTCCCCCCTCAGCTCACCCTAGCCCCGGGCCTTTTGCTCTTCTAACGTAAGCTCCAAGGCTTCACACCAAGTCTTCACTGACATAATATGCATGCTTAAGTAGGGTCAGGCAGAACCGTTGTTGCCTGATGGGAACTTCCCCCATATTGCTATCAATGTCTTCATGTCGCACGACCTCTTAACATTACACCACTGAATCCCCAATCTTTCTGATGTGACACAATTTTGATCCTTCCCTATGAAGCTTTTTTCTTTTCCCACTCATCTCCAATAAAAAAAAAAAAAGTCATGACTTCAAAGAGTCCTGGCTCAATCTTCTTCCATGGCATGAGTCAGCCAAGAGATATCCAAATAGCCTATTCATGGCCCTTTTTTTTTTTTCTTTCAACGGTTTGGGGTGTTTGGACTTGTTTATGTGTAGCTCGACTAATCTTCTTTTTGGTGCGGTCAAAGACAAATCATCCATGTTAGGATTATGATATTTATTATAGATAAATAAGTCTTAGCTTGACCCCAAGTATTTATCAAAATTCGACCTCAGGACGTTTGAGTTTACAACTATTCACATCCTAGATGTCGAAGGTCTGGCCCAAGAGGTTACAACTATTCATGGCCCTTTCATTTCATATCATATTGCCCTACGGGTCGGAAAAAATATTAACTTAACCGTTGCTGACATGGGCAGAGCCACACCCCTCAATTTTTTTTTTGCAAAAAAATTATATGTATGTCTGTATTGATATATTTTAATCTCTATACAAATATTTTTTCTTGTGTACACCCCATAATTTCTTTACCTCAATTGTTTAGTTTTTTTTTTTTTTATTATCTTAAGGCTTTGCATAGGTAGCCTTAATATTCTTATTTATTATTTTAGATTTTATTTTCTTAATTTGAAAGTGGGGTAGTTGCAATTCGTGAGACCGGAACTTGTAAATGCATAACATTTTATAAATATTAGAGGTTGATGTATAATTTATGATAATTAATTTGGGGGTTAAATTATAGTAATTAGAATTATGGGTGTTGGGTTATATATATTTTTTTAAAATAGTAACCCTGGGGGTTGATTTATTTGATGACGGAGTGTTTTGAGTTAAATTATTTAATGATAAAAAAAGATTTTGGGTGTAATTTATAAGTGATTATAATTTTTGTGGATGTTATAAGAAGGAGGGGAAACAAAGCTGGTCTAAGTAAAATTTAGGGAATTTTGGGTGTGTAAAAAAAGACACCGGTCACTTTTTGGCCAACTTTTGCCTAATATATATATACTAAATAATGCCCATGCTCGAAGGTACTACGTTATAAAAAAAAAAATACCTCAATTCAAAAAATGGGAATTCATTGAAAACACTCACAGTGCCTAAAATAGGACTGGTAATAGAGAGATATGCCGCTTCAAGTTTGTTTCAAAAACTCCTTAACTCTAAAACTATTTGGTTAATAATGTCAAATAACTCGAGTGTATAATCTGGCGTATTCGAGTTGATATAACCCACTACCAACTCTTTTAGTACAGTCTTGTTTGGATTGACATGACTGACACAACGCAATTACTTAACCTGTTTCTCTAATCTAAACCTATTTAACCCAAATAAATTCCTATTTTTAATCTAAATTTTCCTTTCATGAGAATTATTAAATGAAAGTAAAATATGGACTACGTTTTGAAAAAAGAAAAGTAAACTCAACCCAGCAAATATATATGAAAAAAAAGATAAGAAAATCAAATTCTATTATCCTAAGTATCTCTCTTAGCACAACGAACCCAAGAAGTCAAACAAAAAGATAATCCAAGAATACCCCAAATTAATCCACATTCCCAATCAATCAAAAACTAACTCAGCAATCTCCGAACATCCATACTTCACACATACTTATTGATGTTGCAGTATCCATAGATACAATATCATAGAGAAGGTTGTAAGAAAAAGAATATAATACCTATCACAAAAATGCAAGGTATAAACTAATCAGAAAATTCCTATTGATCCAAAGTTCAACCACGCTCAAAATCTGAAGATTCAAACCTAAAATAATGCTTCCAGCATTCTTGTTAAAGAACATATATTAGCTTTCATGAAGATAGTACCATCTGGTGGCCTCATACTGAAAACACCGAAAAGAAATTCCCATATGCCTTAACAGCTTCCTCGCCAACATAGGCCTCGACTTCCCTCCACTCTAGGAAGTACCGTACTTTAGAGACACTACCATAGACTTGAACAACGTACTTTGTAGCTTCCCCTTAGCGCTTACCCACCAAAATTGCCAACAACAATCACCACTAAGTAGAAGCTTCATAAACACAAATTCATCATTAGAATTAATCTCATTTATCTTAACATAATGTGAAACCCAAGATAATTTTTGTGTATAACACCTACTCACCAATTGCCTGTGCATTTCATTAAGAAAAATGGTATCTGCAGAATTCCAAAAGATGTTTAGCATTTTAACTCTCTGAAAAATACAATGAATTAGCAAAAAAAAAAATAACTTCAAGCAATCATTGTTGAATTTGGTTAACAAATTCAGATGCAGAAATTGATGAAAGGTATCATCATTATCAATTGAAGCATGAATAATAAGAAGCCAAAAAAAAAAAAAATTTGAATTGAATGAATCACATAAATGACATAAAAAAGGGGGTGGATGGAATTAACCACGGGATAGATTAATATTGCAGACATGCTCTTAAAAATACTCTGCGACATGACAAAAAAAAATCCGAACTTTCATATCTCTTTGAGAAATTTTGTTGAACATGTGAGGTGCGCAATAGAGTATGTCAAGAGAAATAATCAGACCATAGCATATATCACCCTACATAACAGTAATCTCATTCAAAAGAGAACTAAACCATAAAACAGTGTGTGTGTGGGTTTGCATACAGAAAGTAGGTGTGGGGTGTGTAACAAAACATAAACCCATAAATTTTAAAAAAAAGGTATGCTTAAGATTCAATGTTATATCTATCAAACCCATCCAGACATACCGATTACAAATAACCATAGAGTAGGGAAAACATAATTACCTGTAAAGGGATATAGTCGAAGTTGTTCAAGCTGAATTACAACGACCACCGAGAATTATTAAAACTGAATCACATTGTCCAATAGAGTTCCCATGCCTGCATACGCACAGCTATACCCCTAGTGGCAATGCCCTTTCAATTGCAATTAAAAACCACCCATTAGCACAAATCTTCAAAATACCCAAAAGTAAACACACCCCAAAAAACATCAAGAGCTTGAAGAACTTACATATGTCTTACTTGTTTCAATCTACTAGCCAAGTGTATTTTGGTTTAAATACAACTACACACACGTAATTCAAATGCATATAGCCCAGTTGGTGCATTTTTTATGGCAAATAACAAACCAAGTAACTATATAAAATTCATATTGCAATTAAAGAAAATGTAATTACTACAAAAAAAAGTCGCGATTAAAGTATTTGAAATTGCCTAGAAAAAATCACCCAAACATGGGTAAAGTATAACACACACCATTAATTAGAAAACAATACACGATTTTGAGAGCTAAAGTTGGGAAAATTACACAATTCCCAAAAGCAATTATATTACACTATCTAAATTAGCTCAATGAAATTTTTACCTTCCGAGAAGTTTCTCCATCCTCATCCATCGATTGATATTTAGCCTACGATCTATTATTCCAGTTTTGATCAAATCAATAGCTGAAACAATTGACACTAAAGTAAACTCTGACATCAACTTTCTTGTGGCACTTAATGGGGGACGTACATACGCTGAGATGGGGGAGGTACATAGGACTGTGTCTTTTTTGTGGCATTTGGTCGAACAGCTGGCGAACCTAATGCAGAGAGTTCATACTGGGGACAGTGATTATTGGTGTGGCCGCTGATGGCTCTCCATGGTGGTGGGTCAATGTGTTCGGGGGTTGTGTTGGGTATCATAGTGGTGGCGTGGACTGTAGGTTGTGGAGCTGTGGCTTGGTAGGCCGTGGTAGGCAGAGGAAGAGAGTGAGAGTTGGAAGTGGGGGTCCAGAAGGAAAAGGGCAGCGGTGATAGTGGGTAGTATTGAATAGAAAGAGGGATAGAATATAGTCATCTGGAGAGTGGCAACGAGGGGAGAGATCCAAAATTTGGGATGGTGGTTCCCTGGTGGTGTGCACTACAACGATTAAGAACAATGGACAAAATTACTTATACTTGAGACATGGATGGTTTTGAAGGACAATGACGGGACCGAGAAGCTAAGAACAATGCCAAGATTTTGGCCACACGTGTCAATCCTGATCATGGAAAGTCTTTCAAAGGAGTTGTTGGCCGAGGAAGAATGGTCTAGAAACTCATCGATCATAAGAAACCACTAGACAAAACATTTGGCTTGGCAACTCATCAAATAGTTGGTGTGCACGGCAACATTTTGAAAATGTCATCATCAAAAAAAATAAAAACAGATACAAACAGGCACCCCAGATCCCACTGGACAAAACATTTGGCTTGGCAACTCATGGAACAGTTGGTGTGCAAGGCAACATTTTGAGAACGTCATCGTCAAAACCAAAAAGAAAAAAAAATAGAATATAACATACCTGAGAGAAGGAGGCATCAATGACTGAGGGGAGAGAGATCCAAGAAGGCAGGGAGGGAGAGTCTGCCAAGCAAAATAGGCAGGGATATAGAGAGCAGCGGCTGAAGGGTTCTTGACTACGAATTTGGGAAGCCATTAAGGTATAAATTGGGTGGATTTTTTCGAAGATTTGCATCAAGTTTGGAATGTCAATTTTAGGGGCTCTTGAGTATGATTTTGGGAAGCCTTTGGGGCATGAGTTGGGTGTGAAATTAGGGAATGAAATTTTGAGAAAAGAGAAAAATGGGGAAGGGGGAGAAAGATAGTAGCGTTAGTGAAATTAGCATGAGTGAAAGAGGTGTCTGTGTGCGTGAATTGAGCATGACAGAGATACAAAGAGAATGAAAGAGAGAATTCAGAGTCAAAATTTGCTTGATTTAAGGAAAAAATTTTAAGAAATTAAATTTTAGGGATGTTAGTTTTGAAAATTAAAAATTTTGAGTGTCAGAAAGGCTTCAAGAATTATTTTAGTACATCGGATCGAAACAATCTGAAATGTCAATAGTTCGAAATAGTTTGGGATAATATTGTCCGTTGAATGATGTCTTTTTTGATAATAAAATGATTTGAGCCACTCTTTGTCTTCAAAATTTAAAATCGTTATACTTTATTTTATATATATATGGGGTGTGTGTATAACATTAAGATTTAGAGAGAAAAAGAGAAAGAGAAAAGAAATTCATAAGAGTAGGGGCGGAGTCCGGAATTTATATGTGGAGAACACTAATTATAAGTTTAAAATTTTTCTTTTTTAAGGATTAAAGTTAAAGACAAATAAAATTTTTAAATCATATGTAATACCTAAAATTTCATTGACAAAAGAGTCAAAAACCGATATACATGGGGTACAAAAACAAAAAAAAATCTGCAAAACAAAGTTCTAATTAGACCATTTTACAAAAAATGAGTCTAACTATAATTTTTTACAATTGACCACAACGGTATTTCATATTTTGAAAGCGTTGCATGATAATATCATTATCAATGCAATTGAAAAAGTCAATCTCTATGTATACAATCAAGTTATTTGTCATCTATTGATTGCTCATTCAATTACTCAATTGACTTTTCATAATCTTCACAACCAAAAATGTTCTCTCTACTGTGACAGTCGCAACTAGCAAGATCAATGTCAATGTCACAAGTAAATAGACCAACGGATATACCACGTATTTTTTTGTCTCATTCATTTTCTAAGCAAGATCTTTAATCTCTAACAAATTTAAAAACTCAATACTAGAGCGCATATCAATAATATATATATCCAGCTGATCCGAAAGTATCATGAGTTCTAGTGAAGAAAATTTTTTCTGATAAAATTGGGCAAGATAAACCAATTTCTCTTTGTCAAAAGCTAAGAAGGAATCAGAAGAATTCAAACATACCACACAAAGAAGTAAATTAGTGTTTGACTTGGTAAAACGATTATTTAGCTCTTGAAGTTGCATATCTATGACGGTATAAAATAACTCGACTTGATAGTAATACAAATTTGTCTTTTCTTGAGTACGTCTTGACCTCCCTCGAGCTTTAAAGATATCGTCCATCTTTGTAACTACTATCTCATGTTTTTCAAAAAAAAATGTGACATTATCAAAAAAACAACTCCAACTAATCTCTCTCATTATTTGAAGTTGTTGCTTGGGTACTTGAACTAATGGCATGACATTCACGATATCTTGATCTTTCCTTTGTAATGCCTACGACAACTCATTTGTGATTCCCAATATGTTTTTCATCAAATAAAGATTGTAGCAAGTTCAAAAGAACATTTACCTCCCCTCTTTGTTATGCATTTATAGCATCTTCTGAAACCACATCAAGAACATCAATCACCGATAAGAATATATCAATTAAGTTGATCAAAGAATAATAATGTGAACCCCAACGTGTATCACAAGCACGTGTAAGATTAGTTTCCTGATTTAGGTTTCGCCCACTTGAAAGCTCCTCATTATCGAGTAATTCAATAACTCTAGTTGCTTGTTTCTCTCTAAAAATATCTCGCCGTTTACATGAGGCTCCCGCAACATTCACAATATTAGCAATCAAGTTGAAAAAAGTCGCGATTTGAATATGCTTCTTTGCAACGGGCATAAGAGCTAATTGCAAATAATGCAAAAATTAATAGACATAATATGCATATGTATTCTCCTTCATTATAAGTGCCTTGAGACCATTGAACTCACCTCGCATATTACTAGTCCCATCGTAACCTTGCCCATACAATCTTGACAAGCTCAACTCATGTCTAGCAAATAAATCTTTTATAAGTGCCTTAAGTGAGAGAGTACTAGTATTAGTAACATGTTCAAAACCTACAAAGTTTTCAACTATGTGTCCCTTCTTGTCCACAAATCGCAAACACAACAACCATTTGCTCTTTTGTTGATATGTCACGTGATTCATCAATAAGAACAAAAAAAAGTGCAACACTAAGACGGGTCACAATAGTATTACACGTTTCAACAAAAGTTGTATTTTATCACTAGTATTCTAAAGAAGATATTGTATTAGGAAGCAAACACAAGTACAAATACATAAAAATATCCAATTCAAAATTTTAATAAATTCAAGCAATATCATTCAAAATATTAAAAATAGGTTCGGATTGAGAATTATCAAAAAATATTTTTTACTGTCGACTCAATAACTGCAACTCAAGGTCTTCAAGGCATCCTCAATTACTAATTCAAGCTATAACAAATCAAGAAAATAATTAGGCAAAATGCACAAAAAAACAAATTAGGGAAAATAAATAAAAATTCAAATAAGGGCAAAATGCACAAAAATATAAATTAGGGTTAAAAATTAAAATGCATAAAAAATCAAAAAATTACCAAGACTAATTACTTTAAAGTTTTAAAAATAAAAAACTAATTTATTTTTTGTGTGTGTTGTGTGCAATCTATGCATGTGTTGATCAATCGCGAGAGAGAGAGATAATATTTACTTTTGGTACTTGTCACCTTGTTCATCGCATGTCGGTGGTGCCCCTGGTGGGTGCAAGGAAGACAAAAAAACTCAGAGACTCTTTGTCTTTCTTCTGGTTACCTGGGCGTGAGAGTGAGAGAGAGAGAGAACAAAAAGGAAAGATAAGATAAGTGTTACTTGTTAGGTGATGTCTATCAAGTGAGCTAAAAATTTTGTTTTTTAATGGTGAGTCAAAAATTTTGTTTTTTAATAGGTTTAGGTGAATTGTAATATGTAAAAGTTTTGATTTTTTAATAAGTTTGGGTAGATAGTGGTGGACTCAATTTTTTTTGTTTTAAATGAGCTTAATTTTTTAATTCTTTTGGGTGGATAATGTGGGTCTAATATTTTTATCTTTGATTTTGGATGAGCACAAATAATATATTATACAAATATATAATATATATACCTAACTAATAAAAAAAAAATTTGAGAGGGCACTTGCCCACCTGACCCATGCCTCCCTCTGCCTATGCATAAGAGAGAGATAGGAGTTAGCTAGGTTTTATGTTTGAGGTTTTTTTGGAGTTAGGTTGAAGAATTCAAAAAAAAATAACCTTGAATTCCTTCTACTTGAAGTTTTTGGTGGGTATGGAAAAGAAGTTCCTCTCAGTAGGTAAATCGTTTCCTTTAATTTATATGTTTTGTGATTTATTGTGAATATTGGGAAGAGTTTGATGTAAGGGTTGTAATTTTGGTTGTATGGGGGAGAGGTTTCGGCTTCAATTTCGATTCTCGAAATTTGATTATTGGGTAAGAATTTGTATGTAAATAATGTTTATATTTGGTTGTTAAAAACATAGCTAGGAAAAAGGGTTGGGAGATTAAAGCCTTTTTGAACAGAATGCAGTTTACTTTTGGGCATATATACAGAGAAGCCAACTCTGTTGCTGATGCCTTGGCAAATGCTGCTGCTTATAAGGGTTACTCTTCTGAGTTTGTCAACAATGCTCAGTTGCCAGTTGCTGTCAGACAGTGTTTGATTCAAGATCAGAGGAGTCTTCCTGTTCTGCGCAGGAAGAGCTATATGATTTTTGATGATAAGGGTTGACTTGGATTGTAAAACAGCTGATGTTGCACTGTCATTGAGGTGCTGGTATGGGATTTTTAAGCTTTCTTAGCTGAGGATCCTGACTACTGATTTGGAGTTGACTTGCAAGGAGTTAATTGCTGGTTGGTGCAAGCAATGGTTTTGCTTCTGTTTACCTGTTGAGCTGTTGGTGGGCAGTGCAGCTGGTTTTTCAACTGTTGAAGTAGGCGTACAGGTGGCAGTTCAAGGTTTTTGTTCTGTTTTTCTGTAACTGCTTCTTTAACTGAATTTCTGTTACAAAAGAGAAAAATTGTTTTTAACAGTTTTTTTTTGTTTTCAGTCTTGTAAACACAGTTACTGCTTTTTTTTTTTTTAAATAGTTTCTGTTTTGATTCTTGTAAATTTGAGGTTTAATCAATAAAATTCTCTTTCTTTCAAAAAAAAAAAAAGGAAAAAGAGTTGGGTTTTGGTGTATAGAAATCTTGGCTATAGGGTATGGTTTTAATATTGGTCTTGGTTTGTGGATCTTGTATGTTGGGTTTGAAATAGATATAAAATACCATGTGTTTAGGGATTCTAATTGATGTTATGTATACTAGAAGTTGTTTTTATAAACCAAAGATTTACTCCAAATTTGGTGTAATGATAAAAATTTGTGTGTAAACTCAATTTGGTGTATATAATTAGTGTAACCATGTCGTGATACTAAATGGTGTAATTTTTTGGTTTATGTAAACAATTGAATGACAAATTGGGTTGATGTCGTAATTTCATGTAATTATTTGGTATAACTGTTTGGTTTATTAAAAAACATAAATAATTGTTTAATGTATTATAGGACAATTGTAACTTATTGGTGTAATTGTATTGTTGTAATTTTGATATAATGAGAGAGAAAAAAAAAGAATAAGGAGAGGAAGAGTAACGGTGAGAGAAAATAAGGGGAGAAAGGAAAGAGACAATAGGGGAAATAGATGAAAATATCAAATGAAATCTTTACATATTTGAAAAAAAAAAATTATTAATGGGGGAGAGAGAGAAAAAAAAATAGGAGACAGAGAGAGAAGAAAGAGAAAATACGGAAGAGAGAGTAATGGAGAGAAAGGGAGAGAGAAGAGAGTAATGTAGTAATGAATGACTTTTTAATCTTTTTCAAAAAAATGCACTTATGGTCAAATAAGTTTCTTTAATATAGTTTTGCTCAATTAAGTCCAAATTTTTGTACTGGCTTCCAAATTTTCCTTCCATTTACTCTCATGTTTGGATACACATTTTGGGTCTAGCATTATCACCTAAAAATAATACAGACATAGATGAATAGTGCATTTATAATTACATACACCTTCTTAAATAAATCCACCTATTTGGTGGGTTTAAATAATTCGGTTGTGGTATGTTTTGACAAACGTTTTTACCCTCAAGAATCTATAGAATATAATTAGCTTGGGGGTTCCTTAGTAATTTAATATTTATACCATCATTCAACACTGATGCAGAATAAGTGGCTGCTAATTACTTGAAGCAAAAAGACTGTCGTGCGTCCAAGGCCCAAAGAAAAGCAAGAAGGTGATAGTACAGGCAAAATGGCCCGGACCCAGAATTGATTGAGGCCAATGGTGTTTGATCTAGATCGGACCAACGATCAAGACACATTATCGCTTTGCCATGAACTCCTTCAGTTTTGAGTCGAATTCTATTGTTTAGCCCCTCAAAACCCAATTTTTGTCGTTTTAGGAAAGAATTTAGAAATTACTAATTAATCATAGAAGATTCTGAATTCAATATCATTAGTTGGGTTGGACTCCAAACGACACATGCTTTTATGTCAATTAGTTAGATTGTAATTTTTCGTTTTTGGTAATTTTCATATAATTAGGAATTTTACCTTTATTATGGGGACGATTAGGATTTTAGTTATTTCTATATATATTCTCTTATGTAATACAGACTATTAATTGAAGAATATACATTTTAGAGATATTTTTCGTGTTCCTTTATCTGTGGATTCAAAGTTTGTTTGTTCTTTGCACTTAAAATCATAATGTTCTTCGTGTTCCTTTATTCCCTGGCGTCAAATACTCTATCCAAACAAAGTATTAGATATGATAAATATGTGGTCTACTTCTTAATACTTGAACCATCTATGGAATGAGGAGTCATTATCACTATAATTAGTCGAAGGTCTAGATGAATGAATATAGGATGGACGGATTTGTCCAATTCAGTCCTTCTTAATGGCTAAACCAAATACACCCTAATTGAATTGGGTGGGACACGTCTTTTGCTACGATAAGGATTTTCCAGTACTTTATTCGTTCTCAGACCAAAAAAAAAAAAAAATACTTTATTAGTTTGGCCTTTTGTTAAATATTGGTTTGACTACAATTAGGAGACCAAAGGCTGTTTTTTTATTTTTCCACATAGACTTGGACATTGGTGATTACCTTGCCGCCTATAAGAGAACTGCTTAGTCCAAAAGCTTGGTCTTCGGAGGCTTGGCCATTCAAGACGTCTTCATCGACTTCAAGTTCCACGTGTTTTATCTTTGGGGATAAGTTTTTTTACTTTTTTTTTTTATTGAGAACGCTTTGTAATTTTGACAGTGAAATTTTGTCAATGTGTTTCGTCGGTGGACGTAAGTTTGCTTGTTGATTCGAACCACAAAAATATTTTGTTTGTTTTATTTTTCTATTTTGTTTGTGGCGTTTGTTCATAACAGTTTGAAATCTTTAATTTTATTGTTTGTTGTTAAGAAGACATGGGAGAGAGGAAGGTGTTGAACAAATACTACCAGGTGAACTTTGATCCAACGAAGATAACGAGACAAAAACAAATCGAGAATCAACAGATTAAGGTTCGGATGATGCTTCCCATGAGCATTCGGTACAACACCCGTGGCAATTGGGACCAAGTTCAAGACGAAGATTTTAGTGATGATTATGAGGATTTAACTTTGTTGGACGAATTGAAAATTGAAGTTTTTGAAGTCAAGACATGCAACCGTGAGTGTAGATGCAATGCTTGATCAGCTCCTCCATGAGGAAAAGGAAAAGAAGTGAAGAGTTATCCGAAGGATTCAAGACGAAGATTTTAGTGATGATTATGAGGATTTAACTGACAATCAGGAAACGTCAAGCAATAATTCAAAGAGAAAGGCAAAGGTTTCTGAAGATCTTTCTGGTAACCAAGCTAACAGATTGCCTAATAAAAACCAGCATCAAAGGAGACCCCCCCAGACTGATCTTGTTCTCTATGAGTGGAAACTAGATCCCACTTCCAATTAGTCAGAAATTTGGGTTCTATGCACTTGTGCCTATGTTTTTAAGTTTAAGAAATGAGGGATTAGATCATACTTATTTTGTTAGAAATAAAACTGTTAGAAGTTCTGATAATGCAGCAGTACTCCTCCTTCTAGTTTTGCGTTTGTAATGTTCTTTTTGGTGCTTGATGATGTACATCAAATGCCAAATGGCAATTTTTTGTTTTAGCCACTTGTGGTAATCATAAAGTTTACAAGAGGAACGAATACATTCACTTACCAAAAAAAAAACACACTCGTACATTTGTCAGCTAAAAAGGCTTTAATTTCAAGCCTCGAAAAATAACAGGATCATCGCGTTATCATGAATCAGTGAGTTTACACTTACATTCACGTATTGATTTTAGGTTGTTGGGTTGAGGCCGGAGTAGTAAGAGACCATGAGATGGGCTATACATGATTTTAAGGTGTGTTTGTGATGACTTTTCAGAAGTATTTTTAGAACTTATAATTTTTTATAAGCACTTTAAAAAAAAATAGGTTTGCAACAACTTATTTTAATTACTTTCTATTAAGTTAAAAATATTTTAACCACTTAAATAAGTTAAAGTAAAAAAAAAGTAACTTTTAGTTTCTTAAAATTAATTCTCCACAAAATATTTCACCGCCGCCACCACTGTCACCCCACCACCATAACCGTCACCCACCACCACTACCCATCGCCGCTATCACCACCATCACCACCACTACACCATCACCATCGGCCACCACCACTGTTGTCACCATTGCCACCCTATTGTTGTTGCCAGCCACTACCACCACCACCTCACCACCATCGCCCATCACCACAACCACCATTGCCTACCACCGCCACCATCACCACTTACTTTTTGATAAAGTATTTTTTATGTAAGTATTTTTTTTGGTTTGAATATCCAAACGGTATTTATTAATGAAAATATTATTTTATAAAAACACATTTGAGAAATACTTTTTTAAAATTTAATAAGTCGATCACAAAAGCAACCTTAATGTTTGGTGAATGAGTTACCATTTTTCTGGTGCAGGGTTTTTACAAGTATGCCTTATTAGCAAAGTACTGTGTCTCCATTAGGGCATTATTGGATCACCCATAATCCATAGTGGTACATTTTTGTCTGTCAATACATCCATTCAAAAGAATGATAAATGATAAGATACGCAGCGATCCATTTCTGCAATGGAAGGCTACTTCTCTGTGCTAAGAATTCTTGTAACTCTGTATCCAGAAGAAGGAAGGAAATTAGGGGTGTCAAAACATGTCGTGTTTGGTTAATCATGTTAGGTCTATTTCGAGTTCATGTCCAAAAATCTCAAATTCGAACCTGTCACATTTAAGTAATCGTGTCGAGTTGTCTAAACCCTAATTTGATCTAGTCATTAAATAGATTACCTGAACCTAACATATTTAACACGTTTAATATATGGGTAGTGTTTGAGTTAACACACGTAACACGACCTGTTTAACCTATTTCACACTAATGTATATGTACCTTTTTCACAAATCATACACCATTCAATAATCATCCAAACTCCAAATTTTTAAATAATAAGCAAACTATGTTGCCATAATAAAACAAAGAGAGAATTACACTCAAACTCCCTAAGATTTGTCACTTAATCACTCAGACTCTCTGACATTTAAAATATTACGCACAGACCCCTTAAGGTTTATACGCACATAACATTTAGACCATTGCTGTAAATATATCTGTTAATAAATTACTCTTAAACCCCTTGAAGTTTGTAAGTATATAATACTTAGACCCCTTAATTTAAATATTATACTTAGACTAAAAATACTTCAATCAATGATAGAATATCAAATATTTTAATTTTTACAACCAAAATTCATGTTCTATTATATCATTTATTGAAATAAAATTAAAAATAAAAATTTAATTTTTTCTTAAAAAATCATAATTAGTATACAAGTATATTATCTATTGGAATAAAACTAAAAAAATCAAACAAAGGGTCTAAGTCATTTATAATAGAACATAAATTTTACATCCAAAATTCATGTTCTATTATGTCATTTTTTGAAATAAAATCAGATTTTTTTTAAAAAAAAAAAATCATAATTAGTATATAATTATATTATCTATAAGAATAAAACTAAAATATTAAATAAGGGGTCAAACTGTAATTGACACAATATCTTTTAGCTTTAATTGATGTAGTTTGGTATTTTAATTTGGCCATTTAAATTACCAAATTAAATTCCAATATACAATATAATTGTATACTAATTATAATTTTTTAAGAAAAAATGGAATTTTTATTTTTGATTTTATTTTAATAAATTGTGCGTGCTAGATCTTACACAATATAAAAATGAGAACAGATATCTCCCTTGGTGAACTCGAGTGAGTCAGTCGAATGGTCAACCCCGCTGCTTGGAACAGCCTGTGAGGTCCGGTGGTAACCTGGAACGGGAATGGGAGACCCTCGTGGATCAAAGGAACGATCTAGTAAGGCTGAAGAAAGGTTCCTGGAACAAAAAAGAACAAGTTAGAAGGGCGCCGGAGTGTTTTCCGGCGTATCCCCTCCGACGATCAAGTCAGTCTTTGAGAGAGAGAGGAAGAAGAAAACACTGAGTATGTATTGTAGCAAAATTTTTTTTGTTGCATACCATCTTGCCTTTTGCGAGGAGTATTTATACCTCAAAAACTCATGATTGCTGTCAGTGTAGTCAGTAGGTGATCATTAGGCACAGGCAGTGTGCGCACTGATTCTGATGAGGAATGTCTTCTCTTTTAACTGCTCGGGATCCCGAGCAATCAATACTGTGTCATCGGGCTGCCGACTGTTCAATGAGCTCCTCTCGGGGAGGACGCAATAAATGTCCAGCCTTAGAGACATTTATTGCCTTTCAATTCTGAGCCTTACCGCATTGAATGCAGTCTCATCAAGGGAATGACGTAATTAAATGCTTGCTTTCCCAAGTCGTGTGTCAGCAAGGGCATGCGGTCTTTCTGTCTCGGATGTGACACAATATGCCACGCGTCCATTCCCCATTGGCTGTGGCCTCTGCCTTCCTATGCCTTCTGACACCAATTGTGTAAGACGAGGTCATGATAGCTAATCTAGTCTAGCCTAGCCTAGGCTAGTGACATGTGCATTAATAACCTCTGTTGGAGCAAAGAATTTCATCCTGGATGAGGGGGGTACATCTTGGTACCGAGAAAAAGGAACATCTCGGAGCCAAGAGGGAGAGCCTAGCGACCGATGTACCATATCAGACAGAGGGTACGTGTCGGTACATAAAAACGTACTGGATGCTACTCGATCCCCATAATCAGCACCTCGGGGGGATAGGGGACTTTGGGGACTTTGTGACCCGATGGGTACGTGATCTCGATAACAAAGATCAGTGACACCGAGGACACGTGTCTTCATCTTAGAATATTCCGGAAATGTCCCATCATAAATTATACAATAGAACATGAATTTTAATTATAAAATTTAAAATATTTGATATTTTATTTTTGATTGAAGTATTTTTTATCTAAGTATAACATTTTAAATTTAAGGAGACTGTTTGGTATGCAGGTTTTTGGGGGGGGGGGGGGGGGGGGTTGGATTGTGGGTTGGGAAATAAACCCTTTAAACCCATATTTGGTAACTCATGTTTAGCCTAAGGTTTGGAAACCCAGCCCGTTGGATGGCCCAGTTATAAAACCCACATACTTGATTTCATGAAACCCAGGAGCGTTTCATATGTAGGTTAAAGGGTTTAATATTCAAATAACATTTATACCCTCATACATTTTATATATTATATATATATACAAATTAGTTAAGGGATAAAATAATCATTTATATACAAATATATTATCATAATAATCATATATCCCTGTGCATACCAAACATAGGTATGGACAACATTGAATGTTGAATCTCATCTTTGAATCTCATCTTTGGGTCAAACCCGGGTTTAAAGAAGTCAATCCAAACTCCTCCCATAAAACATATCAAACAGGCCCAAGAGATATAAGTAATATATGTTTACAAACTTTAAAAAGTCTAGGTATAATTTATTAACAGATATATTTAAAGTAAGGGTCTAAGTGTGACGCGCATATAAACTTTAATGGTTATGTGTGTAATATTTTAAATATCAGGGGATTTGAATGATTAAGTGATAAACTTCAAGTGGTATGAATGTAAGGGACTCTTTGATTGGTTTTTTTGGAGGGGTTTGGATTGGTTTGTCCAAATCCTTTTAAACTCAAACTCCTCTTTACAAAGATGAGATTCAACATTCAATCTGGTATATACCCATGTTTGGTATGCGCACGGATATATCACTATTATGATAATATATTTGTATTTAAATGATTATTGTGTCTCTTAACCAATCTAATCCAAACTCATATATGGGATATATGAGGGTATAAATGTCATCTACATGTTCAACCCTTTAACCCACATATGAAATTCATTCCCTCACCGGGTTTCATAAAACTTATAAACTTGGGTTTAATTTCCGGGCTTAAAGCGGGCTGGATTTCAAACACTAGGCTAGCTATATATTTGTCAAACATGGGTTTCCTGCGTTTTGTTCCCCCAACCCATATTCCAAAACCCTCCCCAAACCCATGTATCAAACAGGCCTAATTGGCTTTGTTGTGTGGCTTGTGCCTTTGTGTAAGTGAAGAACAGGAACAGCGGCTGTAAAGTGAAGTGGAAATGAAATGAGTTTAGGGTTAAGATTTTTTTTGCTTTTATATACTTGGATAAACGGTTAAACAGGTCTATAACGAGTTAAGTTGTACTCGAGTTTGAATCAGATCAACCCATTTAACATATATGGGTTAATCATGTCAAAGTCGGGTTAACCCGATTCGCATTTTTTTCGGTTCCAAGTGTGTTGACTCATTTTTTCTGGCCGACCCATTTAATTTAATATCTAACCTATTAATTTCGTATTCGATTTGTATCTTATTAACGTGTCGGTCCGAAAATTTACACCCTCGAAACAGACCAAAAGAACAACTGTCCAGCAAGGAAAGTTTAGCGGACTATTCATCAACTAGATGGTTGAACTGAAGTCAGGCCAAGGAATACATGATCATCTAAGTAAATTACACACTATGCGAATTCATGCGCCTTGTCTAATGTATTGCTGAATTTTGATGGACTCATAACAGATGCATAATCCTTGAACAAAGCTAAATGTTGAACCCAAGTTTTTTTTAAAGCAATTTGTTTGTATTTTTCATGTCACAACTGAAAATACTGGCTGTTAGTACATCCGAAAAGTAGGTTACATGTACAAGAACCTAACTAGAAAACGGAGCATACAAGTATTATTGGCTATGTAATGGCAATACTCTGTTCATGGGGTGGCCAATATACGCCTTCCCTTGTGCAGGGGAGAGGAGCCGGTTGGGCGATGAAGGTAGGATACCTCTGCCCTGGCATGAATACTGAGATAGTGGATACATATGACATTGATACCTGTCACAAAGATTACCAAAATAACATTGGTCATGTTAAGTATACGTTTTTGTTTCACTGTTTTTTTAGTGTGTCTGTATATGAATTTCTGTTTTCCCATTTTTTATGGCCTCTTACTATCAAAATTCTCTTCAGTCAATACCAATATTTTGAGTGCAAATTACAACATATCCTTTCAAGAACGAGAATGGTCATTTCAGTTTGAAGCTAGGAAGCACAGATATAGATACGACGATACAAATACAGCGATACGACAAAACCCCCAAAAATAGGATACGGTATGGCCAGGATACGTCTATAAATATATATATATATATATATATATATATATATATATATATATATATATATATATATATATTTTATATTTACTATTATGTAATGACTTGATAGCTATAATCTTTAGTGATTCTTTAATAATAATAAACAACATTAACAATTTTTTATTTTCAAAAGGTTACTTATCTTCTCACTATGGTACATCTACAAAGTAAACGTGATTAATTAAAGGAATAAGAACCAATATTTAAGTATGATGTTTGCTTTAGAAGTATTTGTTGCTAAGATTATAGAGTAATCAACTCATTTAAAGACTTTGGATATATGGTAACGGATAATACTTAGAATACACACGTGTCTTTTAAGTCATATCAATTTTTGTTAATGTATTGCATTGTGTGTGAAATCAAAAGGAATAGGTAAAAATTCAAACTAAAATTTACAAGTAACTTGTTTACATATAGAAGTATCCACAACGTATCCATATATTTTATTTATTATTAGATATATTTGGTGTGTATCCGATATATATCCGACGAGTATCGTATCCGATACGAATACGTTGACCATAATGAAGTATCCGTGTTTGATTTGAAGGGTTGTGGAAAAAAAGATGCTTGGCAGGATGAAAATGAGGTGAAAAGACAAATAGGTGTGAACTTGACTTCTATCTGTTCTGTACTTTGAATGAAAATTTCAAAGAGATTGTGAACTTCAACCTTGTGGAAGTTTATCATAAGAAATAAAGTTGAGGGACTTACTGTTTGTGGATTACCAAGTTTCTGCATTGTTCCTGATTCCATGGGGCTGTTGGTGTCATCTTGAGGTGAGGAGAAAGAAGGATTTGGCCTAAACAAATGCTCAAAGATGGCCATTATAAGAAACATTGATATTAACAATGCTGTAGCGACAAAGCCAATAGAAATGGCGTTCATGGATGTGCCAGACTTCTTCCAGGGTGCTTCGTCCCAATTGCCTCCTGTTTCGGATGGGCTAGGGTCTGAAGTAGTATACATGTTCCATGGCTTTGATCCTCCGGAATTCAACTTGTTCATTTTGTGCTCTGCTCATTTGTGGATGGACATTAACCCTGCAGGGAAAAAACGGTTAGTATAGACCATTTCTCAATTTGTGCATGTCATCTTTGCGCAGGAGTCATGCTAATCTTCTCCATATCATTCCAATGTTACAGATGTCCCTGAAGGGACAAAGTTCAAGTATAGAAATCAAGATCTTTAGACAGAAACTTGCAATTCCTCTTTACACTGGAAATTATTTCAAATTAATGAAAAATAATTGAATCAGTAAGCCCAGTATAGGCACCTCCCTTAGTACCTGTTTCAAAATCCATTATTCCCCAAAGGGAATCATAGCAAAACAAATGCAAGGAACTGTATTCATCTCAAAAATGATGGTAGAAGTCCCGTGGAGCACACACACACACACACCCACACAGAGAGGAATAGTTGCCGCAGGCTGACTCTAAAGCTGATCAAATTAGCTACATTTCTAGCAGAAAGTTATCTACTGACTAGATTAAATTGGTTCACGCATTGCCTCTCATTTGCATAATATGCATACAAGGTTTCATAGTTGAACATCCTATCACACAAAGTTTGAACAAATTCAGTAACAGCAACATAAATTTCAAACCATAATGTGAGGATGAATGCTCTGTGATCTTTAACTTCCAGAGGCAGGAGCTAAGATGACGGTTGCATAACGATAAAAATGAACTAAACACGAAATAGCTAACAATTACCTACAAAGGAGGGATCTGAAAGAGATCAACTTTCAGGGCTCTCAATGAGGCTCAACCTGTGAAATGCTGAATAAAAAGATTGATAGATAAGGACAAGAAGAGTATAAACCAACCTGTTAGGAGAAACTGCAAAGCCTTTGGAATTTATCCTGAGATGTAGGGGCACCATTATCTTAGTATTCCTTTTTTATTGGTAACCTGTACCTGGCATGGAAGAACAAGACACCCACATTACTGCAAGATTATAAAAGAATGGAGGTCCAGCCTAGGTAGCTTTATACCCAATAAGAAAATGTAAAGAGAGTGTTACACAATAACCCAGTGCTACAATTTTTATTGTTTTGATGTTCTTGACCTTGATGCCAAGCTTAATGAGAATTATACTCAGTCTGGAGAAGCAAACTTAAACAAATCTAAAGTATGGGCTGTCCTGTCTGGAGATCCATCACAATAGTGGCCCATTGATACTTTCAAAGCCATTCAAAAACTTTAAGAAAAATGTATTTCAGTTCATAAGAGTCATGTCATAATGGGATCTGATGTATGCAACGTTACCCTCTCTGTGAATAGACAGTTTTCACGACTTAACTCCATAATCCAAAGACCTAGACTAAAGGCACAACCTTACCACAACACCAAGAATTGCTTTCACTTCCAAAAGCTTTCACTTTTGGATAATTATTGATGTGGCAACTTCTGATCCAACCTGGTTAACCAGAATGAACCATTTTAATTAGGGGGCAAGCAATTTACATTTCTCAATTAGATTCAAACCATTTGCATTGATCATTCAAACCTGGCAACATATCACATAATCTCCCACTATATATGGACAAGGAACAGAAAGCTGTCCATCAAGACTTCAAAAAAATATCAAAGGCTGCAGAGCAAGGTAGTTGTTACATTTTTAAATTTCTATAAAGCACTATAACAGAACAGGTGTGTGATCAAAACCCATTTAAAAAATGCAAGAGAACTAGAGGAAACATAACAGAAAAAAGAGAGAATCAATTTTGGATATTTTACAGCTATGCAGTACCAGAACAGCCATGATTCAAGGGAAGAAAGAAATGGGTCTGTAACAAAAAGAAAAAGAACAAGAAAAGCAGGTGATGTAGGCCGTAGACCCTTTTATTCCTTAATTTTCTCTGAAGACTTGTACAGATGAGCCCACAACTTTTGTCAGAAGCACTAAACATTGTATCTGAAATATTAGTTAAATTTCATGTTCAATAATAAAACTTATATTTAACAATCCGGGCCATGCATATAGAGAAACCAGGAGTCAAGAACCCTTCAAAAATTGCAGAAAAGAAATGAAGCAATAATGGAGGTGTAGATGATACAAAGAACCATGAGAGAGAAGGAGAGGTGTGGGAAAGCTTTCAGCTGGCAGGGAAAAAAACATTAAGTTTAATCCATGTTAATCAAACGCTTAGGAATGGTCCATAAATTACATACTTAAGCTCTAACAATATTTGCGTAAATGGCTATTCCCTTGTTCGTTGTCTTTTGAACATAAACAATTCTCGTGTTCAAACACATAATTTTGTGGTTAATTATATAAGTTTGAGAAATTCCATGGTTAATTATAGAAGTTGCATTATACAAGCTGAACAATGCATATGGATAAAGCTAGGAGCCAAGAACCTTTCAATAAAAAGTTTGAAAAGAAATGAAGCAATAATTGCAATATTTCTTGATAGGAAAGCAATAATTGCTATATAAATCATACAAAGGACCATGAGAGAGAAAGATAGGTGAGGGAGGAAGCTTTGAGTGAAGATAATGTATGAGAAAGATACGGATGTCTAGCAGGAAAAAGAATAATTATTGAGTTTAGTCCATGTTAATCAAAGGCTTAGGGGAGGGTGGATTAGTCACATACTAATCTTTGAAAATACTTGTGTAACACTTGGCTATTCTCTAGTTCAAACACACACTATTGCGGGTTACTAGTTAAACCAATAATTCTCAAAAGGCCTAGCTTCCAACCTATACATTAGTATTATGCCTTCACTCCCTAACCTGCCCAAATGAAAGTGTAAAAAAAAAGGCAATACACACTCCATTGTTTATCGGATAGGGGTATAACACCCCCCCCCCCCCCCTTTTTCCCTCTTTTTAAGCTTTGTTTTTTTCTATCTATTCGTCATCCTTGTCTAAACATAAACATTTAATGGCTTCATTCACTGAGGTCACCTCAAGGAGAGAATATGATTTTTCTGTTTCTATATCAGAAAATTTCCTAAAGATAAGGACCCCATGATAAGAAGGGACTCCAATGTTTCTGTTCTCCAACTGAAGCAACCTCTCTCTTTTTGGACATGTCGAATGATAAATCACAAGACTGAGTGGCAATTTTCACTATACAAAAATGCTTGCCAATGGTGTCCTTAGTGCAAGGTGCTTTAACTTCAAACAATATGAATAGAAATAATATTTGCAGGAACTGTAACGTAACCAATAAACAAAGAAGAGGAACTATGTTATTTCATACTCTTATGCTTTGCTTCTTTAGCACATTGTAACTATGCTTTTTCCCTCTTTTCTGGGGATTTACCAGCCCTCTTTTTCTCATTTTTCCTCTCTTCAATAACCTCTCTCTCTCCATGTGGGAGTGTGGCTTTTTGTGTAGGAGTGTGTGCTTAACAAGTCCTTTCCCTGTTTCTCAGCCCCTACACTGTGCCAGTACGCTAATAAAATAATTGGAAAACACTGTTAGATTTTGCATTAGATTCTTGATAATGAGTCTCACCTTCAATTGAAATGGATGTGCTAGGTTTTCTGAGAGGAGGGCTTAGGAATTATTGGCAAATATTGGGTGTTCATCAACCCGATCTCAGCTGCCCAACATAGATTCTTGCTCGATGGCTCAGGCTTACAAACCTTCTAACCAAAATTGAACTCTTTTTTTTTATTTTAAGTTCAAGGTGTTTCAACCATCAACTAATTTACATGTACCTCAATTAATCTCCTCCCCGATCAAATTAAAAGTGAGTTATCCACGCTGAAACTAAGATAGTCACGAGAGAAACATTCCTCGTGGCCTAATCCCAAGATCTGGCAGATCATTCGCGCCAAAACTAAGATATTTATAAAAAAATACATTATTCATAATCTAACTTCAAATAATTATCAAAATTCAAACTTAAAACGTCTGAATTTATAATTCATTCATATTAACACTTTAACTACTCTTCTCCTCGACAAAAAATTCCAAATATTTAACCATAGAACCTAATAATCAATATTAGGTATAACAAACCATAAGTTTTCATTTCTCCATAGAACCTAATAATCAATATTAGGTATAACAAACCATAAGTTTTCATTTCTCCAAAATCTATATTAGAGAGAGAGATCGAAGGAAAAGTTAATTAAATCGGAAACAATTTGGAGATAAGCTTGGAATTGTGCATCTTTCAAATGTAAGTTTATTTTTTTATGAAAAAAATATAATAATTTATAATTAGAAATCTATTCACACCGAGACATTAGCCATCAGCGTCGGGTTGTTTACAAATTTGGAAGGCCTTGTCATGGGGCATACACAGTTGCTGATCACTAGTCATTGTATGGGTAACCACTGTTGGAGTCTTGTACAATGAACATAGCTGCAGAAGAAATGCCCCCGAAACTATCAAGCTTTCAACCAGCAAGCAACAAGAACATAAACATAGCTCAATGCAATCAACAAAAAGAAACGTAGCAGTGGAGTAAAATATCCATATATTTGAAAGATTCCGAGAAAGGGAAGAACTCCGAACTAAAACTCGAAATGATGAGCCCAGCAAAATGCCCAAAAATTTAGAAAAACCAAACAAACTTCTCTCATAAGGTACCATGATCCCAGAAAACAAAGTCAAGATGTAACTGATAAACAATAGCAAAATTTCTTCAGCAACCTAAGCCTTGAGTCGTCCAAAAAACTTCGCCTTCTCCTCTGTTGTCTGGAAACGACCATGGCCAAACTTAGAGGATGTGTCGATGAACTTAAGTTTGATCTCCTCCAATGCAACCCTAGATGTCTGGTTCAACAATGTCTGCCTCAAGGTGACAACACGCTTCTTTGGTCCCACACAGCATCCCTTTATCAGCAGATAATCATCTTTCACAACCCCATAATGAGGGAAACCTCCCATTGGTGTAATATCCTTCTCAGTTCTGCAAAGAAAACAGACATTAGCATAAACTAAATAGTATCACAATGGGCCGCTTGAAACTTTACAATGTGGATATCTCATCAAAGAAACATCTGATCTGATTAGGAGTCCAGAAAAATCAGGCAGATCTTCTAATTTACCATACATGTAATCCATAAAAGTTGAAGCCATGAGGAATGCAATTGAAGTTACATATTGGGGGCTCATTCCAATGATTCCTAAATGAGCTAATAGATTCGTGAAGAACAACTACTATTCAGTTTATATAAAAATTAGATAGTCCAGATCATTCCCTAGTTCAAGTCAGGAACTCAGGGAAGATTACAGTACATTACAAGTCCAAAATAATATAAAGCTACTCAAAAATAAACCTTCTTTCACACAAGATATGATTTTAACTGGCTACTACAGTTTAGATCCGCATGAGAAACCCCGTGAAAATGTAGAGAAAAATCCTAAAACATGAAGAACATACAACTTGAGAAAGAAAAATCGCATAACCTGTCAAACTCGGTGATAGCAGAATGAGACTCCTGACCCGCCTTGCCCAGCCTGTAAATTTTCTTGTTCATCTCAGTGCGATGATGGTAACCATTTTGCCCAGCCCTCGCAACAGTGAATGAAACCCTAGCTGGATGCCAGGCACCGATACAGGCAACCTTACGAAGCCCACGGTGGGTCTTGCGAGGGAGGCGGGTTACACCCCATCGGGTCACCACACCCTCATAGCCCTTACCCTTGGTAACTCCAATAATGTCTATCATCTCATCTTTCTGGAATACAGCATCAATAGGAATCTGCTTCTCAAAAAAGCTGTAAGCATAATCAACCTTCTTAGCAATGTCCCCGCCATTCACCTGAATCTCCATCAGGTGGGCCTTTTTCTGCTTCAGGCCTTTCATCTTTCTAATCTACAAAATCCATATGCATCAAAGAAAAGTCACATGGTAAACTAAAGTCAGCCACAGCATGGTACTCTACAAGATTGTTCGCTTCAGTCGGACACCATCACAAGAGACAAATAAGGGTATGAACCCAACATAAGTAGCTCCTATTATTATGCGGCCAAGCACCTCCCTTGATTCTTAAACTGGCTTTCTCAACAACTCTAAAACTTCTTAATAAATAAGAGAAACCTGAGGGGAAAGACTATTAAAGCAAATCTATATAAGAAAATACCTGGGTATGAGCCAAAACACGAATGACGGTACAATACTTCTTCATTTTCTCCAACTGTGCCTGAACGTCCTTTTTCCCTTCCTCAGATTCATACTTCTTTGAGTAATTGGTGAAAGCCTTTTTCTTGGACTTGCACCAGTTCTTGTAGAATCTCCTCTTCAACTCCTCATTAAGATGCTGGGCCCATACAGTATTCAGAGAGCGTAGACCACGGGGTGTTTTGACATATCCAACAACCCCAACAACAAACATTGGTGGCGTTTCTACAATCGTTACTGCCTCACACGTCTCCTTCTTATGGAGCTCTGGAGAAATGGACTTTGTAAGTAATAAGTGATACATACAGATAAAGCAGGTGCAAGTTAAAAATGAAGGCAAGATGATTGCTTTTAATTATTTCTACAGTCTGGTGCAAATAGTTGGCAAAAAAAAAAAAATGGAAACAAGAGAAATCTGAAGCCATCAAACAATACAATGTAAGGAGAACATAAGTTTGCAACTTGGGAGGTGAAACCCAGGGAAATTATATTGTAACATGAACTATATGCTTTTACATGACGAAGGAAAATGCTGGTGAATACTATATTCCGTATGTTCAAAATTAATATAATATCTCACTTTTTCCCTCGGGTACTCAATGGTGGCTTATGCATAAACATCACTGGCTAAGATCTGTAGATGAGAAGAAACTCACTTGACCCAGGTTTTTCAACGTCTCTAACAATATGAGTCATCCCAGCTTTATATCCTAGGAAAGCAGTTAACCTGCAAGGTTTTGCCGGATCATCTTTGGGGAACGACTTCACTGCACAAATATCAGAGGAGATAAACATCAAGAACCAAGGACAACCACATAAAAATACATACATTGACGAGTGAGGAATGGACTGAAGAGAAAAGAAACGAAGAACACATTGGTAAAGGAATTACAACGCTAGCTGGATGGTAAAACTTTATTAATCAGATCCAAAAAAATAATTCACTTTATGTGTCAATAATCCTTAATAATGCAATAAGTTAGAAGAAACAATGATATACGTCTCAAGCATAGAGAAATGCTATAAACGTGAGCCTCAGCTTTCCCCCATTTCCATTGGTTGACAAACTTAAGCCCCAGTTTTGACAAAGTTCTTGCAGATGAGTACAGAGCCTGACAATTCTCAACACAACTATACCCATTAATGGCTGTCATTGAATGGGCTTCAACGACTAAATAAAAAGTCTGGGTCATAAATAAGAGCCAAGTACAAGTGACAAAACAAGAGACCAGGAACTGACAAAGAGCTCCAAGAGTATAGACATTAATGAAGCTCCTCAGGTTTCAAAAGTAGCCTTTACCCAAAAAGAATCCTCAGAAATCTAAGCAAAAATTTCTCTTTTGCAAGATTATTCTAAAAAACAAACCGTAAATAACTGCAGGCCAGGGACGAAAAATCTGTGATGATACAAAAGATAAATTTAAGCAAAAGAACACCGTTGTGTCTAAGGATTCTCGCCAAAAGGACAGAACATCTCAACAAAGAGACACATGATCATCAATTTTTTTGATAGATGACAAAAGATCATCAATCATGACACAATATAAAATCCTTTGACAATACCAATAAGGAAATAATAAAGGTTGAAGAACAATGCCAACTAAAGTATATTAAGACAAAAAAAACATTATAGACCTTTTCCACGGTGACGGGCAGCTCTTTTTCTCGGGAGAAATCCTAAAGAGCCATGTCTTGGGTGCTCAAACTTGCGATGAGACATGCTGCCTTCAATATTCCTGCAAACCTCAAGAACCTCATTTCTTTTTTTTCCCACCAGAATGACATGTAAAAACTTCTGTATAGATTAGTATATATATCTAAGTCTGCGTAAATTATATAGTAGGCAGATAAATTGCGTAACTAAACTTTTAGAGGGCTTCGAAAAAAAATCAAGTCCATGTACATGTAATATATGTCCAGCATATGAATCTATGCAGAACAAGGTGACAAGCCTGGTATGCTAGAATAAACACTAGCAAGAATCATAATAGAACGATAGGATTCATTATATATGTTCAATTTAATATATATCATAAATAAAGAGACAACTTTAGTTCAGTCACATAGAAGAACAAAAAACCTTTCTTCAAAATAACAAACCCAACACTTATTTTCTACATTATTGACAAGTTTCTCACAAACTGTATATTCCTAGGTAACCATTTCAATGAAAACTATAAATCATAACATTTTAACGATTTTGTTAAGTGTTATGCTGAGACCTCATATTTAAAAATACTAACAGCATGAAGAATTTCAAGAAAATAGTATTTTAAAATAACTCTTGAATATACACTTATCGAAAGTAACGATACAAAACTGATGTTAATTGCAAATTGGGTTCAATCATTTGAACAAAAATAAAAAATACACCTTGACCAGCAAAACATGTGATCTCACCACCAGTTCCAGGCTTTCACCAAATGAAAGAAAAGATCCTCCCCAAACCAAAGGCCTATGGCACATTCTCATGCCAATTCTCGAGCTCATTGGTGTTTCTTCCCAAAACCCAATATCAGGATTTTGGCAAAAGAGCCCCTTCGAGACTCCAGCCTTGATTACTTGCGTTGTTTTTAGGGAGGCTATATTCAATCATCCCAAGGAAAGGAGCGACATCAACATGCATACCAGAGCAAGGGCACTTAATTTCAAATCCAAAACAATTAAACCCATGTCTAAGAACTCCAAAAAGTTGGAAAAAAAATGAATAAAAAAAAAGAGCAAACTGTAGCTAACAAACTCCAAAGCATCTTATTTTGTGCCAAATGAAAACACTAAGCATGTTTTAATCAAGTATATGAGACATATAAGTATAAAATACCTAAGTTTACAACATAATATCACCTTCAGAATAAGTGTAATTTGTATTATGGATCAGATCTGAGTAATTTGCAAGTAAATCTCACCAAACTCAATTCGTTTGCCGAGAAAATGCACAAAAAAACCCTTCAAAAGCGCGCACACAGCTTTCTCGGAATCGAAAGTGTAGTAATCACCTAAAAGCAATCGATTTTACTCGGAAAAATGAAAAAAATCGAAAGACATTACCTTGAGATCTAATGGCGATAAAGAAATACAGAGAGCAGAAAATGAGCCTCTATCCGAACGGCAAGCACCGCTATCAGTCTTGATGTAAAAGCCGAAAGTAGGGTTCGAGGGCATTATAAAGCGTTTCTTAGGATGTTTCGACGGTTAGGATCATTTTGGATGGTTTACGGTAACCGTTGGATTAGATCGTTGCTTATTCTAGGGTTTTGAGAGCCTTCGTTTTTAAGCTGAGATTTTTGGAAGTCGGTATACTTAATTAGATTTATTCAGTAAAATGTACATATTAAAAAATATTTGGAAAAAATATACACTAGTTATATACAAAGACATAAATACTCATTTTAGAAAAAGTGGTGCATTAAATATCTCCTAGTTTTATGGGAGAACTTTAATATTTAATGCACATTGATTTATATGTATTTGTTAATATATATATATATATATATATAAATACAAGTATGTATGTATATATATAAATACAAGTATGTATGTAGATATAAATATAAATATTTATACAAGTATGTATATACGTGTAAAGTATAACATTGAAAGTGGAAAGTGTAAAGTATTACTTTATGTCTCACCTTACTTAATGAAAAGTATAAAATGTTACATGTTAACATTGAAAGTGTAACTCATTCACATTTTCTCAATTAATTAGTTTTTTTAGTGTAAGATGAAACATGTATATTCTGTTTGTGTAACACTTTAGATAATGTCTTCCCTTACCTAATATAAATAGTTTGTTACATTGTTATTGCTACACTGTTATTGTTACTTTCAATATTACCCTATAACACTTTAGGTGTGTTTGAATGGTTGGATAAAGGGCGATACACCAAGTTGGATTGGATAAATAAGGTGTGGACCCCATTTATCCATGCTTTGGCAATGCAAGGAGAGGTTGGATATTCGTTGCTTTTGAAAAACTACGGCCGTAGTTTTTGAGGCTCTTAATCCCCTCTCATCTGGACAAACTTTTCCCATCTAAACTTTGGGATTCATGGCGAGCCGAGAGGATTGCTATTAGGTTTTACCATTTCACCCTTACCACCACAAAGATTAGGATTTTTTAACATCTTCCCCTCATTTTCTACTGGTCCCCATCCAAGAACGGCACGAAGAACCCAGTTGGCGAATGTATGGTTTTCTATTTATCTCTCTCTCTCTCTCTCTCAGACAGTACCGTTTTCTGGGATTTTCCAAGAAAACCAAGAATCCACCAAAGAAAAGATGTGGGTTTGTAGGATTTATACTGGTTTGAGTTGTGGGTTTGTACAATGGACCAATAATCTGGAAAATTGGTTGAGTTCTTGCTTCTAACCGAGGTCATGTAGACGGACATGGCCTGTAAATTGCTTGAGTTCTGATTTCAGAATGGTCATTTATTTTGATAGTTTTTATTGTGTAAACCCTTATTTTCTTTCATATAAAAGAATGTGGTTTTTTGGGAAATCATACTTGTAAATTATCTTACTCACAAATTTGGTTTATTTTTCTTCTATCCATTTTCCAATTTCTGGCTTTAAGTTTGCTTTGCCCGCAATACAAAATCAATTCGTCTGTGCAAGGCAGGCAAGGACCTTTGATCCTGCCTCACCTTCAAACGCAAATCAAGAGGAAGTTGATTAGGTATTGGGTGGTGTAATGGTCAGCTGATCAAGGATGTTGGTGATCTCTGTATCAGGAGCTGTTTGGGGGCCATTTAAAGAGTTAGATGCTGCATTGTGAAGTCCAGAAAATGCACAAATGCAATCAAAAATGGTTTTGGTCCTCTTGAAGGTTAAAAGGAATCTCTAATCCTCTGACCCAGTAGCTAGGCCAGTATACACTCCCATAAGTGTACCATTAAGGTCTAGATACACAGAATTCAAACAAACAGAGAATGATGAATTCACTCTGTAACACCCCCCCCACTACCCAACAAGATATTGTCCTATTTGGCACAGGGTCACGGAACACCGTTCTCCTCCCCTGCCCTCAAGGGTTTGTTCCTCCCAGGGGTTCCCTGGAAAAAGGCCTCTTGCAAGGTAAGGGCTGAAGGCTTACTTATAAGCCCAGCAACTCCCCCCTCCGTAACCGATGTGGGATACCAGGATCTCACAATCCACCCCCCTCAGGGCTGCACGTCCCCGTGCAGCTAGGTCACGGACTACCGTTCTCCTCCCTCCTACACGCTGACCCGTGCAGGGCCCCACACTCGGCACCGCCAAGGGGTCGGCTCTGATACCATTTGTAACACCCCCCCCACTACCCAGCAAGATATTGTCCTATTTGGCACAGGGTCACGGAACACCGTTCTCCTCCCCTGCCCTCAAGGGTTTGTTCCTCCCAGGGGTTCCCTGGGAAAAGGCCTCTTGCAAGGTAAGGGCTGAAGGCTTACTTATAAGAGCATGTTCCTCCTGAGTCTGTGAGTAGATCAATATGTCATCAATGAACACAATGACAAATTGATCGAGGTAAGGCCGGAAGATTCTGTGCATCAAATCCATGAATGCTGCGGGGGCGTTAGTCAATCCGAACGGCATCACCGTATATTCGAAATGACCATAACGGGTACGGAAAGCAGTCTTAGGAATATCCTCCTCCTTAATTCGCAGCTGATGATATCCTGTGCGAAGATCAATCTTGGAGTAATACTTCGAACCCTTCAACTGATCAAATAAGTCATCAATTCTCGGCAACGGATACTTATTCTTCACGGTAACCCGATTTAACCTCCGATAATCCGTGCACAACCGTAGGGTCTCATCCGTTTTCTTCACAAAGAGGACTGGGGCTCCCCAAGGTGAAGTGCTTAGACGGATAAACCCAATCGCTAACAAGTGATCCAATTGCTTCCTTAGCTCCTTCAACTCCAAAGGTGCCATCCGGTAGGGAGCAATGGACATAGGTTCGGTTCCAGGATAGAGTTCGATCTCGAACTCAATTTCCCTATGTGGCGGTAATCCGGGTAATTCCTCGGGAAAAACATCTGAAAACTCCGATACAATTTGCATTACATCCGTATGAATTTTATCCCGGTTTTCTCCCATCAAGCTAGCTAAGAAACTCAAATGACTTCCCGCTTTCGCTTTTAAGAATCTACTACCCGTCGTAGGGAATGGATGAGAAGAATCTCGGTTATTAATAAAACTGAAAACGACTCCTCCCGGTAACTGAAATGTAATCCGTTTGCGGAAACAATCCATTACCGCCCGGAAAGCGGACAACAAGTCCATTCCGAAAATCACATCATACCCCTTCATTTCTAAAGCAATCAAGTCCACAATTAATTCGTGCTCCCCAATACGAAGCACACAACCCTTGCAAACTCGGCTAGTACCCAACTGTTCTCCCGTAGGCAAGTCAACCGTCAAGGCATGCTCTAACTTCTCGAAACCCAATCCCAAATTCATAGCATATGCAGTACGTATAAAAGAATGAGTAGCACCGGGATCGAATAAGATTCGGGCCCAAGAATTATAGAGGAGAATTATACCATCAACAATTGCGTTGGAGGCATCCTCCTCCGGTTGGGTCAAGGCAAAGACTCTCCTCTGAGTGGCGCCACCTGGGGCTGGAGCTCCTACAGGCCTCTGCTGCTGTAGTGGCTTATTTGCAGCCACTTGTCTTGTCACCTGGTTGTCTCTCGGTTTGAGAGATGGGCAATTGTGTCTGAAGTGCCCCACTCCTCCACATGCGAAGCACTGACGGGGGTCGGTGGCTGTCCTCCCCGATACGCCTCCTGCTCCTCGACCCATCTGGGGTCTCTGTCCCCCTGCCTGATCCGAGCGACGATAGGGTGGTAGAGTTGCAATGCCTAGATTCGGAACTCGATTTGATTAGAGTCCGATTGGGGAATGGAGAAGCTATTAAAGGATGGTCTTGGAAGAATGGAGAGTTGAGACATGGGGAGAAGCTATGTGTTCCCGATGATTCGTCCTTAAAGGAGGAGATACTTGGAGAGTGTCATCGCTCCAAGTTTGCTATCCACCCCGGTAGCACAAAGATGTATAGGGACATGAAGCGTCAATACTGGTGGAGGGGAATGAAGCGAGATGTGGCCAAATATGTGGCAAAATGTGCGGTCTGTCAGCAGGTGAAGATTGAGCATCAAAGGCCAGGAGGAGTCCTACAGTCCTTGCCTATTCCCAAGTGGAAATGGGATCACATTACTATGGACTTCGTGTCGGGTTTACCACGGACGTCGCGCGGGCATAATGCAGTGTGGGTCATTGTGGATAGACTCACCAAGTCTGCTCACTTTTTGAGTATGAAGACCACGGATACATTCGAGACCTTGAGCCAGTTATATATCCGTGAGATAGTGCGGTTACATGGAGTTCCGCTTTCTATTGTGTCGGATTGTGACTCTCGGTTTGTGGCGCGATTTTGGCAAAGTCTACAACAAGCCATGGGGACAGAGTTACATTTCAGTACCGCGTTCCATCCCCAAACAGATGGCCAATCTGAGAGGGTGATACAGATTGTGGAAGATATGCTACGTGCATGTGCGTTGGACTTCAAGGGGAGTTGGAATGACCATTTGCCGTTGGTGGAGTTCACGTATAACAACAGCTATCAGGCAAGCATTGGGATGGCACCGTATGAAGCATTGTATGGAAGACCGTGTAGATCCCCGACGTGTTGGTTAGAAGCGGGCGAGAGTAGCTTGTTTGGGCCAGAGATTGTTCGGGAGACTACAGAGAAAATTCAGCTCATCCGGGAAAGACTACGCACGGCACAGAGTAGACAGAAAAGCTATGCGGATCGAAGACGAAGACCATTAGAATTCCAAGAGGGGGACTATGTATTCCTTAAGGTGTCCCCCAAGAAGGGAGTATTTCGATTTGGCAAGAAAGGGAAATTAGCACCAAGATATACCGGACCCTTTGAAGTGATCAAAGTTGTGGGCAAAGTAGCATATCAGTTGCGGTTACCAATTCAGTTGTCTGGAGTACACGACGTATTTCACGTGTCCATGTTGAGAAAGTGTCAATCGGATGCAACGCCGGTCGTAGACTTGGAAGACATTGAGATTCAAGACGGAGCAACCTATGAAGAACAACCGGTGAAGATTCTTGACGCCAAGGCGAAAGTGCTTCGCAACAAAGTAATCAAATTGGTGAAAGTCTTGTGGCAACATCATGGAGTGGAAGAAGCTACTTGGGAACCGGAGCTGGAAATGCGGGAGAAGTATCCATTTCTGTTCGTTACTGGAGGTAAGTTTCGAGGATGAAACTTTCTTTAAGGGGGGTGGATTGTAATACCCCACATGCGTTTAAAAAAAAAATAAAAATAAAAATAAAAGACATAGGTGTTCAGTAATTATTTCATTTGAAATGTTAAAATAGTATAACTCAAGGAAAGAGTAGTTAAAAGATTAGTTTCGGTATGAAAATGTACAAAATAAATCATAAAAGAACTTGAACTAATTAGGTCGATGTAGAAAAGTATGTAGGATAAGTTAGGATTAAAGTTGGAAGGATTGGAAGTGAAAAGGGGCGCCCAAATGGGCGCTGGGGCGCTGCTCCGGGTACATTGCCTACTCCGGACCAGTTGTCGTAGAATCGTCATAACTCTTGCTACAATGGTCCGATTGAGCTGAAATTTTGACACAATTCAGAAGACATCTAGATCTACAACTCTCATGTTTTGCACTTTTTCAGATTCAAAGTTTATCATGATCAAAAATAAGGAAAACAGTAAGTCTGGAAACCCCCAAAACAGACGATGAACAGTAAAAGTCGGGATTTTTGGGTTTTAAAACATCCATTCCAAGCCCTATTTCTCCCATTCTTCATTTCCCTCCCACTCTAAATACCTTAGAGCCCTAAGAGAAGAGAAAAGGGAGAGAAAAACACCAAGGTCAAGAGAGATTCCCACCTCATAAAGATCAAAACCGAATTTCTCAAGTTTTCTCTTCTCCACCCATTTCTTTTGCTTCTATTCCTCAACCACTCACACCCAAATCTCTAGAAACCCTAGGAGGACGAAATTAAGAGGAAAAGGAAGGAGAATAGGAAGATTTTGAATCTTGGGTCTTAGATTAAAGCTACAACCAAGAGGTAGGGGATTTCTTCCTAATTTCTTACATTGAGGCTAGGGTTTATGTATATACATATGTTTTCCACTCCCATCCATATTTATTTGAAATGATTTGTATGATTCTTAATTCTCCTTGTAATAAATGCTATGTTTGAATAATGGGATGGTTTGGTAACCATTAAATTTCTCTTTTTCATCTTCCAAACTTGGTTTTAAGAAAAATTGAGTTTTCTCCATATATTGCCTTGGTTCTCACTTTATAAATTTAGTGTTCGATATTGTTCAACGAAAATGATCTTTATATTGATCTTTTGCTCATTTTAATTCCATCTTGCTATGACGCTTTACTTGTGAAATTTGGGTATTTTGCGATTAATTGGTAAAATGTGAATTGATTGAGAATATGTTGGTTTACTCATTGTATGGTGGTTGTGAGGGACTTGGATTACCTACGAGATATGCCGTAGAGTGTAAATGTCAGTTGAACCCAGTGGGGGGGGAGATGGTTTCTTGCACTTGTAGTGAGTTGTCATTTGGTAATGCGACCACTATCGTACGCTTGGAGTTCGAACTAGGGTTGGTATACCATTCCTGGGGAGGGACTCGTCACTGCCATTGGGATGGTAGACGCCCCTTCCCTAAGTACTTGTGATTGTGATTATAAAAGGGTGGACTAGGTATAATCGTTGGGTAGATTCATGAGAAACAATCAACATACATGGTACGGGGATGAACCAACATAGATGTGATGATTGGCTGGAATGGCTTGGCCGGTGCATTGGTATGGGACGATGCATCGGAGGGAGCCCCTCCTAATTGACTTAATATTGGAAATGGTTTGCTATGGTTAAACTTAATTTATTTCTCTCCTTAACTACTGTATGGCTTAAACTTGAGATCTATTTAAAATGTCCTGTTTTACTTCAAATTCATATATGTTATTTATGAAATGTGACCGACCAGTTTTGTATTTTATAAACCTTGTTGGAGTTGGGAAGATTTTGCTACAGAGCCTAGTGCTCATCCCCTACTGTTAACATTTTTCAGACTATATCCTGGAGGAGGAGCCAGGAGTCGAGGAGCCCGTTCTTTGGGAGACTCCGATCGACGGGAGCGTAGATCCCGAGGTGGACGCCTAGAGCGGCCCTTCTATTTTGTTCTAGACTAGGCTATTTTTTTTTTTTTGGAAAGATTGTAAAGTCTAGTTATCTTTTGAAATTCCGCTGCTTATCATAGTTTAATTCTTTGGGAATGTACATGCCATTGTGGGCATATTTTTTTTGGGTAACATGTAAATTTGATGGATTGATTATATAGTAGTTAATTGGACCCGGTGTGGTCATTATAGTAGAATTGCACAGGTTGGATTTTGTGGTAGAGCTCCCCGTACAAAGGAGACTCTGCCCGAATTTTGTTAAAATATCAATGGTTGATGGATAAAAATTTCTTATTTATGGATTTATTTAGTGCTCTCATGATTGTGAAAGGTTTTAGAATGTAATGTCGTCCGAGGGGGTATTTGGGGCGTTACAAAGTTTGGTATCAAAGCCGACCCCTTGGCGGTGCCGAGTGTGGGGCCCTGCACGGGTCAGCGTGTAGGAGGGAGGAGAACGGTAGTCCGTGACCTAGCTGCACGGGGACGTGCAGCCCTGAGGGGGGTGGATTGTGAGATCCTGGTATCCCACATCGGTTATGGAGGGGGGAGTTGCTGAGCTTATAAGTAAGCCTTCAGCCCTTACCTTACAAGAGGCCTTTTCCCAGGGAACCCCTGGGAGGAACAAACCCTTGAGGGCAGGGGAGGAGAACGGTGTTCCGTGACCCTGTGCCAAATAGGACAATATATTGCTGGGTAGTGGGGGGGTGTTACACACTCCTTCACCTTCTCTGTCACCCACTGCTAGTGCCTTTGATGAAAATGTAGAATCCAGCAAGATCCATCAATTATACACTATCACTAGGGAAAAAGAATTTTTTATGCCTGATATTTACAAGTTAAGAAAGAATTTCAAAACCCCTGAGAACAAACCTCTTAGGAAAGCTTTTGAATCTCTACCTTGTAAAAATCAAGAAAAAATAAAAAAAGAATGGATTTCTTTAATGTATAAATTAGAATCTGAGATTGCTTTAGAAGACTACTTAAAAAACTTCCACAAAGAAGTAAAAGTAGTAACTCAGCAAAATTGGAAAACAGAATCTGCTATGGTAACCTCTAGTCACCCTCCAGCAGAAACTATTGAAATAAAATATGCTACCAAAACTGTTACTGCTACTCTCTTTAAGATTCCAGTTTTAGAATCTGAAAAGAAGATAGTTGAACAGGTCAATTTCACCAACCAAAGCCTGATTACTATAGGTAAACAGTTGGATAAAATTGAAACTAAGATAGATGAAATTAAATCATCTTCAGTAGAAAGGCCTCTAGTCAACCTACCTGAAGAAAGGAAGAATTTAGGTTTAAAGGATAAAAATCTAATTCAACAAATTGATGCACTCTTATCAAAGAAGGAATCTACCAGTACTTCTCAGATAACAGTCATCAACCAAACTGAAGAAAGTTCAGAGTCTAATGCAGAATCCAGTAGTCCGGAAGACACCACTGATTCTGACTCTGAAATAAAAAACTTAGAAAATCAGTTTAAGGATCACAGTATGACCCAACCTGATTCTAAAATCAATGCACTGGTTAGAGTCCCTACCAGTTTCACAAAGAACTGGTATTCTAGACCTACTCCACCAGATCTTTAGTATGAAGAAAAAACTGTGTTAAACCAATTTTCTGTTCAGTCCAACAGACTCTATGAATGGAACATAGATGGTCTAAGTGAACAGGAAATTCTTAATAAAATCAGTCATCTATCCATGGTGTTAAATAATTATATGACCAATCTAGATAGCCCTGAACTTGAGATTGTCAAACTAATAGTTTCAGGATTCACAGGTGTTCTTAGAAATTGGTGGGATAATTATTTAAACCAGGAACAAAGAGACAGTATCATTAATGCTGTTCTTAGAGATGATGAAGGTCTTCCAATCTTTGATGAAAGAATTGGAACAGCTAGACCTGATGGATGTAATACCCTTATATTCACCATCATCAAACACTTTGTTGGCACTCCTAGCAGCATAACTGTCAGGATTCATGACCAATTGACCAACCTAAAATGTCCCACACTTAGTGACTTTAGGTGGTATAAAGATGTCTTTGTATCCCGTGTTATGGTTCGCCCAGATTGCCAAAAAGCTTTCTGGAAAGAAAAATTTGTTAATGGACTACCTAATCTCTTTGCCCATAAGGTCAGAGAAGCCCTTAGCAAAGACACAGGAATCATTGAATATGATAATCTTGCTTATGGAGAACTCATTAGCACCATCCAGAATGTAGGATTAAAATGGTGTGTTGGTTTGAGAATCAATAAGCAATTAACAAATGAAAAACATAAGGCTAAATATGAATTAGGAAATTTTTCTGAACAATATGGGTTACAGCCATTAGCTCCTTCCCATAAGAAACACAGAAAATCCAAATCACATAAGCCTTATTCTAAAAATAAATCTTATCAAAGATTTTTTCCTCACCACAAATCTGCTAAAAGATCTAAACCTGAATCTTCAAGAAAACCTAGAAGAAATTTTAGATCCAAAAGGACAGATAAAAAAGGAAAAGGAAAAATCCAAGATGATATTAAATGTTTTAACTGTAGAAAACCAGGCCACATTAGTCCTGATTGTCCAGTTAAAAAACAGGTCAAAAGATTAAATTTATCCCAAGATGATGAGGACAGAATCCTTGAAATCTTTAGGATAAATAATTTGGAAAGTTCTGAAGAATCAAACAGTCCAGTAGACACATCAGACTCTTCAGATTATTATTCAGCCTCTGATCACTCTGAAAAACCTAGAATTAAAATAGGATGTTCTTGTCAAAAACAAGTCAGGGTAATCACTAAACAAAATGAAGAACACATACTTATAGACTTGATCTCCAAGATAGAAGATCCAGATCTAAAAGACAAGTATGTAAAACAGCTTAGAAACCTTTTCAGTAAAAAGGATAATAAGCAACCTATTATTGAAAAATAATTAATAAGCCTTAACAAAACTATGGAAAGATTTAGTAAGGAAAAGAAAAAAGAAATCACCTTACAAGATCTCCAGAGTGAAGTTAATAAGTTTAAACTAGAAATAAAAGATTTAAAAGCTCAAGACAAAAAATTTGCTGAAGCTTTAACTCTTTTACAAACAGAAAAACATTCTGAAAAATCCTAGGAATCTGATCCAGAAGATCAGACTGAAGATTTTACTAATTCTTTTGATCATCAATGCTTTACACAGGGGATACCAGTAACCTCCTTCTTTCAGACGGAAACTTCTGGTGTAACGAACCTGCCTTCATTCCATGAAGTAGGCACTAATGATGATAAAAGAATTAGTCTGATTAACTCTTTAACTGTCCAAAAATGGCATGTTGAAGTAAAATTGATCATTAACAACAGTTATCATATTACTGTTATTGCCTTATTAGACACTGGAGCAGATGTAAACTGCATCCAAGAAGGATTAATTCCAACCATGTTTTATGAAAAAACATTGGAAAGAATTAGTTCTGCTAATGGCAGTAAGATGAATGTTAAATACAAACTTCCAAGAGTTCATGTATGTCAACAAGATGTATGTTTTGAAACATCATTCTTACTTGTCAAAGACATGACTGACTCTGTTATACTTGGTCTTCCATTTATATATCTTTTGTACCCTTTTAGTACAAATACAGATGGAATATCAACCAAGCATTTTGGGAGAAAAATTGTATTTACATTTGTCACCAAACCTGAGAAAAAACATTTAAGGCAGCTAAAAGACGTTTCTGTCTCACAGTCCCTTAATGTTATAAACAGAAAAATTAAACAAGTGGAATTTCTTAAACAAGAGATTAACCACCTCAGAACTAAAGAAAACCTAACCAACCCAATCTTACAACAAAAGATTGATAGGTTTAGGGAAAAACTTGAATCATAAGTTTGTTCCTCCCTTCCTACAGCATTCTGGCATAGGAAGAAACACATGGTTAGACTTCCTTATGTCAAAGGATTTAAGGAAGACAATATTTCCACTAAGTCTAGACCAATCCAAATGAACCATGAAACTACTGAGATTTGTAAAAAGGAAATCACAGAGTTACTAAAAAATGGTATCATTAGGAAAACCAATCACCTTGGTCTTGTCCTGCTTTCTATGTAGTCAAAAATGCAGAATTAGAAAGAGGAGTCCCAAGGTTAGTCATAAACTATAAACCTTTAAACAAGGTTTTAGAATGGATTAGGTACCCTATACCTAACAAACAGGATTTGATAAAAAGACTCAATAAGTCTACTATCTTTTCCAAATTTGATCTTAAAAGTGGTATTTGGCAAATACAAATCCACCTTATGGATAGGTATAAAATCGCTTTTACCACTCCTTTCGGACATTATGAATGAAATGTCATGCCTTTTGGGTTAAAAAATGCCCCAAGTGAATTCCAGAACATAATGAATGAAGTCTTTAATTGTATCAGTCATTTTTCTATTGTCTATATAGATGATATACTGATTTTCTCCAAGACAATAGAAGAACATTGGAAGCACCTCTATGCTTTTGATACAATTATCAAACAAAATGGGTTAGTATTATCTGCATCCAAGATTAAATTGTTCCAAACCTCAGTAAGGTTTTTAGGATACAATATCTAGGATTCTACTATCACTCCTATTAGTAGAGCCATCCAGTTTGCAGATAAATTTCCAGATAAAATCTTAGACAAAACCCAATTACAAAGGTTTTTAGGTTCCCTAAATTATGTTTCTGACTTTTATCAGGATCTTAGGAAAACCATCAAACCTCTGTATGACAGGCTCAAAGGAAATCCTTCTCCTTGGACCACTGTTCATACTTCTATTGTTCAACAGGTCAAGAATTTCATTAAAATTCTTCCCTGTCTTGGTATTCCGTCATTTGATTCTTTTAAAATCATCCAGACTGATGCCTCTGATATTGGTTATGGTGGAATCCTCCTTCAGAGAGAATCTCCTAATTCTCCTGAACAAATTGTTCGATTCCATTCTGGTATTTGGAATAAAACTCAAAAGAATTATTCCACTATTAAAAAAGAGATTTTATCTATTGTCCTGCGTATCTCTAAATTCCAGGATGATATATTAAATCAGAAATTCCTTGTGTGGGTTGACTGTAAATCAGCCAAGGATGTTTTAACCAAAGATGTCAAAAATATAGCTGCTAAGCAAATTTTTGCTAGATGGCAATCTATTTTAAGTATTTTCGATTTTGATATAGAATATATCAAAGGAGAATATAATTATATTCCTGATTTCCAAACCAGAGAATTTTTGCAGAAACCTCATGGAAGACAGGAAACCTAGTTCATCCGGAACTTCCTCCAAAAATACGGGGGGACAGAAGGATAAACAAAAACAAAAACAACCTAAATCTGAACCTGACTTGCCAGTAGCCTTGTCAAACAGATTTTTATTATTGGAAACTACTCAGCCCAATAGGCCAGTAGCCCAATCCGCCTTGGTTATCCGGCCAGTAGCCGTATCAACCACTATCAATCCATTAACCTTTACCCAAATGGCCCAACAGCAACCTGTCAGGACCACTAGTGTCATGACAAACCCTTATAAGGCCTCACAACCCTTTTGCAGCCCAATTAGGCCCAAAGGTTGATTATATCAAAGCTTATTCCCAGAATGTTCTAGCCATTGAACTAGCCCATTCTAAATATAAGGATCCAAAAGACCTTGTAAAGGCCTACCTCCCAAAAGGTTGGACCTACATCCCAGTAGACTTGGAAAAATCCCATAGTTTTTACCAAGATATTCTCTACTACACCAAATCTATCTTTACCAAGCTCATCCTTGATAAGAATAACCCAAATAAGGTTCTCTATCATAGCTTGGTTATTACGAAGATTATTTCTGTTGAGGAATGAGGTTCTCATCCTTCTTTGCTCAGAGAACTTCCCTTTCACACCAGACAATTTAATTACTATGACTACATTGAGTCATGGTCAAAAATATTACTCTACCAGAATAAGGATTTGTCCCATTCCTGGTTCTTGAATTTCCATAAAGATTTCAAAAGTCATATTCCTACATGGTTTAAACAGTGGTGGCATCAACATGGCCCCATTGATGAAATCTTTCCAGCTGATCTCAAAGATCAGATTAATATCTTCTACTCCCTTTACCGTCCTAGTAAACAGGAGTCCCCATTACCCTTTTTACTAATGTTTATTTGCAGGTACAAAGTCCCCTGGATACTCAAATGGCAATGGAAAATTGTTGGATTTAATTTAACCCGACAATTTTATGCCAAATGGTGGCCCAGGTTTCAGCATAGTGACATTATTGCCATGGTGAAACAGGACTTCCCCGTAAGGGTCCCAACTCCAGTAGTAGTTCCAGGCCCCTTACAACCGGCAACACCAGTGAAGGAATTGCCCGCTCAATCAAGCCAGACTAACCTTCCTATAGCACACATCAGACCAGAAGAATCTTCATCTAAAGGTTCTAAAGGCTCTAGCAAGAAGTCAAGCAAGAAGAAGTCCAAAGCTAAACTCCTCAAGAAGCTCTTGGATCAACTTGACTCAGACAGTGACTCATCGTCTTCCCAGGGATCTTTCACAACAGATCTTCCTCCAGGATATGCTCAGGATCCGTATGAAGGAATAGAAGACTTTGATGTGGATGATCTCACTCCTGACCTTGCACTCCCGTGAATTATGATTTACATAAAGTGGCTTCAATCACTACTTTCTTCAAAAAAGAAAGAAAAGTTGTCCACTCTATGTAAAAATAATATCACAAGTCTGCATAGGATCCCTTTTCCCTAAAAGCAGGATTCTCACAGACAAATGGAGGGCCCATAATCTGCTTTTCCACCGAAAGATGGATTCTCAGGACAGACAGACAGGACCCACTAGTCCCTTAAGCATGTCCTAGTTACCCAGGTAAAAGAATCTTACTCCACTTTTCAGCCGAAAGCAAAAAAGTGAATTACTTTACCCTGAGTAAAAGAGAAAGGCAGAATGATTGCACAAGGAGAATCCGGAGTCCCTTACCTCTATATAAAGCAGCTCCCTCTCCTCAGAGGAACTCAAGTTTTTGAACTTCAGACACTCTCTCTAGTCTGGGTTTCAGGACTACTTTACAAGCCACTAATACTTGTAAACCTACCCCTCACTTGTAAAGCCTTCTTCAATGATAAAGAAGAGCTCAGAAGCCATTTTATTTACCGCTTATTTCCACTAGACCAGTAGTTCTAGTGTTGTAAGTATTTATTTTCTTATTGAAATATTTTGTATTTATCAGTCTCTTTCATTTCTATCTATCTTCTTTGAATTCCGCATGTATGTCTATATTTGGTATATATATATATATATATATATATATATATTGTATCTACAAAATAAAGAACTTTTATTAACTTAAAAGTGTATTTACAGAGTAAAGTCTACTTACAGTAATAGAGGTAGAAGGTGGAAGAATGAGAGTTTATACAAGAAAAAGGTTCACCGAGGGTGCAAGAAAGAAAGATGGAATGAGATGGTCAAGGGAGTAGGTAGAGAAGTGGGTGAATGAGAGAGGAGATAGTTTGGGGGTGGTGTTCCACAATTCAGGCCTGCACCCTTATTTATAAAGCCGGACATAAAATCCGGATTTCAAAATAAAAAATACTATTCACTACTTTATATTGTTCCTAACTTTAATAGTTTACAATGACGTCATTGCATACGTCATAAATATTGTACACTTTTTACTATATACTATTCACAGTACATATAGTGACGTAAGGGCTTATGTCACGTCTTTGTAGTGGCGTCAGGACGTGCGTCATTTCTTTTGGGTCGACTTTATCCGAGAAATCAGCCTTATCTGATTATTTCCTGAAAAATAAAGTAGACAACATATTATCTCTATCATCATGGAGATTTATCTTTATATCATCATTTAACAAATCTGTGTTAATTTTAATGTTACCTTTAAGAGGGGTATATCCCTGAAAATTCATAAAGTCGTCATCAGAATTAATAGAAGTGGGAGATTTCCTATTATCTTTCTCAACTTTATCTTTCCCTTTGCCTTTTATGGCAACTGTGGGAGTGTTGAAAAGATTCAGTTTTTCAGTTTTGCTCATGCCAAAAGTGGACATGATCTAAAAATCGAATTCCTCCATAATTGCTGTTTTAAGTTGCTCAGAATTTAAATAGGGTTTTTGGTTCTTAATTAGTTCTTTAAGAACTTCAATAGGATTTAAATTAATTATAGTATTTATACTAGTAGAGAGAACTATTGATGTAGAAGATGAAGTTTTATCTGTTGAAGATTTATCTTCTTTTTTATTTATGTCTTTAAGACATTCTGCTATAATTTTATTTTTAAACTCAAGCAGATAATTTTTCCAAAATTGGACCAAATATTTCCTAGTTTGTCCAGAATTAATAATGTCCCTAATTTGTCCGGGATAAGGATATATCCTTTGAATGAAATTATGAAACTCCATATATGGAGGCAGAGTCAAAGATTTAGGTATAAAATTTTTTTTATCTCCAGACAGCTTTTTATTATTGTCAACTTTATTTGATAAATGTGTAACAACTTTAAGTTGTTGTAACTAGTTATTATTCATATCACATTTATGTGATGATGTCTTTATAGAGAGTGGAGAATAATAAAAATTTTTATATGCATTAAAATAATGAGAATTCGTATATGAATTAAAATAATATGCACTTCTATATGCATCAAAAGCATTTTTATAGTCATCAGAGAAATATGCATATTTATATGCCAAAACTTGAGTTCTAACAGTTATACTACCAAGTTTATTTATCATATCTTGGCAAAATTCTTCTAGGATTATAGTTTCCAACCATATTTTATAATGTCAATCATAGTGCCAGTTATTAATTTCAAGAATAAGATAGAACTTTAAACCTATTTTTAAAGATTCTTTTTGACGTCTTGCAATTCTTAATAAAGAGATAGGTATATGATCAATTAATTGATCTTTCATAGCATTGCAATAGCGACACCAAAGTGAAACTTTGTAATTATTAGTACTTCATGTGGAGGAAAAGCTATAAACATCTTCTCCTGCATAATCACAAAAACAGTCAAGAAGTTCTGGTGATTTGGTAATAAGATCCAAAGAGAATGAATTTAGGTTAGGACTCATTTATGTAACTTCTTGCTCTTGTCCTACAAAATAAACATCACTTTTTAATATGTTAGAATAAGACGAAAAATTTAATTGATTTTCTTTATAAATCATATTTTTTTTATTTGATTTATCAATTTTGTTTGAGGTGGAGTTATAAACTCAAATAATATCTGTTGACCATTTATGGTAGTCAAAATAGCTTTCGAATCAATTCTTTCTATAGGTTCAATTAAAGATAAAAATGATGTTCCTAAAATCACCAATTGATTTAAATTATCAATAAGCATAAAAGTTGCAAGAATACAAATTCATTGATTACATACAAAAATATTAGAGAGTTTAAAATTTATATTTAATTTTGACTCATCAGCAACACTGACTGACTGAGTAGCTTTTTCAAAATATTTAGTTGGAATTAATCATGTCTTTATGCAGTTCATATCTGCTCCACTATCAATTAGAGCAATAGTTTCAATAGAAAACTCATAATTTATAACCAAAATAATTTTAACATATCATTTTTGATAAATTATTTTTTCTAAAATATTTATATTGCCATTTGGTGAGGTTTATCATCAAAGTTAGATAGTGATGGTGATGTTATATTATCTTGTATGTCACTTTCTCTAGATGAAATTTTTTCTAAAGCTAATAATCTAGATTTTAAGACTTTTAAGTCTTTTTTGACTTCATTGATTTCTATTTTTATATTTTGAACCCTAGTAGGCCAAGCTTCCTTTATATGAAGTGGGTTATCACTCATGTCCTTTTCGTTTCTATTAAAGACTTCTTTTAATGAATATGATTGAGACATATTAGGTCTATTTTATTCTGGATTTATCTCTAAAAATTGTTCAATAGCTTTTCTCTTGGATTTTAGATCCTGAATTTTATCGATAATACCTAGAATAAATTTTTGTGACTTAGTCAAAGTATTTATATTTAATCCATTCATAGCTAGAATAACTTTATAATAATCATTTTCAACTTTACAATGTGAAGAATAAGTTTTATCTTGTCTTAAAGAATCTGTTTCTAAAGAAGAATTACTAATTTCATTAATATTATAGTCTTCAGAACAATTATCAGAATAATCTTCTGATTCACTTTCGGAGTTTAAAACAATTATAAAGATTTTTTCTTTAAGGTCTTCATCATTTATCAATTCATTTATCTGTTGTTCAAAATATAAAGTGGAAAATGAGTTCATAAATGCACTCAAAGATAAATTGAAAGGCTTGACATTAAATGTCATTTCTAAAACACAAGGTGAAGAGCAATCTGAAATTGAAATCCAACAATTTGAAAATTCTCTACACCAGATACAATCTGAAGAAATAAATAAAATTGGATTTGCTAAACCAAAATCCCAAGTTAATATTTATGCACAGGCTCCGCCTATGAGGGCTTATTATCAGAGGACAACACCTCAAGATATTTTATATGAAGAAAATTTTTTTATTGATCAACAAGCATATGATGTTTCCTCCATTTATGAATGGAATATTGATGGTATGTCTGAATATGTTATTCATCAAGTTTTACACAAAATTTTAATGTATGCTTCAATTTTCAAAACTAATAGAAATTTTGATCATGCTACTGTTAAATTTATAACCACCGGCTTTACAGGCCAACTAAGAGAATGGTGGGATAACTATTTGTAACACCCCCCCCCCCCCACTACCCAGCAAGATATTGTCCTCTTTGGCACAGGGTCACGGAACACCGTTCTCCTCCCCTGCCCTCAAGGGTTTGTTCCTCCCAGGGGTTCCCTGGGAAAAGGCCTCTTACAAGGTAAGGGCTGAAGGCTTACTTATAAGCCCAGCAACTCCCCCTTCCGTAACCGATGTGGGATACCAGGATCTCACAATCCACCCCCCTCAGGGCTGCACGTCCCCGTGCAGCTAGGTCACGGACTACCGTTCTCCTCCCTCCTACACGCTGACCCGTGCAGGGCCCCACACTCGGCACCGCCAAGGGGTCGGCTCTGATACCATTTGTAACACCCCCCCCCACTACCCAGCAAGATATTGTCCTCTTTGGCACAGGGTCACGGAACACCGTTCTCCTCCCCTGCCCTCAAGGGTTTGTTCCTCCCAGGGGTTCTGTAACACCCCCCCCACTACCCAGCAAGATATTGTCCTCTTTGGCACAGGGTCACGGAACACCGTTCTCCTCCCCTGCCCTCAAGGGTTTGTTCCTCCCAGGGGTTCCCTGGGAAAAGGCCTCTTGCAAGGTAAGGGCTGAAGGCTTACTTATAAGCCCAGCAACTCCCCCCTCCGTAACCGATGTGGGATACCAGGATCTCACAATCCACCCCCCTCAGGGCTGCACGTCCCCGTGCAGCTAGGTCACGGACTACCGTTCTCCTCCCTCCTACACGCTGACCCGTGCAGGGCCCCACACTCGGCACCGCCAAGGGGTCGGCTCTGATACCATTTGTAACACCCCCCCCACTACCCAGCAAGATATTGTCCTCTTTGGCACAGGGTCACGGAACACCGTTCTCCTCCCCTGCCCTCAAGGGTTTGTTCCTCCCAGGGGTTCCCTGGGAAAAGGCCTCTTGCAAGGTAAGGGCTGAAGGCTTACTTATAAGCCCAGCAACTCCCCCCTCCGTAACCGATTGTGAGATCCTGGTATCCCACATCGGTTACGGAGGGGGGAGTTGCTGGGCTTATAAGTAAGCCTTCAGCCCTTACCTTGCAAGAGGCCTTTTCCCAGGGAACCCCTGGGAGGAACAAACCCTTGAGGGCAGGGGAGGAGAACGGTGTTCCGTGACCCTGTGCCAAAGAGGACAATATCTTGCTGGGTAGTGGGGGGGGTGTTACAAATGGTATCAGAGCCGACCCCTTGGCGGTGCCGAGTGTAGGGCCCTGCACGGGTCAGCGTGTAGGAGGGAGGAGAACGGTAGTCCGTGACCTAGCTGCACGGGGACGTGCAGCCCTGAGGGGGGTGGATTGTGAGATCCTGGTATCCCACATCGGTTACGGAGGGGGGAGTTACTGGGCTTATAAGTAAGTCTTCAGCCCTTACCTTGCAAGAGGCCTTTTCCCAGGGAACCCCTGGGAGGAACAAACCCTTGAGGGCAGGGGAGGAGAACGGTGTTCCGTGACCCTGTGCCAAAGAGGACAATATCTTGCTGGGTAGTGGGGGGGGTGTTACAAATGGTATCAGAGCCGACCCCTTGGCGGTGCCGAGTGTGGGGCCCTGCACGGGTCAGCGTGTAGGAGGGAGGAGAACGGTAGTCCGTGACCTAGCTGCACGGGGACGTGCAGCCCTGAGGGGGGTGGATTGTGAGATCCTGGTATCCCACATCGGTTACGGAGGGGGGAGTTGCTGGGCTTATAAGTAAGCCTTCAGCCCTTACCTTGCAAGAGGCCTTTTCCCAGGGAACCCCTGGGAGGAACAAACCCTTGAGGGCAGGGGAGGAGAACGGTGTTCCGTGACCCTGTGCCAAAGAGGACAATATCTTGCTGGGTAGTAGGGGGGTGTTACAAATGGTATCAGAGCCGACCCCTTGGCGGTGCCGAGTGTGGGGCCCTGCACGGGTCAGCGTGTAGGAGGGAGGAGAACGGTAGTCCGTGACCTAGCTGCACGGGGACGTGCAGCCCTGAGGGGGTGGATTGTGAGATCCTGGTATCCCACATCGGTTACGGAGGGGGGAGTTGCTGGGCTTATAAGTAAGCCTTCAGCCCTTACCTTGTAAGAGGCCTTTTCCCAGGGAACCCCTGGGAGGAACAAACCCTTGAGGGCAGGGGAGGAGAACGGTGTTCCGTGACCCTGTGCCAAAGAGGACAATATCTTGCTGGGTAGTGAGGGGGTGTTACACTATTTAAGTTCAGTTCAACAAAATAAAATTTTAAATGCAGTCAAAGTTACAAACAGCAGAAAATAGAACCATAATTACTCAAGAAGATATTATTTATACTTTGGTTCGGACTATATTAAAACATTTTGTTGGATCTAGTATTCAAACTCTGATAAAAGTAAAGAGCTTTTAATAAATTTAAGATGCCCCACCTTAACACATTTTCAGTGGTATAAAGTTGTATTTTTAGCTAAAGTTTTGTTAAGACCAGATGCTAATAATTAATTCTGGAAAGAAAAATTTATTTTAAGATTACTCAGTTTATTTGCTGAAAAAATAAGAATTCGCTTAAAGCAAAAACATGGAGGATTTAAAATCCCTTATGAGAATTATACTTATGAAGAACTAGTTTATGAATGTATTTCGGAAGGATTAACTCTCTGTAATGATTTAAATCTTAAAGCTCAACTTAAGAGACAAAGACTAACTGGCAAAATAGAACTTGGAGAATTTTGTAATCAATTTGCTTATACTCTTGATATATCAAAAGATAAATCTTTTAGCAACAAAAAGAATTATTCCAAGCCTTATTAAAAGGGTCGAAAATTATATAAAAAGAATTATGAAATAACTAACAGACCTACTAAAAGAGTCAAATAAAAGAACAAGAAGCTTTATATTAAATGTTTTAAGTGTGGAAAAGAGGGTCACATTGTCTCTAAATGTTTCACTAAACAACAGATAAATGAATTAATAAATGATGAAGACCTTAAAGAAAAAAATCTTTAAAATTGTTTTAAACTCCGAAAGTGAATTAGAAGATAATTCTGATAATTGTTCTGAAGACTATAATATTAATGAAATTAGTAATTCTTCTTCAAAAACATATTCTTTAAGACAAGATAAAACTTGTTCTTCACGTTGTAAAGTTGAAAATGATAATTATAAAGTTATTCTAACTATGAATGAATTAAGTATAAATACTTTGACTAAGTCACAAAATTTTATTCTAGACATTATCGATAAAATTCAGGAACCAGAATCCAAGAGAAAAACTATTGAACAAATTTTAGAGATAAATCCAGAAGAAAAGAGATCTAATCTGTCTCAACCATATTCATTAAAAGAAGTCTTTAATATAAATGAAAAGGACATGAGTGATAGCCCACTCCATATAAAGGAAGCTTAGCCTACTACGGTTCAAAATATATGGAATAGCTCTCTATAATGATTTATCTCCAGACAGCTTTTTATTATTGTCAACTTTATTTGACAAAGGTGTAACATCTTTAAGTTGTTTTGACTAGTTATTATTCATATTACATTTATGTGATGATGTCTTTATAGAGAGTGGAGGATAATAAACATTTTTATATGCATTAAAATAATGAGAATTCGTATATGGATTAAAACAATATGCACTTCTATATGAATCAAAAATATTTTTATAGTCATCAGAGATATGCATATTTATATGCCAAAACTTGGGTTCTAATAGTTATACCACAAAGTTTATTTATCATATCCTGACAAAATTCTTCTGGGACTATAGTCTCCAGCCATTGTTTATAATGTCAATCATAGTTCTAGTCATTAATTTCAAAAATAAGATAGAACTTTAAACCTATCTTCTTCAATTGATAAAGTTTCATCTTCTACATCAATGGTTCCCTCTACTAGTAAAAATACTGCAACTAATTTAAATCCTGTAGAAGTTCTTAAAGAACTAATTAAAAAAGAAAATCCCTATTTAAACTCTGAGCAGCTTAAAGCTGCAGTTACGAAGGAATTCCGTCTTCAAATCATGTCTACCTTTGACATGAGCAAAACAGAGAAGATAGATCTTGTCAACACTCCTACGGTTGCCATAAAAGGCAAAGAGAAAGATAAAGTTGAAGAAGAAAATAGGAAATCAAAGAATCTTTAAAAACAGGTTTAAAGTTTTATCTTATTCTTAAACTTAATGACTGGTACTATGTTTGACATTATAAACAATGGCTGGAGACTATAGTCCCAAAAGAATTTTGTCAGGAAATGATAAATAAACTTGGTGGTATAACTGTTAGAATCCAAGTTTTGGCATATAAATATGCATATTTCTCTGAAAGGGGGATGCTGAGAATACCAATTTAAATCTTTATGCATATAAGATGCCCCACCTTAACACATTATTTTAAAGTTCTTCTGAACTCATAATTTTAAAATACTAATTTTTAGATTTTCCCAAAATCCTATTCTGTTAATGATACCGAGACCAGAAACATGCCATCAAAACGCCTAACAAACACTCAAAAAATGGCTAAAATGGCCTAACATCCCACACGCCACCAGACATAGAACTCTACAGGGAAAATTTCATGCAAACACGAATTCAACAAACAATAAAAGCAATCAGAGAAACATTATTATGACAAGATTACTTTCACAATATCAAAGTAAGAGTAGTCTAACAGAATTAAATCACAATTACATAAGCAACAAGAATTAGTAATAGATCTGCATATATATCAACAGAATAAACTTAAGCTACCATTCATTTGGCTTTGATACCAGAAAGGGGGAGGATCGTTGTATCTACAAAATAAAGAACTTTTATTAATTCAAAAGTGTATTTACAAAGTAGAGTCTACTTACAGTAGTAGAGGTAGTAGGTGGAAGAAGGAGGGTTTATACAAGAGAAAGGTTCACCGAGGGTGCAAGAGAGAAAGAAGGAAGGAGATGGTCAAGGGAGTAGGTAGAGAAGTGGGTGAATGAGAGAGGAGATAGTTTTGGGGTGGTGCTCCACAAGTCAGGCTGCACCCTTATTTATAGAACCAGATATAAAATTCGGATTTCAAAATAAAAAATATTATTCACTACTTTATACTATTCCTAATTTTAATAATTTAAAATGACGTTATTGCATGCATCATAAATATTGTACTCTTTTTACTGTATACTGTTCACAGTACATATAGTGACGTAAGGGCTTACATTATGTCTTTGTAGTGACGTCAGGGCGTGCGTCACTTCTTCTGGGTCGGCTTTATCTTAGAAATCAGCTTTATCTGATTATTTCCTGAAAATAAAGTAGACATCACATTATCTCTGTCATCATGGAGATTTATCTCCATATCAACATTTAGCAAATCTTCATTAATTCAATGTCACCTATAAAAGGGGTATATCCCTGGGAATCCATAAAGTCGTCATCAGAATTACTATGAGTGGGAGATTTCATATTTTCTTCCTCAACTTTATCTTTTCTTTTGCCTTTTATGGCAACTGTAGGAGTGTTGACAAGATCCATCTTCTCTATTTTGCTCATGCCAAAGGTAGACATGATCTGAAGACGGAATTCCTCCATAATTGCAGCTTTGAGCTGCTCAGAGTTTAAATGGGGATTTTCTTTTTTAATTAGTTCTTTAAGAACTTCAATAGGATTTAAATTAGTTCTAGTATTTATACTGATAGAGGGAATCATTGATGTAGAAGATGAAGTTTTATCAATTGAAGATTTATCTTCTTCTTTATCGATGTCTTTAATACATTCTTCAATAGTCTAGCATTTAGCGTCATTATTATAATTATTCTAGAAACGAACTTGATATTCCCTGATTAACCTAGGGTGTCCGTTATCATTATAATGACAAGCCAAAGTTCACGCCCAAATCCATGGAATAAAAAATTTAAGCGAAAAATTTATAATTGGCTTAGTTGCTATATATTGTCCTTTAAGGACAAACTTTTGTTTTTATACAAGTCAAATAATTTCTTTAGTTTTTCAGGGTATATCCTGTCAATAGCACCATGAATTTTTCACCAATCATAAAACCAGTTCGAAATTTCTGTATAAGTTTCTGTGAATTGGAAGAACCATGTATGCTTTAAATTTATTGTTTCATATAAAAAAGCATTATTCCATGCATCAATATAATCAAAATAGTTATTCTCCGTATATGGAGTTTTTCTTAGTGTTTTGGGGATAGTGAGATTAAGACTCCATTCTTTAGCATGAATTACCCTTAATATGAGGGTTTTACTATATTGAGGATCTTTATAGTCCTTATTATAATTATAGAATCTCTGGAATTTAACATAGTCAGTTTCAATTAAAATATTTTCATAATATTCTCTGTCTTTATTTTCAGAGTATAAAAAGGCATTATCCAAGATCATAAACATTTCAGCAATATAATATGGATCAGTTAGCCAATTTTCATATTCATAATCAAGAGTCATTATACTGCTATAAGCAGACAGAGTGTATAACTCTGTATAGTTTAGCTTGGACTTGGCTATAAGAGCCTCTTGAATAGATTTTTTAGATCGGACGACAGTATAACTGTCAGTATCTTTATCGTCACTTTTATGTGATAAAGATTCATTTTTATGTGAAAGACCTTCTTTAAGAAATTGATTATTAACAGCTTTGAGCTTATTGGATTCAATTAAAAAGGGATAATAGGCATTGACCTGGGCCCTACCACCAGGCCTTCCTCTGCCGCGGTCTCTACCACGGGTGTTACTCTGGCCTCTATTCATGAGAACCCTACAAAAATTCCAGAGTTAGAAAATCGGGAAGAGAATTTAATTCTCCTTTAACATATTCAATTTTAAAATCAAAAACAGATAAGTTAGCCTGCCATCTGGCAAAAATTTGTTTAGATGCAATATTTTTGACATCCTATTCAAGTACATTTTTAGCAGAGCTACAATCAATTCTTAATAGAAATTCTTGGTTTAATAAATCAGCTTGAAATTTGCTAATACATTTAACAATGGATAAAATTTCTTTTTTCATAGTTGAATAATTTAGTTGAGTAGATCCTCATTTTCTTGAAGTAAATCTAACAAGTAACTCTTTAGTGGAATTAAGATCTCTTTGTTTAAGAATACCTCCATATCCTTTATCTGAGGCATCAGTTTCAACAATTTTAATCCATGTTGGATTTATTAAAGAAAGACATGCTAAATATTTAGCTTTAAGCTTTATCTTTTTTATTGCTTCTGTATGATCATCAGTCAAAAGAGATGTATTTTTCTGAAGTCGAGAATATAAAATAGCAGTGTCTTTAGCAAGATTTTTATAAAAGTCAATTAAATAATTCAAACTTTCCAAAAATCTTTGTAATTGCCTTTTTTCTTTAATTTCATCCAAAAATTTGGATGCAAATTCAATACTCCTTTCAATTGGGACTATATTCCCTTGTTTAATATAATGACCTAAAAATTTGATCTTTAATTGGAAGAGTATCATTTTAATAGCAGAGAGCACAAGACCATTGGTTTTAACAATGTAAATGAATTTATTCAGATGTTTTAAATGTTGATCCATAGAATCAGAAAAGATGAGTATATCATCAATATAAACGATGCAAAATGCATAATAAGGATAAAAAAATATCATTCATTATATTCTAAAATTCAGAGGGTGCATTTTTAAGTCCAAACGACATAACATTCCACTCATAATGTCCAAAAAGAACAGTAAAAACAGTTTTATACATGTCTGCCTCATCAATTTGGACCTGCCAATAACCTGATTTTAAGTCAAATTTAGAGAAAATCTTAGCATTATATAATCGAGATAATAAATCCTTTTTATTAGGGATTGGATACCTTATCCATTGCAAAACCTTATTTAAAGTTTATAATTTGTAACAAGTCTAGGAACACCTCTTTCCTTTTCGGCTGCATTATTAACATAGAAGGTTGCACTGCTCCAAGGGGAATGACTTTTCCTAATTAAAGAATTTTCCATTAAAGAGTCTATTTCTTTTTTACATAGCTCCAAATATTCTTTATTCATTTAGGTTGGTCTAGCCTTAGTTGGAATGTCTTTTTCATTAAATTCCTTTATATAGGGAAGAGTCACAACGTGTTTCTTCCTATTCCAAAAAGCAGTAGGAAGGGTATCACAAATTTCTCTAGTGATTTTATTTTCAATTTCTTTTACCTTTCTTTTAGTTTCAGGAAGGGTAAGCTTAGCTGCTAAGCTTAAGATTTTTATATCTTCTTTTAAAAAATTTAATTGATTTTCTTTATAAATCAGATTTTCTTTTATTTGATTTATCAATTTTATTCGAGGTGGAGTTATAAACTCAAATAATATCTATTGACCATTTATAGTAATCAAAATACCTTTCGAATCAATTCTTTCTATAGGTTCAATTAAAGATAAAAATGGTGTTACTAAAATCACCAATTGATTTAAACTATCAATGAGCATAAAAGTTGTAGGAATACAAATTCCTTGATTACATACAAAAATATTAGAGAGTTTAAAATTTATATTTAATTTTGATCCATCAGCAACACTGACTGACTGAGTAATTTTTTCAAAATATTTAGTTGGATTTAGTTCTGCCTTTATACAGTTCATATCTACTCCACTGTCAACTAGAGCAATAGTTTGGACAGTAAATTCAGAGTTTATAACTAAGATAATTTTAACATACCATTTTTGATAAGTTATTTTTTCTAATACATTTTATGTATTCATTATTTGGAGAGTTAGAAGATAATGCTTTATCATCTTGAATGTTCTTGGGTCTAATTCCATAAAAACTATATTTGGAATCCAATTTCGGATGGAGTTAAATCAAAATCTTTATCAAAGTCTTCTTCTTGAGAAGATATGTTAACAGGTCGATAAATACCATGTAGAATATTATTTTTTAAAATTTTAATTCCTTAAATTATGGGTTTTTTATCTCTTCTTTGATTTTGGACCGAGAAAGTAGATTTTATTAAGGGTACAAAAGGTGTATTATAACTTGATGATATTTCTAATTTATCAGAAGATTGTAAATAATTTCTAAAATTTATTCTAGTAAATTTTATAGTGATATCACCCTGAGATGATTGGGCGATCTGAGTTATTTCGTTATTAATTTCTAGTTCTTTAGGAACCACAGACTCTAATTGGCAGGTGTCTGAAATCTGGATATCTGACCATTTAATGGTTTTTGGGACTTCAATTTTATTTTTAACCGTATTAGTTTCAATTAAAATGGTTTGACCTTTAAGGTTCAAAAGCTTAGCTTCAGGACATAAAGTATTCATAACTTTATAATAGACTCTATAAGTAAACACAATTATATATGTGTCTTCTTTATAATTATAACCATAAGGTTTTATATGACATGTTAAAATATCCAAAATATTTTTATCAATTAAAGATAAAGGTAGATTTGGAAAACAGTTAAAATAAACTGGACCAATACTTAAGCTGGACTACATAACACCCATTAAAGACTGATCAAAATTAAGACATTTAGCATCTCTTAATGCTAACATAAAAGAGACATTTAATCTACGAAGAGTTAAAGGTTTTAAAGCAACCTGTACCAAACCAATATGCAAAAATTTATAATTTTGATCTTGAGCCTTTAAGACTTCTTGTTCAGTTAGTAGTTATAAAATATCTCTATTCTGATCAAAAGGAACAGGTTTAGCTCACAATAGGATGCTGAGAATATTATTATTTTAGGATTATTGTAGCAATTGTCACAGTAGTGGTACTGTAACAGAATTAAAAGACGAATTACAGTAGTAACTTGAAGAAGGTAATAGTGAAACATATAATTCAACAGAAAAACATTTGAGATACTACTATGGCTTTAAACTTATTTAAATTTAAACTTGATCATAAAAATGACTATGTTATATATAAATCAAGGTGCATTAAATACTAAAATTCTCTCATAAAACTAGGAGATATTTAATGCACCACTTTCCAAAGAACATACACATGGATCAATGGAGGACAAAAATGTCACAAAAAAATTAGGCAAATTCAAATTGTGTACTTAGATACAAATAAGTATTAAAATTAAGGACTTAATAACCCTACATTTTTTAGTGTATACTTTTTACCAAATAAGTTTAATTTGGTGTACCCCCTTACAAATTACCCATTTAAGTTTCGTTGAGCCCATTGGGTCTTCTTAATCAAGTATATTGACTCACTACTCAAGGCCCATTTATTAGGCCCAAGACCTATGCAATCATTTGTTTTAGGCAAATTTGGAAGTCGGTCCCCCTATATGGACTTGTTTGAACTTAAGTTTATCAAGAAAACTTATTTGTTATGAAGTCGATTTTTTGTCAATTTTATTATACTATCATTTCTCTTTAGAAGTAGGAATCAAACTAAAAATTAAAAACTCTTAAATCTTAGGAGTTTGACTAACGTTCAAATCTTTTCTCTCTCATCCTATCTATATCCATATGTAGGTTAAGAGTTTGACTAATATTAAAAAAATTTCTATCTCGTATTTATCTATATATAGGTTATATATATATATATATATATATAGTAACAGTAAAAATAAAAAATAGTAACATTCAAATTCAAAAAAAAAAAAGTTATCATTTGGACACAAAAAATAATAAATTTAAACACAAAAAAATAGTAACATTTAAACATAAAAAAAATTGAAACATTAAATATTAATATTTTTAAAAAATAACAACAGTAACATGTTCAACAAAAATATTAACATATTCAACAAAAATAGTAACATGCTTAATAAAAACTATAACATACTTAACAACAAATATTTCTCTTAAATTCAAACGCAAAAAAATAGTATCATTCAATACAAAAAATAGTAATATTCAAAAAAAAAATAATAACATTGAATATTAATATTTAAGAAAATAATAGTAGTAACATGGTCAACAAAAATAGTAACATGCTCAAAAATAATAATACATGAACAGTAACATACTAAACAAAAGCAGTGAGATGAACAATGACATAATAAAAAAAATTGTAACATGAATTTGAATTTTACTATTTAAACTCATAATAACTTTTTTTTTACTATTTAAATTCATGAATATAGATAGATATGAGAGTCAAACTCTTAACCTATATATGAATATAGATAGATATGAGAGAGAGAAAAAAATAATTTCCTTTCAAGAAAAGGTATTTTTGAGATAAAAAAAAAAAGGTGGACTTAAGTCATTAGATATAATTTTAAATATGGACTTAGCCTCTTATAAGTTTCCTTGCAAGACTTATCTCCAAACAAGTATATCTAAGGGGACTCACCTTCAATTTTCACTTTGTTTTACTCTGAAAATTAGGGAAACAAGATTCACCAAGTCCATTAATTAGGGGTGCAACTCTACTCCAATTCTAGGTATATAATTTTTAACTTTAGCCCTAATTTTAACCATACCTCAACCCAAGTACTGCTCGTGTTTAACTCGAGCAAACTTGGGTTAAATTCGGATTAATTTTTTAAAGTGTAGATTTGATTTTCTCAAGTGTAGATCTGATTTTTTCAAGTGATCTAAAATGAAAAGCAAGACGCAAATGAAGAGAGAGAGAGAAAAAGTAAGAGAATGAGGAGTAACGAGTGAAAAAGAGAGACTGAGAGTTTGAGACGACCTAGACGAGTGACAGTTAAGAAAGGAATGTAAGAGTGATGGAGGCGCAAAGGTGAAGACTTGAAGTAAAGTGAAAGTTAGGACTCAAAAGAATGAAGTGAAAGTTAGAACTCTAAAGAGTGAAGATAAATACTAAATCTAGTTAAATATATTTATATATTTATGTATATTCAGGTTCAACTTGATTTTAATATTCAGGTTGAACCCGACAACTCAAGGCTTGCCCAAATTCAATTTGGATTGAAGTTTTTTTGTTCAGGCTCAACCCAAGTATTAAAAATTCTAACCAAAATCCTTTTATTGGGTTCGGTTCGGGTTGAATTCAGGTTGACCCGCCCAAGTTGCACCCCTACCATTAGTTATGCAGATATCACCAATGAAGTAAAAGAGGACTAGTTCATTGGTAGGTGTCTTTTTTGTCTTTTCAACATATGTAGGTTCGAGTTTCACTAGTCTAGAAACAAGATTCACTAAGTCCATTAGTTATGAATAAGGGTGCAACTCAGGCGGGTTGGACAGTCAACTCTAACCCAATTTTAGGTATATAATCTTCAATATTAACCCTAACGCTAACTCTACCTCATGTTGATAAACTCAACCCAAGTATTGCCCGAGTTTAAATCGGGTGGGCTCGGGTTGAATTCGGATTAATGATTTCGGGCTGATTTTTTAAACTTGCTACATATATTACATAATATTCAAATAATTTAATAACCAACAATTTCAATCAAATTTTTAACATAAAAATCATAATATTAAGAACTCAATACAACCACAATCATACAAAACACAAAGTCACAAACATTGTTACCAGTGCAAAACATAACACTGTTGCATTACACAGAATCAGTTTAACAGAACACAAACATAAGCAAAACATAGTTCATAAGGGTAAGAAAATCATATTAACCCTAGTATAAATTATAAAATTGTATTTATATAATAGTAATTCGGGTTGAACCCGATTATTAATTTGGGTTGAGCCCGATTTTAATATTCGGGTTTAATCCATGAACCCGAGGGGTCAACCCGAGGTCCGCCCAAATTGAATTCAGGTTGAGGTTTTTTGATCTAAGTCTAACTCAAATATTAAAAATTCTTGCCCAAACGTTAATTTTTTCGGTTTGGGCTCGAGTTGAAATGGAGTTGCCCAACCCAAGTTGCACCTAGTTACGAAGAAATCACCAATGAAACAAAAGAGGACTAGTTCAATGGTAGGTGTCTTTTTCACCTCGTATACATATGCAAGGTTTAAGTTCCACTAGTCCCCGCCCCTACATGTAATGTAACATTAACAAAAAAACATTTGTATTGATGGTTAAGATTGTGTTTAGCATAGCTTCTCAAAATAAAAGTTCATTTTACAAATGGATTTTATAAAAATGGATGTTTAAACAGTGCATTATGTTTGGTGAAGTATCATTTGAAATTGCTTTTGAATTAGGAAGTGCATTTGTATATGGAAGTATGTCTTGTTGCAATGTCTTCAAAAATGTAAAATTGCACATATTTAACAATATTACCCTTCCCCTTTGATGTTAAATTTATATTCACCTAACCTAACCAAACAATTACAAAGAATACAACAATTAGAGTTTGTAATATAGCCCTTTAATAAAGGGTTGCCTTTATTGTTCATTTTCTTACAGCATCTCTAACCGGTATGTCAAATGGCAGCTGAAGCACCCAACAGATCTTTTTGACATGCAATGCTTCTCCAACAGAGATGCCAAAAGCTCAGATGACAAAATGAAATTTGGCATATCCCCTCTCCTATGACAAATCCATTATTTCATTGAATAAAACAGTTTTTAATGCATACTTGTACCAGTTCTTCATGTCGTTGAAGGCAACATATTCAAAATATATATATATATATATATAGTTGTTGGGATTTTTTGGACCACTACTATAAAATTAGCTATTATGCTAGCGAAATTTTAACTCCTTTGAAGATAACAAATTTTTTTCTATTTTTTTTTCTTTTCTCGCTCACACCATGGATTCCTAATACTCCCAATTTTCAAAATTTCAACACAGCAATCACAATTTTTTGGTGAAACACTTGAAGTCCCTACTCAAGTATCACATAGAAAAGGACCAATTGAGGTGGATGATTCAATAAAAAATAATATTGTCTTCTCATTAGTGCATGGATAAACACCAATATAGATGTTGCACACGAAAATGAACAAATTTTATACTACTTTTCATATAAATTTTATAATATTTTAAAATATATTGTTTTTAATAATATTTACTTTAATTGATCCCAAAATTATTTTATAAATGTATATTAAATTAATATAAGAAAAGAGATTTAAATATAAAGATTGGATAAAATAAATTATTTTGACATATCAGTTAGAGTACAATTAGGTGAAGATGTCAAATTACCACATAAGGCTTCAAATTTAAATTTTGCATATCAATTTTGACATTTCCATTTGGAGATGCTCTTAGACTACAATTCGTTTTGAATCTTCCAAAATTATATTAAAACTTCATTGCCACTGAATAATTCTGTGTCGGACATGTTTGCGACAATCAAAGGAAGTGACATTGGGTATTAATTATAGATATGTTAATGTTAATCTATAGTGTGTAGGAGGGGAATTAAATGGGTTCATACACGTCATTACTAGACGAACCAAAGAGGAGAGTATGGAGGATGGAGAAGGAAAAGAGAAGAGAAGAGAGGAGAGAAGAGGAGAGGAGAAATGAGGGAAAGAGAGAGAGAGAGAGAGGGCTGCCTCCTAGGCTTAGAGTTTAAGTATTTTACATTATTTTTCTCTCTGTCATTTTTTTTTGAAAATATAAGGGTATTTATAAAGTAAGGCCACATAGGCACATGTAGTGCAAGCCAACATATTGGTGACAAGTGTCTTAAGTATTATTTAGGTAGTGGAACACACACTGAATACAACATGTAGCTCAGCCTTCAAGATACACATCTCGATACTCAAAAGTATAATAATCACGGGTTAGAATATAAGAAGTACCTTGGCCTTGGGAACTCTCCCGCAAGACTATACTGCGGGAACCCTACCACGAGACCCAACCGCAGGAACCTTGCCTTGGGACTTTGATTGTGCTTGCCCAAGGTATGTTCCACGATCATATTTACCTTAATACATGTGTCACAATTTATTTATTTTCATTATCTCATCAAATTATATTGTTTAACTAGGAAAATATGTCCTTGGACTCAAAATATAGTGGAGCCCTATATGGTGGCCCTAGGTTCCGCGTGACATCTTTTCAAGACTAAAACTCCCTTTTAGCCCACCAAATCACAACCTCCTTAGAGTTCCCTAGAATGGTTTATTGACGTGATCATCTATACGGTAATATTACAATACTCATTGTCTACATAGTTGTTTACTATCTTCCTTTTTTTTTTAAGTATGTGATGAACCTAATACATTGGGGTTTGTACTGGTGGTGACGTTGGGGTTTTGTGCACTCATAGATTAAGACTATTTTGCAGGTGTTAAGTTGTTGTGGTTGATTTTGAGTGGTTGGTTTTGTTGGGTGAGTTTTTTGACAATTTTCAATAAATTTTCATTTCCTAATTGACATTTTTTTTGTGTTACACGATGTCCCAGAGCATGAACATATCTAATGTATATAATAAAGTAGAATCTAATTCAAATCTCAAAAGATAAATAAAATAATTTTTATTTTTTACGATTCAGATCTCCTTAAATTTTAATTCGACAGTTAATATTAACACCTCAAATTTTATAGGGAAAATAGGTTTCTAAGAGTTTGTTTGGAGTGACTTTTTAAAAGTCCTTATAGGACTTATAACGTCTCATAAATATTTTTTTTTTAAAAAAAGTAGTATTTAGAGTTGCCTCGCCCCATCACCTTCACCACTACCACCATCACTGCTACCTCACCATCACCACCACCGCCCCCGCCATCGCAACCACACCACACCACCACAACCATCACCACTACCACCACTCCCCATCCCCACCCCCATTACCCACCACCACCATCACCCCACCACCACCGTCGTAGTTGCCATATCATCGCCACACCACCACTGCCACTATCCCACCATCACCCCTACCACCACCATCACCGTCACTTGCCGCCACCCCCACCGTTGTTGCCATCACCCCATCACCACCACCACCATCGTCACCCACCACCAATTACTACCATCGTCGTCCCCCGCCATCATCCATTATCATCGTCATCGCATTCTTATCTTTATTACCATTACCACCACCACACCCCACTACCACCGTCACCCATTGTCAACATCCACCACCACCATTGTTACCCATCGCCACCCATTGTTATCCATTATTGTCGTCAACCACTGTTACCCACCCTTAGCATACCTACCACTATCAACCACCACCACCCGTCGTTATCCACCACTATTGCCACCCATTGCCATCCACCCCCACGACATCTACCACCACCATTGTCATTCGCCACCACCCATTACACTGTTGCCCAAAAGCACCCGTCGTCATCCACTACCACAACCCACCACCGCAACCACCACTGTCATTGCCCCACCACCACCATCAACATCACCCCATCACCACCCACACCCACCACTACCATTATCGGCACTCATGGCTGCCACTACCACTATCGTTCCCCAAAATCCACCATCACCATCACCACAACTGTCACTATCACCACAGCCGTCATCACTCACCACAACCATCACTGTCTTCCACCACTATCACTGTCGCCTACTATTACTACCACTGCTCACTCTCACTACAATCAATAGTTAAATTCCTTTCTCTATCCTCTATGTTTGTAATATAGTTTTGGGCATGAATACACATATGTTTATTGTTAAACATTTTTTTATTACTTTGTGTCTTTAAGCACATGTAATAACTAGTGCTTTTATAATATAACATTACATTGTTCAATTTTGTCTTGACAAATGCCTCGCAATCTATGGATTGGTTGTGAACCTGATAGCCATCGCCCATCGCCTACCCGATTTACCATGTGGTGCCCGAACATCACAATGAGTAGCACCATCTCCTAGCTTTGGCTCTTTGAGATGTCTTGATTAATGCCAGAAAAGGTAGTTGAGGTAGGCATGTTTTTCTTGTTCATTTGCCTAGCAAAAATTTAAAAAATAAAAATAAAACTTGAAATTATAAGCTAGTATAATCTAACCATCTTTTAGGTTTATAAATATAAGGGTTAAATGTAAAAAAATCCCCCTATACTTTGGGTCATTTTTAGGGATAGCAGTGGATCGCATGGGTGGACCCTGTTTAGGTCTAGGGCACGTGCCCACCCTGAATTTTTTTCTTAAAAAAAATTACCTACATATAATTTTAGAATTTTTTTTAGCATATTTGGATTTACCAACCCTATATTATTTGATTGTCAAATTAATTTGTATAAATATCTAAATTACTATAAATTTTTGGACATGCTTCAAACACGTAATATTCAAATAAATTTTAGGTATATTGAGGTTATTTTATAATTTTTAGCAATAAATTATGATATTATTTTTATATTTTATGAAAATCAGGATCATTATATAATAAAATAAAGGGTCATTTTGTAGGTCTATTAAAAATTAAGAGTCATAACTACAATAGAAAGAATTTTGAGCTATGAGAATTGTGAAAACTCGATTGCATAACCGAATGGGTGATAAGTAAGTAATTAATAATGTGACCTTGGACAAAAGAAAGACATTTTCAATGACATTGATAATTAATTTATCATGTAACGGTTCAAAATGTAAAAATGGTCAAAGTTAATTGTAAATGATTGTAATTAGTTTTAATTTGTTATAAATGACTTTTTTTAACATCTTTTTTTAGCTTGTAGAAACTATGTATAATGATTTTTTTATCCTTTTTATGTCTAGTGAATTTTTGAAGTATTAAATATGATATATATATATATATATATATAATAAACGTATCATCTTAATCTATTGATTAGATGAAAAAAATTAAGCGCCACCCTAGGAAGATTTTCTAGCTTCGCACTTGGTGGACCAGGGTGGGGGAATAGTCTCCACCCCCAAATTTGCTTCAAAAATATTTGTCCAACCCCGTTAAGGGGAAAAATTTTAGTCCTCGTCCTTGCCACCATCCTTGCCCATAACAATTAATTTCTATGATTTTAATAATATAAGTGAAAAAAATCATAAAAGCTTATAAATGGATCTACAAAGATAGATGAAAACTTATTATATAATAAATGGATCAAATATAAAACTCACAAAAATAATATTTATAACAAATGTGTGTTGTGTGTGGGTGTGTGAGTTGCAGATAAGTGCGTAAGAGAGAGAAATACATTAGATTTGAGTTGGTGGTGGGCTAAGAAAGAGAGAAGTGACGTAGGGATGTGGTGGTATTTCTGGTTGAATGTGTGTGTGTCGATGATGGGTTTAGTATGTCTGTGTGAGTTGCAGATAAGTGGTGACTGGTTAACTGAGAGAGAGAGGAGATCGGGAGAGAGAATGGTGAAAGAGAGAGAAAGTAAAACATCCAAAAAAAAAGAAGAGAGAGGAATTGACTTGTTTTTTTTTGGTAAAGAGAAAGTAAGTGGGTGGGTGGGTTTTGTGTCTTAGGACAGTAATTAAAGTTTTTCCCAAAGAAGCTGTTAAATGGAGCAGTTGCATAAATAATAGTAAGTCTTACCAGATCAGAATTAAAGAAGCTAATGTCGACTGTAATACACTGTTCAAATGTGTCGACAAGCACTACAATCACTTCATGATTCCAATAGAACCATATTTTATCAAGCTTTCTCCTCTTTGTAACCCTTAGAAAGTGTTTTCAACAACTCGATTCATCATGGAATTCATTGAAAACATTGGCCCCCTTAGCTCTGTAACTATGTAGAGCCAAGTGTAGTTCACATCAGGAATATAGGTTGTTGATGTAGTTGTTTGTCATTTTCAGATTCATAGTGTACCTTAGTACAAGATCGAAAAGAGTGCAAATGACCCTAAGTACTAGAATTTTTTTTTGCATTTGACCCTAAATACAAATATGTACTTTTTAAGACTTTTAAAGACATGTGTACACAACATGAATTGTGTGGTCCACATTTATCATTTTTTATATTAATAATATCCTTTGTCTTTATTCCCTCATTTATTAGATAAGATTTTCCTCAATCCATTTCTCATGTCTCCTCTATCATAACTCCCATTATTTCACTTTCCTCTCATTTCATTAATTGTTCTCTCTCTCTATTATGAATTTCTTTTTTTTTTTTTTGTCTCTTTCATAACAAAGTTGGGTTGCAGTAAAAAGTGTCAAGCATATCTATACTGTCAAATCTCAAAACTTCAAAAATAAAAAAGGTCTCTTTAATTGTGTTGTGCAAGAATTCATATATTTTTGCACATTCCAAGAAATTATGTATTGAACTGGATATTTAATGACAGCATGAGTTGAATTTTTTCCATTTCATAAAGACAAATTTGTAAATTAAAATTTTTTCACTTTTAATTTTAAATTTGTAAATTAACTTTTATAAAAAAATTTAGGTTGTGCCCAACTTTTACAATCGAGTTGAGCCCAATTTTATTAATTCAAGTTGAGTTCAAGGTTGAATCCGTAAACTGGAAATCTCAATCCGTGTATTGTCTGAATTCAACTTGGGTTGAAGTTTTTTGGCTCAAGTCTAATCTAAGTTTTAAAAAATCTTAACCCAAACTTTTTTTTTTAGACTCAATTCGGGTTGGGTTTAGGTTAATTCACCCAAATTGCACCGTGTATGAGTGATGTGTCCATATATAAATCATGGGCCCCATGTGAATACATAGTAGGTGATCTATCATTGAATAAAATTGTGTGAAAAAATTATGAAGAAGATCCCAATCTTATTTATTGGTCCTCGTTTTGAAGTTTGATTGACAAACCCTTTTTTTTCGATTATCAAACGCACTCTTATATTAAGAACTAGCTCACGTGTGTTGCACGTAGACTATTTTGAATATTAAATATTCTATATTAATAATATACAAAATCTTGAAATATTATCCATCCTATGAGCCCTAAAGTTGAACGTGTGTAATTTGTCACTTGTAGACAAGTTTTTGGACAATTTTGTCATTCTTAAGATAGCGTTAGAAACCTAAAAGTAAGAGTTCACAACAAAACTTGAGATTTAGAATCAAATGAAGAATATCATTGATGTTTCTAATCATTCTATTTTTTTTAGGACTTTTCCACATAAGTCCAATATGCATGAAATAGTGTTTATGTGGAATCGTGGAATAACACCAACTATGCCAACATTTAGAATGTCCATACTAAAGAAAACACACCCTAAATTTTACCTAATCTAATTCAGAAACAACATGTTTTTTATATGAGTTTCATATTTATAAATTCAATGTCTCCTTAAGTTTAAAGTACTTATTAAGTTGAAGAGGCATTTAGAATTTTTTTCAAGGAATGAAATGTTATCATGTGAAAATTTTCCAAGGAATTCAAAGGTTGGCTCACTTATGACGCCTCAATGTCGTACCATCCCTTCTAAACAATCTAACAAGATTATCTCACCATCATTTATCTAATAAAATGACATAAATTCAGACAACTCAAAAAACATTCATGTTTGACCCTGACCATTATCATGCATATTTTCTCATGATAATGCATAGTATACATAAATTAAAAGGCATGGGCGACTCGTATGATCTAAAATTAAAATGAAATGCGATAATAGAGTTACAATGAATTTTTCTTAAATAAAAAAAATGGTTAAATTATAGAAGATCATGTAGCTCTATCCGACCTTGTTACGGAAGGTAACCCTGTTAGTAAATTTAACCAAAAAATTTAATATCTACGATATCATGTTCTTTACATAAAGTTTTGCATGCTTGCTGTTGAGTTTTCTTAATCTTATTGTTTCTTTGCTAAATAGATTGTGCAAAAATAAAGTATAAAATAATGTTTGAAGTAGCTTGTAAGTTAAATAAGAAAGAATGCAAAATTTACAATATCGCAATAACAATGTCAATTATGGCAAGCGTCATTTTTACAAACCAATCTTGACACTTTCTTATGGATAGATATAAGTTACTTGAAACCAGAAAGTTAATTTCTTGAATTGGAGGCTTTTTTTCTTCTAATCATGGAAATGAAAAAAATGTTGAGTTGTTTCACTTTTGGCTACATTCCTAATCATCAATAGTGATAGTGAAGTAAGGTAGTGTTTGATAAAATTGAAAGCTAAATACTGAAAACTAAATGCTGAATTTTAAGTACTGAATGCTAAATTTTTTAATTCGTAGACTATTTGTTATCAACTGAAATTTAAGTATTGAATTTAATCAAACTGTTTAACAAATATAAGGAGTTGAAATTTAAAAATTATTATTATTCTAATTTTACCCTTCTCTTTAACCATCTCTTTGTAACTGCCTTATTTCTATTACCATCATCACAGTGGTGGTGGTAATGGTGGCGATTATGATTTGGTGGGGGTAGTGGCGACAATGGTAGTAGTGGTTGTGACGCCCCTCAAATCGGGGGTTATTTGTTAACTATTGACCACACATCAACCCGCAGAAATTCTCATATATGTTTTATCATTTGATTCAATCATGGTCTAATGTACCACTTTTCATACCCCCTTATTGTCCATTTATGTCCTTGGAACCAAGAACATATAGCCCAAAAACCTAGCTAAGCATTCTTAAAATTTTAGATTTTTGAAAAAGCTACCGATAGGTTTTTATGGACCTACCGGTAGTTTTGTTCACTGGAAAAGTTCTACCAGTAAGTTTTACTTACTGAAAAAGTTTTACCGATAGGTTTTATTTACTGAAAAATTTCTACCGATAGGTTTTATATCCCACCAGTAGGTTTTGTCTGGGACAACACCTATCCGTACAAGATCTACCGGTTGGTTTTTATGGACCTACGGGTAGGTTTTGCCTAGAAATGTCTATTTCACCTGTTTTTCATTTCCCAATCCATTTAAAACTATTCCAACACCATTCAAAACATGCATGATGATGTTTATCATCTAATATAAGGTCCATACACATTCTATTTCGTTCATTACATGAATTTACATACCAAAATAGAACCTTCATAATTATTTTACAAAACTCAAAATAAAGCCACATTCTATCTTTTTTCACCCTTGGGATCCCATGTGAGGGCCTTCCACCAATATATGTCCCGCACCTGAAATATTTTTTAGTACAGGGTGAGCCACGCCCAGTAGAATATTTCCTACCGAGACTATTCTCCAACCTAAGTGCATATGAATGTTCATGCAAGCCTTTACCACCAACAATATCCCAACCGAGAATATATTATTCAAGGTTGAAATCTTAGCAAATAATGTCATGAAGTGAGATGAGACTCAATCATTCTACCCAACCTGAGCCTTCCCTGGCTCCTTTTCTCCAATGAATTGCCATGGGTATAAAAATCGGCTTTCCCAGCCCCGCCATTGGTACTATACACCCAATGACTATTTAAAAATTCTCCGAATTTTTCTTGGGGTGGGTATTTATGGTCTTACACCAACGACACCTAATCGATACAGAATTTATGGACTCCCAATAACGGTTCCGCGTACACTGACACACTTTATGAACTCTTATACCAACGGAGTGCGTCTCCAATCACCGAGTCTCTCACCCGAGGGATAGTCTAGCACTTCTTGCTAACCCCGACCCAATTCTTTATTCATAACAACGTGTGACTCAGTCGAATTTTTGATCCAACTATCTCGAGCCCACCATCATCCACCTATTTGGTGTTTGATATCAACCATGCACACACACACACACCCACACTCATGGCTATAGATGTGTTTTTCCCGTGCAAATGCAGTGTAATGCACCATTATTATTTCAATGTCATGCCCACATGTAAATAATGTCACATAAGCAAAACTAACCACATATAAACATACTCCATGATAATTTATATCCGAAGCATATAATTACCAATTTCAGCACAATTTCGATGTATCTATAAGCATAAATCAACATTTTTATATCTAACCATACATTACAAGCATGTTATTACATGCCAATAACACACTCTATTCACAAGGCATAATAAAAACACATAGTACGCCCACATAACACCAATTTCTATGAATCACATTGAGTCAATCCACATAACCAATTCAAGGTAAAATTCATTCTGCCCATTTCATTAAATCCACCATAATAGGCAAGTGATATAGCATAGAGACATGGAACACCACGTGAACATCTAACAAATTTGGCGATAACGCCAATCTGTAAGCCACTGTACCCACCCTCTCGAATACCTTGAAAGGCTCGATGAATCTCGACAACAAATTTTTCCGTTTTTCAAATCTAATCACTCCCATCTTAGGCATCACCTTCAAGAAGACGTGATCACCCACCTCAAACTCTAGAGGTCGCCGTCGTCTGTTGGCGTAGCTTTTTTGTCGGCTCTGATCCGTGAGAAGACGCTTTCGTATTAAACCCACCTTCTCAAAGGCATCTCTAATTAATTCTGGACCCGTAGAGAGTCTCTCTCCAACCTCCGTCGAACATACTGGAGAACTATTGTTGCCTCTTATAAAGTGCCTCATAGGGTGCCATCTGAATGCTCACTTGATAACTATGGTTGCATGCGAATTTCACTAAGGGTTAATGTTCTTCCCAGCTACCCTTGAGATCTATGACACATGCCCGTAGCATGTCCTCTAATATCTGGATAATCCTCTCTGACTGACCGTCTGTCTGAGGATGAAAAATTGTGTTCATCATCAACTGTGTCCCCATGGCTCATTGGAAGCTCTCCCAAAAATGAACCATGAACTTGGTATCCCAGTCCGATACTATAAATACGGGCACCCCATGCAATCGAACAATTTCCTGTATATATAATCTGCAGAATTCCTCTAGTGTGAAGGTCATCCACACTACCAAAAAATATGCCGACTTTGGAAGCTGGTCCACTATCACCCATACCATGTCATATTTCCGCAATGTCCGTGGCAAATGGATCACAAAATCCATCATGACATGTTCCTACTTCCACTCAGCCACTTGCTGGAGCAACCTCGCTGGTCTCTGGTGCTTAGCCTTGACCTGCTGACACGTGAGAAATCGTCTGACAAAATCCCAATATGTCTCTTCATCCCGCTCCAATAATACTAGCGACGAAGATCATGGTACGTCTTCGTGCCACCTAGATACATAACAATCGAGAGCCATGGAACTCCCTAAGGATCTCCTCCCTCAGATCTGCTAACTGGGGAACTACAACCCTTCCCTTATACCAAAAACTGTCAACTGAGTGAATGGTCCAACCCTCGTCACCTGTACCTGATCGTACTCGGTCCCTAATGAACAATATCTTTACGTCCTGTCCCTAGGACTTGATCACTCTGCTCAATAAGGAAAGCGTAGCCACCAAACTCCCCAAAGTACCCTGAGCCTAACCCCTATAACGTAGCCTAAACTGTCTCACAGTCTGGAGCATCTGCCACTCTTGGGAAGACACACATCCAAGACTCCCCGTGACTTTCGGCTGAGTGCATCAACCATAATATTCACCTTACCAGGATGGTAATGCAAAGTGAAGTCGTAATCTTTCAAGTACTTCATCCACATGTGTTGTCTCATGTTGAGGTCCCGCTGTGTAAAAATGTACTTCAGACTCTTGTGGTCTGAAAACATCTCGAATTGCTCACCATATAAGTAGTGACGCCAAGCCTTCAAGGCAAAAACTATGACCGCCAACTCCATGTCATGCGTAGGATAATTCTGCTCGTGATTCTTTAACTGCCGAGAACCATAGACCACCACCCTCCCAGACTGCATCAAAACATAACCCGGTACGTTCTTGAAGGCATCACAATACACTGTGTACCCTTGTCCCCTCTCCGCGACTATCAAAATAGGAGCTGATGTAAGCCTCATTTTCAACTCCTAGAATGCCTTCTCACATAAATCACTCTACTCAAACTTGACCTCTTTTCAGGTCAACTTGGTCATAGGTGCAGCTAGTCGGGAAAAGTCCTCGATGAATCTCATGTAGTACCCTACCAGTCCCAAGAAACTGTGTATCTCAAAGACTGACTTTGGCCTCTCCCAACTCATAATCGTCTCAACCTTCTTAGGGTCCACGGATACACCAGAAGTCGACACCACATGTCCCAAAATTTTTACCTCATTTAGCTAAAATTCACACTTGCTAAACTTGGCGTACAATTGATGTTCTCTCAAGGTCTGGAGAACAACCTTCAAGTGACCCTCATGCTCCTCCTCAAACTTGGAGTAGATCAAGATGTCGTCAACAAAGACCACGACGAACTAATCTAGGTACGGCTGGAACACCCTACGCATAAGATCCAAGAATGCCGTTGGGGTATTCGTCAATCCAAATGGCATCACAGTGAACTCGAAATGCTCATACTACGTTCTAAACGCCGTCTTAGGGATATCTACCTCCCTAATCCTCAACTGATGGTAACCGGTGCCAAGGTTTATCTTGGAGTAGACCCGCGCTCCCCTCAACTGATTAAAAAGATTGTCAATCATTGACTAAGGGTATCTATTATTGATAGTAACCCAATTTAACTACCGATAGTCTATACACAATCGAAGGATCTTGTCCTTCTTCTGGGCAAACAATACCGGAGTGCCCCATGGTGAAGTGTTCGGTCTAATAAAGCTCTTATCCAACAATTCTTATAATTAGACCTTGAGTTCTTACAACTCAACTAGCATCATCCTATGTGGAGTCATAGAAACAGGCGATGTACCGGGATACAACTTAATGCTAAAGTCTACATCCCTATGGGGAGGTAATTCCGATAGTTCATCCAAAAAAATATCCTCATATTCATAGACAACCCGAGGTAGACCCAACTTTTGTCTCATCTCGTCCTCCAAAGTAAGGCTCGCAAGCCAACCTATCAACTGTCCATGCCATCAAGAGTTATACACGGCTTGGGCCAAAGCATTGTACTTTTTCCTCTGAAACTTAAAACAAACATCGTCTGGTGTGTAGACAGTGACCCTCTTTCGATCACAGTCAATAACAACTCAATGTGCCGTCAACCAGTCCATCCCAAGGATAACATCGAACTCCGATATGTCCATGACCCTAAGGTCCATGGTGAGTAGAATTTCTAAGATCTCTAACTCACAACCCCGACATATCTGATCAACACTCATCCTAACTCCTATGGGAGAACTCACATACAATGGCTTTTCCAAGGTATCAACCTCTAAGCCCAGATCCCTCACACATGATGCAAATATGAATGAATGCGATACATTAGAGTCAAATAATACCCTAGCCCATAAACGAGAGAGTAGAAATATACCCTAAATAACCGACTGATCCACTGGCTCAATCTGAGGTGTGATGGCGTAGACACGCCCTTGGTTCCTGCTCGTGAAGTGGTATGGGCCTGAGTAACACCCTGAAACTGGTACTGACTTCCCTGGCCCAAGGGGGAGTGGGGAGGAATAAAATATGTTTGTGCATGCCCCACCGACGAGTGGAACTATGATGACCCGTAGCCTTGGGATCCTTGCCTCTAAAGACAATCCTGCTTCATGTGACCCAATTGGTGGCAATGGAAACATGTTCGTTGACCGGCTTGATAAGTTGTCTTGGGGTTTTCCCCGCCTTGGGAGAATTGACCTTGGCCTTGGCCTTGATGGCTACGGCTCTGTCCCTGTGGAGCAGAAGTCCTCTGTCTCTTTTCTGAACTAGAAGAAGAGGATTGACCCTCATTCTTCTTGTCTTTAGCATCTTCTTCTTGGATGTTCCATGTGTCCTCAACTTCTCTCTTAATGGCCATAGCTGTCATGACCATCAAATCTAAGATTTGTAAGTAGTGGCCCACAATTTTACCTCGTATAGACATTTCAGACCATCCTCAAACTTCCTTACTTTGGTCATGTCTGTGGCCACGTAGTCATCAGCGAAACAGACTAACTCAGTGAACTTAGCTATGTATTTCAACATTATCATTGTCCCTTGCCTCAAATTCAAGAATTCCCGGACTTTTGCATGTCGAGCAACCATTGGGAAGTATTTACCCATGAAGAGCTCCCGCAACTCTCCCCATGTCATTTCCTCCAAGTTCTTGGAGTCCTTTGCTCACTCCCACCATAGTTGGACTTCTCCTTCTAGTTGGAACACAGCTAGCCTTATTTTCGTGGCATCGGAAGTGATCTCCATTGCCTATAAAATCTTATCAATCTGTTGGAACCAATGATTGGCTACCATTAGATCCGCCCCTCCCTTAAAAATCAAAGGGTTGTGTGTCTTGAACATCTAGAGGTTACTCGAGCCTCCTTGTCCCACACTTGCACTAGCCTGTGCAATGGTAGTAGTTGTCGTACCAATAGCCTCCATGAAGGCTTGATGGTCAAAGGCCAGTGGTGGTTGATTAGTGTTCCACCCACCGCCTCGGCATCCTCTTCCTCTACTAGCCATCTACACATATGTCAGATAGCAATAGAGCACCAATTTAGTATCCCAAAGTAGGGACCAACTTTGAACTCTGAGATTTATCTCCTTATCTCCCTAGTAAAGCTTATGCCACCCACTAGTAGACCTTTACACCTTGAACTATCTTGTTCCCTTATTTTTCGACTCTCAAGGTTATGTTTTCTAACCCTAGTGTCACTTTTTCATATACATTTTATCATGTATGTCATTCACATAACACATATCACATAACATGTAGCACATAGCATTTAAGCACATATTCATGAATGCACAAATACATGCAATGGTCTAGACTCATGCCTAACAACCATAGGTATATCGTATACTTATGCTCTGATACCAAATTGTGACACCCCTCAAATCGGGGGTCATTTGTTAACCGTTAACCACCCTCAACTCGTGGAAATACTCGTATATGTTTTATCATTTGATTCAATCATGGTCTAATGTACCATTTTTCATACCCACTTATTGTCCATTTATGTCATTGGAACCAAATAACACATAGCCCAAAAGCCTGGCCAAACATTCTTAAAATTTCAGATTTTTGGAAAAACTACCAGTAGGTTTTTATGGACCTTCCGGTAGGTTTTGTTCACTGAAAAAGTTCTACCGACAGGTTTTAACCATCTACCAGTAGGTTTTACTTACTGAAAAAGTTCTACTGGTAGGTTTTATGTCCCACCAGTAGGTTTTGTCTAGGACAACACCTATCCGTATAAGATCTACCGGTAGGTTTTTATGGACCTACAGGTTTCACCTGTTTTTCATTTCTCAATCCATTCAAAACTATTCCAACACCATTCAAAACATGCATGATGATGTTTATCATCTAATACAAGGTCCATACACATTCTATTTCATTTATTACATGAATTTACATACCAAAATAGAACCTTCATAATTATTTTACAAAACTTAAAATAAAGCCACATTCCATCTTTTTTCACCCTTGGGGTCCCATATGAGGGCTTTCCACCAATATATGTACTGCACCTGAAATATTTTTCCGTACAGGGTGAGCCACGCCCAGTAGAATATTTCTTATTGAGACTATTCTCCAACCTAAGTGCATATGAATGTTCATGCAACACTTTTTCACTAACAATATCCCAACCGAGAATATATTATTCAAGGTTGAAATCTTAGCAAATCATGTTATGAAGTGAGATGAGACTCAATCATTCTACCCAACCCAAGCCTTCATTAGCTCCTTTCTCCCCATGAATTGCCATGGGTATAAAAACTGGTTTTCCTAGCCCCGTCATTGGTACTATACACCCAATGACTATTTAAAAATTTCTCGAATCTTTCTCGGGGTGGGTTTTTATGGACTTACACCAATGGCACCCAACCGACACAGAATTTATGGACTTTCACCAACGATTTCGCGTACACCGACATACTTTATGGACTTTTATACCAACGGAGTGCGTCTCCAATCACCGGGTCTTTCACCCGAGGAATAGTCTAGCACTTCTTACTAACCCCAACCCAATTCTTTATCCATAACAACGTGTGACTCAGTCAGATTTTTGATCTAACTATCCTGAGCCCACCATCGTCCACCTATTTGGTGTTTGATATCAACCATGCACACACACACACCCATACTCATGGCTATGGATGCGTTTTCTCCGTGCAAATACAATGTAATGCACAATTACTATTTCAATGTCATGCCCACATGTAAAAAATGCCACATAAGCAAAATTAACCACATGTAAGCATACTCCATGAAAATTTACATCCGAAGCATATAATTATCAATTCCATCACAAATTTGATGTATCTATAAGCATAAATCAACATTTTTTATATCCAACCATACATCACAAACATGCTGTTACATGTCACATGCCAATAACACACTCTATTCACAAGACATAATAAAAACACATAGCATGCCCACATAATACCAATTTTCATGAATCACATTGAGTCAAATCCACATACCCAATTCAAGGTAAAATTCATTCTACACATTTCATTAAATCCACCATAATAGGCAAGTGATATAACATCCTATCAACATATTATTTCTATACCCATTTCCTCTTGAACATAACCATAGGCAAATCATGGTTCATTCAACCCTTCCCTAAGAACACTATAGATTAGAAATAAACTAAGGTAGGAGAGAACCCTATTTCTTGAAGCGTAAAAAAGCCGTCAAGAAACTCCAAGAACTCAAAAACGAGCTAGAATCCCTAGCTCCCAAAAATCTCATTCCTTGATCTTCGGTAAAATCTGAGCTTTTTGGTAGAGCCGCGTAGCTCTTGTTGAGGAGATCGACTCTTGTTCTTGGCCCATGTTGATTTGAGCACCGTAGGGTCGTAGATCGTAGAGAGAAGGTGGAGAGAGCTTGAGTTTCCCTCTCTTCTTTTCTATCGAGTAAAGGCTGAGCAAATGGGAGAAAAAAATCATATTTTTTCTCTATTTATACCCTTAGAATACTTGGCCCACAACGCGCCACAGAGCCCCTTTTTTTCGGGTTCGTTTTTGTCTCGAAACAATTAAATTTTGTCTCGATTCAAGTTCAAAAAATTTTATTTTTATTTGTCTTAAATTATTTTATAACTTTCGAATTTTTATTAAGAATCCCGTTTTTGGGTCGCCCGAGACTCGATTGCCTCGTAAAACTCAAAAAAAAATTGACTATCTCAGAATTCGATAAAATTTGACGGGATAATTAGATTTTACGATACGAATCCAACAGTGAAGTCTGTTTTGTCATCTGAGTTCTAAAAAATTTCAGATTTATAACCCGTACTGTAATGACAAATTACTATTTTACCATTTTTTCATAAAAGCTTTAAATTTACCCGAATTTTATTGTGGTGGTGGTGATGACACAATAATAGTCATGGCAACAGCGATGGTGATGGTGATGGTGATAGTGGTGGTGGCGATAACACTATAGTGGTAGTGGTAGCGACACAATAATAGTGACAGTGGTGATGGTGGTGGTGGTAGCAGTGGCACAATGATGCTGGCGGCGATTACAACGACATAATGGTGGTGGCGACAATGGTAGTGGTAGTAGTGGCGATGCCACAATGGTAATGGTGGTGATAGTAGTGATAGTGGCAACAACACTATGGTGGTGGCGGTGGCGACACAATGGTAGTGACGATAATGGCGATGGTGGTGAAAATGGTAGTGACAGTTGTGGTGGCGGTGGCGGCAATGGCATAATGGTTGTGTTGGCGGTGACATAATGGTACTGGTGGTGACACAATGGTAATGACGGTGGTGATGGTGGTAATGGTAGAGGTGGTGGTGACAATAGTGGTTGTGGTAGTAATAGTGGCACAATGGTAGTGGTGGCAACAACGATGACAGTGGTGGCGAATGGCACAATGGTAACGATAGTGGCAGTGGTGGTGGTAAGGGTGACAATGATGAAATAGTGGTAGGGTATATTTGTCTATTATAAGAAATTAATAAAATCCTTAATAACTAACATTTTCAGCATAAGTGATAAGTAGGTGGCTTGTTACTTGAAATTTTAGCATATTTTTAAGAAGTGCTTAAAATATTAAGTAGTATAAGTTTTAGGTTATCAAACGAGTTTAATTTATTAAGTGCTTAAAATATTTAGTTTTAAACCTTATGTGGTGTTATCAAATAGCCCCTAACTTAGCTACTACTTTGTATAATTATTGACTCCAAATCACAATTAACGGATGCATAAGAGTTAATTTGTTGAATTTTTGAATCATTCCTCAAAAGTATACCAGAGGATATACCACTAAGTTCTAAAACATTTTTAATATCAAGAGGCGTAACTTAGCACATTAACATGAAATTCAAAAATAGAAGTATAGGCTTTTAGTTAATTTTAACCTTGTAGGATTATCACTGGAAATTACCTCACCAGTGCATCTGCCCATCAATCAATCTTTAGAAATGAGTAGATGAGTCTTGTGAATTACAAGCATGCATAAAAGCCAATGCTACCACTGTGCACTACAAGAAAAAGAAGAACAAACAAATAAACCGAAGCAATCAACATATACATAACATACAACACTTTGAATTTTTTTAGTGATGCCTAATTGAAAAAAAAATGATCATAGAGGAATTCTTATGGTGTAGACAAACTTGATGTTAAGGGTGTCCGCCACCGCAGGTTGTCTCACTACAACTGGAAGTAGTAACACATGATGCTTGGACGATTGGTGGTATAATTTGACTAGGATTAATATGGCCTTTTAACATGTTTTTACCAGCGTTAGTAGATAGATGCATTCTATCTTCCAGAAACATGATTAATTTCATTCGTTATGTTTCTATTTCTTTCTTGGTGCTTTGTCCAATCCATTTTTATTCATAACCATGATGACTTTGAGTGACTTGATATATAATTTTTGCTTCATGTTATCTTGCTGACAAACATATCGATATATGTCCATGTTCACGTGTATTGAAAACACTATTCAATAATAGACCCAAAAAAAAAGAAAATAAAATTCAAGATAACCAAAAGTACAGAGTCTTATGAAATAGAAAACTAACACATAAGGAAGTATAAATATAAATATTGATATTGGATAATTAAATACATAAGAATATAAGTGTCTTTAATGTTTTTTTATAGGGTCATAATAGTAAATTAAAAAAATTTCACTTAACTACTTTTATTAGTAACATAGATATAAATGAATGATGCAACTTGGACAAAAAATATTATTCAAAATAGCATTTCTCATTAGGAACGATCCAAACACAAGCCTTGTTGCCCGTCCGATATGTACCTATCCCTTGCCTGGCGCCATATAATCTTGTAGCCAAACAGTACGTAAACTTTCCTAAAACCCTCTAGTTCTCAGGTCCAGCTCCTCTGCGGTTGGGGAGTTACAGCATAACATGCGGTTTAATAAAACGCCACCGTTTTACGGCATTTTGGATTATTTTTTTTTTGAAAATCCTACACCAAAAACGACACCGTTTTTGGTCCTCCCAAATCAGACCCAACATCGTTCACAAAACCCCCAAAATGACCAAAACCCTAAACGGTGATCAGCATCTCCAAGACCACGATCAGCATCTCCAAGACCACAATTAGCTTATCCAAGAGGAAGATCAGCAACTCCAACACCAAGACTAAGGTCAGTAACTCAGTATTCTTCATTTCTGAGATCCATTTCGTGTACAGTGATTTTGTCCTTCAACATAACCAAATCGACATATATATGTTCAGTTCGTGTATATATATGTGTGTGTATTTATTGTTCAGTTCAATGTGTGTGAAAACAATGTTCAATTCGTGTATATATATTATTCTATGTTTATCTTGGTTGCAGCATCCATGTTAATTAGTTTGAATGTTTCTCCCTCTCTATTTCCTTCTTTTGTCCCAACCCAATCTACTTTATTGGATGTTTTAAAGATGTTAATTTATGCACAACTGAAGTTGATTACTATTTTAGCAAATTGAGTTGTGTAGATATCATCCATTTGTGCATATTGTTACTTTATGAGAAAGGCTACATTTGATCTATTACGTGCAGCGAGTGATTGAGCAATTTTAACAGAGAGGTGGACAACTTTAGATTTTGAAATCACCAACAATGTTCATGTTATATGTGTGTTTATGCAATTGAACTGTGTTCAGAAAGTTTCTATGAGATGATTGTGCTTTTAGTGAGCTACAATGGCCTGTAGTTCATTATGAGTTGGACCTGTAATTTGGTTTAGTAAAGGAGCTAAGATGATGTTGTAGCTGAAGGGTTACTGATCTGGTGTTTTATAGTTTTCTACTCTTTTGTGATGCTACAGGGTAGCAGATGTTGATCTGTGTGTTGAAGGAGCAGTCCATCTCATAGTTGGAGGAGAGATGAGCTATGAGAAGTAGAGCAGGAGCTGAGCTATGGAATACATAGCAGTGATAGAGGAGGGATTTCAGCAGCTGGAGGTATAGGTCCAGGTTTTGGCTATTGCTTGCAGGCAGTCTATGGTTTATTAAGGCCAAGGCCATGGATTGTTTTTGCTTGGATGGAGGGGCAACTGGTCTATGCTTGATAAATTCTTGGTTTTAATCCTGTTGAAATGCACACATCTGATTGAGTTTGGACTTGTTTCCAAAATACCATAGGGCATATAGCATATAGGTGTCTGATGAAGTGCATTGCCAATCTAAAGAATACTATGCATGTAAACTGGGATTTGCCATTACAAAATCTGCCTTTTGATTTGCTATAAGAATACAACACTCCCTTGTGAGAATATTATAGATGCTAATGTAGATGCAATGTTTACTGGCTTCTGTTTTGCTACTGTGCTGCAATGTTTGCTGCAGTCTCATCAAGGTTGCTGCTATGTTTGCTGCTTTGTGTGTTGAATATCATTATGCTATAATGTTGAGTTTTAATACCAGTGTCCTTTCATGTTTGTAGTGTTGAAGAATAACATCTTCAAGCACGACAACAAGCAACAGCGAGTTAAGATATCGCAATATGCATTGTCCCATTTGTAGAAAAAAAAATGATTATTAAAGTTTTCAAATTTGAAAAAAATCCTGGGAAGCTATACTGCAAATATCTAGATGATTCCAATCACTTTTTTAAGTGGATGACTCCTATATATCTCCCCTCCTCGAAAATTACAAATGAGAGGATGGATGTACAACGAATTGAAAACAATGTACGACGAATTGAAGAACTTTGTTATGTAGTTCAACATGCTGAGGCTAAAGAAGGTTCAATGAAGTCAAATATGCTTGTAGTCACTTTAGTAGTGGTGATGCTTATATTTGTGATTGTAGTGAAGTAGAGCTATAAGAGCAATGATGTAGTGATGAAACTTGCGTTGTAAATGAACTTGATGGTTTAATTTGAATGAAATTGTGGGTTTTGTATATTGTTGTAACTTGGAAGATCATATTCATCAAAAAAGATCACATTCATTAAAGAAGATCACATTCATTAAGAAGATCACATTCATTAAAAGACCACATTTATTAAAAAAAGATCACATTCATTAAAAAAAGATCAAATTCATTAAAAATACAACAAGCATCCTTACAACTGCTAGTAGTCTCATTAAAAATAAATAGTTTTCAACAAAATGAGAAATTGAGTAGTCTCTATCTGCATCCTTATAATTGCTGATCCCCTAAACATCCTTACAAGTTGTATCCCCCATTCATGAAAAATGATTCAACATTATTTAAAGAATGCACGTGTGTTGAATCAGTCGAAGTACCTTATATTAATGAGAAGGGGTCAGACAAAGAAACTTCATAAATATGTGAAACAATAAAATTAACAATAAGGTAACACACCATAACACTTTGTACACTATTTGAAGCTTGAGAAAACATCAAATGACCATATGTTGATGTACATGGCTGACTGAAACCTTGTACCTGAAATACAAAAATACTTACAATTATGTGAATAAAAATATGAAGTGAATTAAGAAAATTTACAATTATATTTATACAATACCGTAGACATATTTAATGGTTGAGAAGCTCATTTTTTCCTCTTTGTTGCTTTCTCATGCTAAGATTTTAGTCGACCCTAACCCTTGTAACCTCCTTCTTTTCTTTTTAAACATTTAACTTGGAGAATATTTGAGTCAACATTTTCTATTCCACTTGGGTCAACATTTTCATGAATCGAATCATCGCTACCATCACCAATTGATGCATACTATTTGTTCTTGTCTCTACTCAAGGCTTCCTTATTTGACACTCTCTTTTATCACGACCCCTTTGACCTTGTTTACAACAAACATATTTTCTATAAATGACAACGCCATCTTTCAAACTTTTATTTTGAAAATCTTTTTTTACGCTAAATCCCACAGACCCTCCATAACTATTGTAAAATGCATAAGCATATTCCTCTGCATCAAATTGCATACCAATATGAGGTATATTATCAGTCGCATTAACCCCCAAATCATCCATCATAGTATCCTACAATAAAAAATTTAATTGAAATGATATTAGATGGAACTAGATGTCATGTACATAAGGTTACATAATTCTTAAGAAAATTAATCATTATTCCATTAACAAGCCAATAAGAACAAAAAAAAAACATGTACAAAGAAATTGGCATGAAGTTTTATGGCTATGGAACACCTATAAGAGGGAAAAAGATTTCTTCATACCATACAACAACTGTCATCTTTTTGCAAAACCAGATCAAATAGAGAAACCATGACAACAAAATGAAGCATGATAAAACTCTAGAAAGGCTAAGGTGGTGCCAGAACTCCATGAGCAGAGCTAATATTGGTACTTTTTTTTTTCTAAATTTGGCAAAAAAATTGATAAACCAAACCAAATTAAACCAAACCAAGTCTCATGTCTCAATCATTTGGGTCGGCTACTGTAGTCCACCTTCGTCATTCACTTCCGTCATGATATACGCTCATTGGCAAAAGATTAATACACATAATTTTTGTAAAAAAAACCATGTCCAAGAGAACAGTTCTTTGCAAACAGAATAAGCAGTGACATGAACTCTTTTTTCTTTTCATTTTTGTACCAGAAATTCTAAAGACTGCATATTTCTCCATTATTCATTACAACAACATAGAAGATTACAAAGGAGGAATCCCTTACAATCACATAGAATCCAGAAAAACTAGTGTTTTTTACTAGAACAATAATGAAGAAATCCCAACTTGGAAAACCCTATAATTCAAACCCAAAACAATCATTTACTCCTTCCAAATTAAACACCCAGAAAGAAACTCTAAAATTTTGGTTTTTACTTATAAAATTCAAACTAGTCTAATCAAAACAAACTTGCAGTCATTTGAGTAGTTACACACATTAAAAATCACATCTTTACATGTAAATCCAAAAAGAAAAACTACAACTATTTGAAATTACACTTATAAAATGAAAATGATTATATAGCAAAACTGATTGAGAAAGAGCAACAGAAACAACATACCCACTAAAACTTTGTATCTCAGTAAAGGGAAAAACAGTCATAAGAACCTATTCATGGACTTAAAACTCCATGTTTATACTTTTTCTCCCACTTCTCTTGCTTATGCCCTTTCAGTTTTTGCTGTAAAAACAAAACAAAACCATTCTGGAGAACCAGACCCGACGAAGAGGACAACTCTATATTAAGGACAAGACAACTTCAAGGGTTATGCAAGAGAGAATGCTATTAAGGACAAGACAACTCTATATTCCATCACATATCTTCTCATATACAGTATGACATATATGAAGCAAAAGTGCACTGAACTTGAGTTGGAGAACCAGGCTTGACGAAGAAGATGAATGGAGAAGTTTGAGCTGTGAAGAAGACGAGAGAACCAAACCCAACGAAGAAGAAACAAGAGAAAGAAAAGGGAGTGGTTTGATGTTGATTTAAAGAATTAAAACATGTCCTTTTGGTAAAAAAAAAAAAAAAAAAAAAATTTAGTGAAACGCCGGCGTTTTTTTATACCGCATGATATGCGACAATTTCCCAACCGCAGCGGAGCCGGACCCCAGGATCTATGCTCTTTACGTTCAAAACAAGAACCCTAAAGCCCTACGCGGTCCGAAACCTCAGAGAAACCAATGACGGACGATCAATCGCAGACGTTGGTTTACAAACAGCGCTCACTTGATAAAGGGTCTTATTCTCCCGAACGTCCTTCGAAGATCGCCAGAGTCAACGAGCAAGACCTCATCGACGGAGACGACGAACACGTGGAAGAGCAAAGAGAGCCCACTGTTGGTGACCGAGCGATGATTCAAAACTCTAGAATTCAAAGGTACTTAGTCGCGATCGAGTATATTGGGACTCGGTTCTGTGGGGCACAGAAACAACTCAATGACAGAACCGTTGTTGGTGTTCTCGAGGTAATTTTATGGTTTCTCTCTCTATGTTTGGTTGCTGAGAAAATGAAGAAACTGTTTAAGTGTTGAAGTTTCTGTAAAACACTTTTTCTTGAATCATTGTTTTGTTTTTTGTTTTCATGTAGGAAGCTTTTCATAAATTCATCGGACAACCAGTTTCAATCTTTTGCTCAAGTCGAACTGTAAGTTAATGTAGCTTGCTCATATGCTACTGCTAGCTTGATGCTGGTTAAGTGTATAAAATATTATTTAAAGCTTCATAAATAATCATGAAACATAATGGTTCTCTCTCATGAAAGATAGATTTAATTAAGGACTCGGATGTGTTTTTTTGTATAATTTCTCTGGAGTTAAGCTATTTATCTTTGAGATTATATGGTGGCAAACGAACATTACCATTGCTCATTGATTTATTGGAGACAGTGAGGTGATTTATGATTCACTTCAGGACAATGATGATGCTTTTGGTGGCTTTGAATTGGCATTGGTGTTGAAATAAGAAAATAAATAATTTTAACTCTGTTGCTATTTTGCTGCAATTCCAATTTAACGACCCCAACTCTATGCAACCAAATGCAACATAAGTGTTTTCAACAGATGGGAGAGCATTTTAGAAACAAATAGAATGATTTAGACTTGATATTAAATAAAGAAAATGGTCTTTCTTGATCTTGCATAGACCTTTCTTATTGCACTTGGAAGCTTTTGACTATTTAGGAGTTGAAAGAAGCAATTTTTGATTTTTCTCCCATTTTTAGGTGTAAATGGGTGAATAGATCATTCCTATTTTACAGTGTAAAGCTTCACCTATTTTCCTCCCATGATGCATCTGATGATAATGAATTATCCATTTTTCCTCCTTTACATTCTAATATTTATTCAGAATGTATATTTCCATGCACATCAAATTTGCAGTTGATCTTTGTGGCTATTGTCTCTGCTACTTGTCATGTTACCTTATCTAAGACATTGGAAGGAAGTTTAGTCTTCACCTGTTTAGGATGCAGGAGTACATGCCTTATCAAATGTTTGCCATGTAGATGTGGAACGGATAAGCAAAAGGAAAATTGGTGAAGTGGTAATACACTTAACCTTTTTGATAATATCTTTTTCTCTTTCTGCTTTGTATATGATTCGCATAGAGTGTCAATTAATACTAATCTCTTCTGAATTTTGTTTCATATGTTGGATGTATAAGTTGTTAGTTGTCACGGGCATCAAACTATAAATATTGGTCGGACATAAGCCTTGGTTATTACAACTTACATCAACTAATCTCACAACCTATGAAAGAACAACTATTTTTATCATTATTAACAAATATCTATCGCTGTAAATTGAGGTATTGCTGATAATTGACAAACTTGTTTGGAAATTTGGCTTTTCACTTACTTTCCTAGAAAATAAAATCATTTACTTGCTGTTTGTGTTAAAACTGTTCCATAATGGCCAGTTTTAGCAGATAATCTTGCAGTTGATTAGCTACAAAAGGATACAGGCTTATAGTCTGAGACACATCTGAAGCTATCTATGCGTATAGACCTATATGTCTTAGTTTAAGCAGACACAGGCTGACATCTGATTACCAGAAAAAGGATAAATGCTTATAGTCTGATGCACATGCCTAGCAATAATATGTATGTAGAGTTATATGTCTTAGATTTAGCAGATTCTAGCTTACATTTGATTATTGAAAAAAGGTACATGATTATAGTGTGATAAATTTGGTGAAATTTAATGGTGGTCATGATACTAATATTTAAAAGGCAATTTTTTTGGGGACATAATAAAATTAACATTATGCCTATGAATTTGTAAGAAAAATCTTTGCACTTTAGATGTATATATATTCTCTTATTGTTACATTCTCAGGGATGAAGGCATGATGGGGGCTTGGTCCCCAATCCCCGCACCCCCAAGTTCATAATGGTATTTATTATTATTACTTAGTGCACACGAACGATGTACACGGACCATTTAGAGCTATAAAACATTTTCACAAAAATTTTACTAAAGCAAAATTAAAAATTATAGACTTAAAATGATTTTTTTTTTGTTGAAATTTAGTGCATGCAAGCTCTTTGCAATGTGGTTTGATAGTGGTTAGATGAGACTTTTTTTCTTTATGGATTTGGTGGTAAAAAATAATGAGACCAGCTATTTGAGAAGACTACTAACCCAATGTGAAAATAGAGTAAGAATCTGTAAGCAATTAATAACCAATATATGTTAATGTTGTGGAGACCTATTGATGCTATAGGAAGAGGGATTGGAAAAGAAATTTATATCTAGGTATACTGTTTAATAAGAGTCCAGAAGAATTTGGAAATCATATATATGCATGCATCAGATGATTTGCTGGACAAAATTACAAACTGTGGTTTTTGTGAATAATGTAATTTGACGGGGCTAGATTGACCTTTTTATGCATACTTATGAAAGTCTACAATAGTACAAAAGGATTTGAAAGTCAAAGAGTCCAACATATAGGCAAATATATGTATGTATAGTTGGATGGCTATAATTTATGTTCAAATAGGATATTGAAGGAATATGGAAGTTAACATAATAATTATGGATAAATTACAGGATATGTCAGGATATTGATTGGGATAAAATAGGAAATCAAAAATTTTCTCAGTTAGCTAACATTTATAAGTGGGAAATTGGGAATGGATTCTTCAATAACAAATGCCCCCCCTCTTTTCAAAAATAAAAAAATTCCAATATAACAACCAGCTAAAATGCAATAAACAAAACCTTCTAGAAAATTGCAATAAACAACAGTGTCTTACAATACAAAAAACGTATAAGAATTTTGGTGTTAAGCATACATTAAATATTCTCAGTTAGTTTTCCTTTCTGATGGGAAAAACACCATTTTTTTAGTATACCAGAGGGAGGGAGATGCTGGGGGGAAAAGACTGGTTTATTAGTATACGGGAGGGAGGGAGATGCCGAGTGAACAATGTACACACACTATTGCTTTTATCTTCATTTATATTACATCATAGGTTTGCCACATTCCTGGTTCTTTTCTTAATGTCTTCTTGTTCTTTACCTGTGTATTCATGGGTTTTGAATTCTGTTTTTTGAATTGACATGCATTACTATATTACCCAGTTTATTAAATTCTTGATGCTGTTTGATTTCAATTTATGGGAGTGATGTTAACTTTGGAACCACTTTACTAGATGTTAAAGCTGTTTTTGTTAGTCATTTATTAAATTCAATCGACAAGTTCCAGCTTCTTCAATAACTTTTTTGGTGGTGTCATCTCAGTGCATTCTCCTTTTGTACTGTTGGAGATGGATAGGAAAAGGATCTTACACCAGATCACTCTTCTGGCTAAGGAATTTGATAGGATCTCAGCCTGCTTCTGTTAGGGGTGGAAAGCGGTCAACCTCCTCCTTGATTTGTCATTTGCATGTTGACCACTGTTAATCTAGTTTTGGTCGCTAGTGTTCTAGAATTAGTCCCTTGTTGTCGGCAATTTCACAAGCCTTAGGGATTTAATTTTGTCCTGAGCTCTATGATTTGATTTCTCTTTGCGCTGCAGTGACTGATGGGTTCTAAGATTTCCTTTGTTCTTGACACAACACAATTCATAATCATTTTGTGATTTAAAGTTGATTTTCTTCTGTGTTTTGGTTGGATTTCTTATCCACCATTGTGCTTTTCCAACTTCCTCCGAAATGAAAGTTTGTATTTATAAAAAATTGCTCCGTAATTTGGTTCAGATCAACCAATGTAGCTGGCGGTTTATGTTCAAGTTACACAACTATGCCTTCATTCACACTATCAAAGTCCTCGATATTTTTTCTCCCTCCAATCCCTGTTGCTTGCTTTAGTATCAGAGCTGCTCAAGCTTACCCGTATTGGTAATATTTCATGCTTGCTTAGAAGATCTATTACCTTGTCCCTTATGGACTGTTGCATTATTAAAATTAGTGTTATTTGTAGTAAATTTTCACCCAGACACCCACAGCACAACATCTATCTCTCTCTCTCTCTGTCTCTCACCATAAACACAAATGCACAGCTGTCAAATATTTATTCTCTGCTACATTTGTTTTGTATAATTGTCAGAGCTAAGAAATTTGAGTATTCATCTACAACTGATTGCTTTGTTTACTGCTTTCATTCTTGTTATCATGCAGTTACCGCCTCATGAACCTGCAGTGGTCAAAAGAGCTGTAAACCATTTCTTACAGGTGTGAGTTCCTTTGGTCTAACAAATCAAATATTTACAAACTTATCTGTAAGCCAGTAATCCATGACTTGTGAGGAATTTGCACAAAAATAATCCATGATTTAAGAGAAACATATGTCCCAAAACTGTGACAGAAGTTTGTTTGAAAGTCGGGCTTATAACCGAATGGCAAGAGCAACCTGTGACAGCATTTTATATAAAAATCGAACTACATATTCACAACATCCATCAAACTACACACCATTACGATGATATTCTAACCAGTCATTCATATCAAAACTTAACCATCCGTTGAAGTGCTTAAAACAATACCACAATATAAGGTTTACGTCCCAAAAACTAAGTCAAAACGACAACTATAATAGTAACTTATCCCAATACAACTCTAAGAGTTTGTAACATTATTCCAAATTAAAACTATTGATCAATCCTTTAACCTCATTGTCAAGATCAACATCTGGATCCATCTTGGGTTCAACCTCCAAATCCTGTCTCAAATTCCACACCCAAAAATGAATTTGTTAAATAAAGGGTGAGCACAACTAACTTAGTACACAATCTTTTCCCAATTATAAACAAGGTTTTAAAACAATAAAATTAGGTACATGTCACTTTTCACATATATGTATAGCATTTATAATAAAGCAAGAGTATAACTTCAACATTACAAGAGAATATAGCCAAAAGTTTCATGTATCAGTAGCATAAATCAATTCAATGAAACGACATTTAGATCCAACTACCAAGAATGCATCACACCGAACATCGTACAATATCCAATCAAACAATAATAAACCTCGGGGCGCTTGAGGGAGGATTAGTTTCGAGAACCAGTAGCGCCACACAGGCTACTTCAATCATCCGAAACTCCTAACCGGTTCTCCTAATTAGTAATAGGTTCTTGGAACCTTGCAAGGAACTATAATCATCTACCAACTCTTGGTGTTTAGGTGAACTAATAGTGGGAACCCGTGGCACCATGAAGGCCACCACAATTATCCACTACCACTAACAGGTGCGCCTAGGGCTAGTAGGAACCATTGGAATCTCACGAGGAACCCAAATCATCTACCACCTTCTGATATGAGTCGGGTGCATTCAAGTTCATTGAACCAAGAAATAGGTACACACACGTCTATTTCAAAAATCATGTTTTTGATCAAAACCATTGGAAGAACAATTATATAGCTATAGAATCCAACAATACTACTCAAGCTTAAATGTAAACGAATATTCAAAAATTAGGGTTTGTGAACCCATAATATGCACCGTGAGAAAGATCGTAATATACTCTAAAACACCCCATATGTTCCATTGGAAATCAAAAACCACTTAGTTATATGGAATATAGAGGTTTGTAGAGAAAACTCTTTCAAAACAAATCTAGGGTTTCACAACCTATGACATGAAACCAGTGAAATCCATGTTTACCAATATCCAAAGTATCTTCATTATAGGCTTGAAACGAGATCAAATACTTCATGTTTTTAACAAATAATCTTCAAGGAATCCAAATTTTGTATGATATAGCCCAATGGTTATGAATAGGACAAGAAACCCTACCTTAGATCAAGTTCCAAATCCTAGGTATTGAAATCTTCAAGAATCCCAAGTCGTCCTAGCCTCCTCCCACCTTACTCTCTGTAGATCTCCTTGCTATCTCTCACTAATATTATGTTTAGGGTTGAAGAGTAGAAGAAAAACAGGGAAACATCGGGGTTGGGGGTATTTATAGGGCCAAAATAATCCCAAAACGACGATTTTCATCGTCAGATTTCACCTTCCAAGCATTTAGAGAGCCCTAGAGAGCGATTAAAGAATGGTGCAATTTGGAGGGTGATTTTCTTAAGGAATCATTTGACCGGTACATTTTTAGCTCAAGTGCCCTTCTTCAGCGTAGCCCCTAATGACCCAAATGTCCTCCCTAGGCCATCCAAAAACCCTTTAAACCTTCCTACCAATTTTCATTGAAATCCTATAACTTGAAGCGCCATTTTACCCCTCTGGACCACTATACGAACCAAATGTCTATTCTAAGGTTTCTCGACGTTTCGAGTTTAGTAATGATGTCATTTTAAACAAAAAAAATTTAGAAAATTATGCATTCATCCCTCTTAAGTTCAAATGTACTCAATTTGTTTCAAAAGCCAATACACAAAAAATATGCAATCTACGTGATGACTTTTTTCTAGAAAATGAACCTCCTAATATCTTTTTAATCACTTTAGAAGTATTATTAAGATTTATATACTATATATTCAAATAAATTGTGGGGTCTTACACAATATATCGCCCAATATCAAATACATATTGATAAGCTGCAAAGCTAGTCATTTTTGATATTGTTTCTTTCTTCCCTGCTTCCTTATATTTGCTCAGGACCTTAAGCAAGTTTGCTGAATGTTTAAGTGTTTTAAATGAGTAGATGTGACATTTTTCTAAGGAATCTTTATTTCTAGGTTTGCACTTCTCTCAATCATGACCAATGTGCCTGTCTTGTCCTTGCTTAATTTGACCAAATTATTCCTTGTTAAGCGGTGAAATCTTATGCTTTTATTTTATATTGGCCATTTATCTTATTTTCACATGGAATGCTTGCCATCTAATCAGGAAGATACACTTGAATGCCCTGGCTCCTAGTCAACAGCCTTTAGGAGATGCTGACACATTATTTATCATGTTTTGCTGCAGAAGAATGAGGGTGATATAATGATAATTGATGTGAGATGTGTTCCAGCTGATTTTCATGCTAGATATAAAGCTCAAGAGCGCACGTAGGTATCAACAATATCAAACTGTTTTGTATATATTATTATTACATAGTGAGGTATGCTGCATCTATGTGTGGATTTGTGATTCAACACGATCTGTTTGGTGCACAACTAGTTGACTTCTTGTTATCTCATTTGATAATGGTTGAAAGTAAGACTCAATGGCATTTAGCTCTTTGTTGTGATTCAGTTGGTGATATCCACTCCCCCCGGGGGGGGAATGTTATAGTGCATTGAATTTAGGCTATATAGCCTTCTAGAGCTTGGATTATTGGAATACTGGCAATTAAGGTGGAAACTCTATTTTAAATCTTAAACTAGATGCTTGAAGCTTTCAGTAGTTGGTGTCCTCACTTCCTTTTCTATTGCCTCTTATCTTTTCCTATGTGATAAGCCACTCTTATATTTGTTTCTATTTTAGTTGTCCAACTTTGTTTGTGTATGGTCAAAAAATATAAAAAACTGCATGTGTATATCAGTAACATAAAGAGACATGGGTAGGTAAACATTTGGATTGTGTTGCGTAACAATCTTCCTTTAGGTACTTCTATCGCCTGTTAACCGGGCCAGAGCCTTTGTCAACCTTTGAGAAAGACCGGGCTTGGCATGTACCTGAGGAGCTAAATCTTCCAGCTATGCAGGTTGACTGAACAGGTTTCAACCATATGTTCCTGAGTTTAGTCCTACCCAGGATTTTTTATCACGAATTAAAATTTGTTTTGGTCTTACTGCTATGTAGAAAGCGTGCAAAGTTCTCGTTGGGCATCATGATTTCAGTTCTTTCAGGGCTGCTGCTTGTCAGGTTGTTATTTGTCTCCTGGATAAGTAGCGTCAATTTCCTTATTGGTTTCTGTTTATGCAGTGCCCTTTAATTTCTTTTTTGGATGTTTTCAACACTGCTTGATTTAAGTACTTTTAAACTTTTTTGCTTTAAGCACTCTTTTAAATACCTTTTATTTTGTATGTTTGTTTTTTTATGTGTACGTTTGTTTCCTTCTACCATATGCTTAATCGCATGGATAATGGTACACATATGCACATATACAACTTTATCGTTTGTATATAAAGATATATACAGATTACGGGTAAAATAATAATTCAACATGATTTGCTTTGTTGATGAAATTATGTTCTTATGTTATAACTGCCACTTAAGGTAAACAAGACTCTAGAGTCAGCTTTAAATAGAGGCATTGCTAAGATCACCATCATCCTTTAAAATTGATAGGTAGTAGGTAATTACTTGCAGCATATGCATTCTAAATGTGTAATGTGATTGTATAAATGCATTAAAAGCTACTTTGGAAAATGCGATCTTCCCTCAAAAGTATGTCTTTTTTGGGAGTAGTATTAGCAACGCCTTACCATGACCCGTGCCTGAGCTGAAATTTGAGATCTATGACTCTATTCTAGGTTCCTAAGACCAGCTAGTTTAGCTTCATGAAGCTGCAGTCCCTAGATTGGCTTTACAGTATATAATCATTTTTGTCGTAATATGGTAAAACTTGTTTCTCGAACTAAAAACTTTCTATATAGGAGGGGACCTACTTCTGCCCCAAATTGTGATGTTTTTAGCTTAGCCTTGCCATTAAGAATATGGCCAGGATGCTGATTAAATCTGGTTTGCCAAATTTACCATGTTTGTGTTTGTGGTTTATACGCTACATCCTATTGCCTTTGTGCTGTAACACATCACAAATCCATGAAATGAACTGTCATTTGTTTGCTTTCAGGCTATTACATAGTGGTGTGAGTGTTTCCATGAAATGATGTGTGACCAAGTTAAATCAGAGAGAGAGAGAGAAGACAAGTGGTCTCTAGATATGCAAAGACCTTTAGTTTAGGGGTCCAAATATTAGATGTTGATGACTTGAATTGGTGCTGCTCCATACTATTTTGATGTTTCTTTTCCTGAGATACTGATGGAGGAATTTGTGAAGTCAAAAACATTATATTGCTATGATTACTCATGGTTTAACTTAAAATTATGAGGTTGAACCAAAATAGGGTACAATTCATATGACTGGAGCAAGGCAAGTAATTGAGTGGCTAATGTTGCACTTGGATTAGGAGGGATCATTATTGTTGATGGGTGGGTGGATGTTTGGTTGATGGTGTGCTTCCTTTTATGATGGAGTTCGTATGATATTATGATTTTAGGTATAGAATAAAGATGATGATAATGTATTCGATGGTGGTTCTTATAAAAAAAAAAAAGAGATGGTGGTTTTGATGTTGCTGTACAATGTACGTGATGATGGTGGCTTTAATAGTGTTTAGATGGTTTTCCATCAAAAATATAATGTTTAGATGGTTTGTGTTTATATGTGGTTACTTTTTTATTTGTGCGGATATAGGCTTGACATGAAATTGTGTTGAAATAGATCATACAAATGGGTTAAATTAGAGAAGGTTTTTAAAAAAGGGGATCCTACTTTGCATTAGCCCCCCTTTTTTTTGGGGTGAGGGAGGGAATTTAAAGGATTGGGATCTTAGGATTGAATCAAGAAGCACAAGATCCTACAAATCGAAAAAAAAAGGGACCAGCTAATATGTAGAAAAATACATAATTCTTTAAAAAAAAAGGGGCACGAGTGAGAGGGTTAAAATGTATTGTGACATAAATAGAATAAAATGTACAAGGGTAACAATATCAACCAAATAAAAGTAAAATTTACTGAACCTATAAAAGAAACAAAAAAGAGTGAGAGGCTAGTTGAACAAAATAGATTGTTCAACCTTCTTCTCCAATTTTGAATTTCACGCCCTTTTTATTTCTAGGGGTCAATTTCTAAGAAGTTTAATAGATGCCAATTGTACTTTTGGAGAAGAGAGATCATGAAAACACAGATATTGAATTGGAATTCAACGAAATATTTTAAATTTAGAGTGAAAAACAAAGAATTTTCTGGGATACATGAAACAAATTACTAGAGTGAACAAATAGCACACGAGAGAGAGAGAGGAATTGGAGGGTATCAAAATAGCGGGAATAATAGATTTCAAAAATTTGTTATGTTGTTCTAGACAAATCAAAACAAAATTTTAAAGGAAAAAAGTAGGGCAAATTGATGATATAAGAGACATGATCAAAACTTGAGAGTCTAATTTGGATATTGAGGAGGGTACACAACCAAAGTTCATGTTTAAATCTTGTGGGATTTTATGAAGGATTGGAGAATTTGGGTGATTTGATCTTAATTTTTATAGAGAGATGGAGACAGAGAAGAGATTGGAAAGTTGGAAGACTGTTGAATAAATGACCTCTTATTATTTGACATCTAGCAGAAAACCGAGGAGAATGAAGATGGGAGACATACTGGTTATGGTCCATCGCAGTGGGAGAAGAGAATAAACCCAGTGGGTTTTTTCAACTTTTTGATGATAGAGACAGTTAGTTTGTGAAGCAATTAGAGTTAGGGAAGGGAAGGGAAGGGAAGATGAGAGAAGATTAACAGCCGAAGAGAGGAGTTTAAAAGAAGAGAGTAGTGTGTTTGGTGACATAACTATAGTCACAAAATACTAAAACACCTTTAAGCCCTAAGTTAGAATTAACATATAACATAACACTCACCTTTTAAGTTGGTACATAAATATCCCTTATGCCTAACTCGCAAACAATGGGATGAAACTCCATGATACTAGGGCCTTTTGCAAAAAACATCGGCTAACTAGTTTTTTGATTTCACAAAAGGCATGCAAATTAGACCCTTATTTAACTTCTGTTTAATGAAGTGTCAATCAATTTCAGCATGTTTAGCCTTTTTAGGTTGAACTGGATTATGAGTAATGTTGATAGCAACCTTCTTGTCACAATATAGTCTTATAGGTTCGTCATCATAATTTTCTAGATCTCCCAGGATTGTTTGGAGCCACATAAACTCATAGACTCTATGGGCTATTGCTTTGTACTCAACCTTTATACTACACCTCGCTACCACTGTTTGCTTCTTGATTCGCCACGTGACAAGATTTCTTCCAATCAGGGTGCAATAGCATGAAGTAGATCATCTATCATCCATTGAATCTGCTTAATTTGCATCACTAAATACTTTCAGTTTCAAGTGGCTATTGTTGGAGAACAAAATTTCTTTTCCTAGACCTGACTTGAGATACCTCAAAATGCGATAAACAACTTCAAGATTAGAAATTTGAGGATCATGCATAAATTAACTACAACACGTACTATATAAGCAATATTTGGTCAAGTACGTGAAAGATATATTAATCTTTCCACTAGTCTCTGATATCACTCTTTTTTTACTATCTCACTACCACCACCACTCAGTTGATGGTTGACTTTAATAGGAGAATTTGTAGGTCTACATCCTAACATCTCTATCTCTTCAAGCAGGTCAAGGACATACTTTATCTGATTTGGCTACCTATATCCTAAGGATGTACCTCAATGGACTTAAGTGTTTAATTTCAAACTCCTTAGATAACTGAGCCTTCAATTTGGTAACTTCATACTTCTCATTCGCAATTATCACTATGTTATCCATGTTGAAATGTGGACTATAATCCTATTATCAACCCGTCTGACGAACATAGTATAATCAACATGATTCTGTTTATATCCAAATTCCACCATGGCTTTAAGAAACCTATCAAACCAAGATCTCGGAGATAGTTTGAACCCATAAAGAGACTTCTTCAATTACACACCTTCTCTTTAGTTATCGGAGATGAAAAAGTTGGAGGAATCTCCATGTACACCTCTTCTCGCGAGCCTTCATGAAGAAAGATATTTTTAATTGTCCAATTGTTGCAATTTTCACCCCAAATTCGCTATAAAAGAGATAAGAATACGTATGAAATTCATCTTTGCTATAGAAATAGAAGTCTCTAATTGATTCCATATGATATTTCTAAGTTAATTCCTTAGCAACCAACTTAGCCTTGTACCTCTCAACAACCCTATCAACTTTTTATTTAACGGTAAACACCTTACTGCCCTTTGCTCTGGGAGAAATAGGAACCAACTCCCATGTGTCATTTTTTCATTAAGGCTTTCATTTCTTCTATCATAGCTTCAATGAGAGCCTCTTTTCAGCCTTGAAGAATAGACACAAAAGACGAGGAAAAAAAGTACGACAGGATGGAGACAAGGAATTCGAAGAGGTAAAGTTAGAGATAGAATGTTGAGTACAAGTTCTAACATCCTTTCTGTTTGCAATAGTCATCAACATTTGGATTAGCAATAACGAGAGTAATACCTGGAGGTTCATCACTTGATAAATTAGTGGTGGTTGGAGGAGTTGGGAAATTCAAACGATTTGGCAGCTCATGGATAATCTTTACCTTTTGACGTTGAGTATAAATTTTTAGAATATCGTTGTTAAGGTGAGCATCACCATGTGGATCACTATCACATTTTTCCTCCAAAAACTGTTGTCTTATTTTCTAACATTCCATTGAATAGACAATTGAAGAAGAGGCTCCTAACAAAATATCTCCTTCTTTAGAGTGACATTCTCCTCTAGTCCTCCTGAAGAGTTCTCTAGCTAGTAGAAAAAAAGGACCCAAATTCATGAAAGGTGACATCAATTCTAACATACTTTTTTTGAAATTGTGGATGATAGTTTTTGTACCCCTTTTGAGTGGTCGAGTAAAGAGCTCAAGGGTAAAGTTTTCCATGGAGGGTTTGTAATTATGTACAAAACAAACACCCCCAAAAACTTTAGGAAGAAGAAAAGAAATAGAAAGAATGGAAAAAGACTTGGAGAGGCATTGAATATGTGACTTTAAATTGAAGGCCACTCGAAGATAGATGATTAATAAGATAAGCGACGGTAATAACCCCCCCCCCCAAAAAAAAAAAAAAAAAAAAAAGAAAAGAAAAAGAAATGACTGGGGAACATTTATAGTAAAATCAATGAATGAGCAACCTCAAGAAGATTTGAGGAAATCTATTTTTTTTTTTTGCTCAGCAATATCATTTTGTTCATGGGTACTCGTATAAGTGGTTTGATACAGATGTCATTCTCATTGAGGTAAAACAAAATTTTTCATCAATATCTAGCACGAGAAAACTTCACTGCTTTTGCAAAGTAGGTAAATCCAAGTAAGATGAGAACAATAGTCAATAAAGTTGCGAATTAGTGATAACCAGAAATAGACACAACATGAGAATGAATGACAAAAGGAGTAGTGTGTCTATTATTAGTATTAGGATAAGATGAATATTAATGATTGACAAATTTACAAGCATCACAAGTAAAAAATTGTTTACTACACTATTTTACTAGACTAGGAAAATGATAGTCTAAGATACCAAATGATGGATGTCCCCCACTAATGTAAGAGCTGAAAAGGCTAAACACCATTTGCGTGGAGAGTTTGACAAGTAGACTAAGGAGAATCTTTAGCATCCAACGGATACAGACTACCATGTACTTTACTACTGTCAATCATTTTTCTCGATTCTAGTTCCTGAAAGCTACAAAGGTTTGGAAAAAAAGTCATTGAACAATTCAAGGATTTTGTTATACTACTAACAAACTTTAAATTGGTGGAGAAATTGGGAATATAAAGAAAAGAGGAGAGGCATAAAGAGGGTGACTAGCTAATATTGCACCTTCCCTGGAAATAAAGGATAAAGATTCATTTGTCACCTTGATTTTGTCCATACCAGAACATGTAGAATATGAAGAGAACAGGCTAAAAAAACTTGTCATATTATCCGTAGCTCCAAAATTTATTATCCAAGGAGTATATGAGGATGGCGTAGTAAATACATTAGTAGATATACTTGTATAAACAAAGTTGGGGGAAGAGACATGATTAAATGCCGTAGTAGAGGGAACATCGAGCTGAGCCCTCAGACTCCTAAGAGTCTGCATCTCATCTTGAGAAAAATGAGAGGGAGTATACGAAAATGAAGTTTTTAAAGATTCAACCATGTTTGCATGAGATCGCATATTACCCCCTCAGTGACAACCTTGGCCACGTATAGGACGTGCAGTCTCCAACAAAACTTCCTAGTATGCTTGAACTTACCACAATAGTTATATTTTAAAGTATCCTTAGCCATATTGCCACTAATCTCAGTAGCCTGGGGTAAGGCTAAACTCAAGTCACATTGAGGGATAACAACCAACGCAGATTGTTTCTAAATAGGGGGCATAAACCATAGTAATCCTCCAGCTTTCCTCTTGCTAAACGTGGGCATAGGTTTTTTGTCAGTAGGAAATGAACTACGAGTTAAAATTTGAACTCGAATCTTATCATACCCAATATTAAGACCAACAAGAAGACTATACACATTCCTTTTCCACCCTTTGCTAAAATTTTACAGCATCCTTGGCATAATCTATTTGGGAATTTTGGTAGTAGTCAAACACCTGGCACAAGGTAGTCAACTCTACATCATAGGTGACAAAGGTCTTATCTTTTTGATTAGTCTCTTGGCTTTCTTGCGAAGATCATATGCCTTAGCGTCATTGCCTTGCTCAAAATGCGTATGAGACGCAATAGGCGAAATCTTATGTGTTTTATCAAGTAACATAAAACCATGACTGCTAAATGGTTGCATTGAGTTAAGCAATCAAGACATAATCAAAGCATTCTCAGATGTTCGCTGCCTTAAAAAGATACTTGATTCACTAAGTTTCTTAGTCCTTATAGTCAAATACACATCCAAGACTATCGCATGGACTAATAATAAATAGGCCAGTGACCATGCCAAATAGTTCCCTCCCATCCAATTTATCAAGTTTAATTTGGTGAGAAGGGTTATTTGCTAGACCACCCAAATGGCTTAATCCACTTTTTATAGTACTTACCCCGACATACTACATTTCGACATGTTTGGTTAACACAAAATATGAATCAGTCACGGAAAAACATGGCTGAAAAAGTAGACCACAATCAGAAAACAACTCCAATAGTAGCCAAACGATATCTATGTAACAATTCAAAGTAGATAAGGGTCGAACAACCTCAGGACAATAACCAGGGTGAAGAACATGTCGCTCATCTGGAAAAACAGTACAGTCGATAGAGAGACCAAGGCAAAAAAGTCACAAATCCTCCAAAGTGCAACAAGGACCCTTGGGTATCATAGATCTCCCTTAGTTGGGACTCACAAAGTGGATCTAAACCAGAAATGAGCCCTAGAGCACTCAAAAAGCCAGATCTAAAGTCAAAATCGCAATCAACCTTGGAATCATCTCAAAACTGATCAATCTTCAACAAAATTGCATGGGTGATGTACATCCACCTAAGTCGGCCTTACTGAGTCAGATTGAATCAAAAAAATAGTCGCGAAGTCTTAGAAATCACAGATCTGAGTTAGAACTCGAAAAAAAGTGAAAAAGCTTCAAAAATTCGAAAACTCCATCAAATGATCACCATAAAACTCAAGACATCCAGCCTATCAATAATTGAAAAAATAAAAAAATTATGACACTGTTCATCGTTGGCATTAGCATGTCAGACGTCACAAGATGACGTCAACCACTGTGATCAGATCCAATAATTTTTGAAGATTTTTGACAACTTTGAGGTTTCAAATTTGGATTGTTTTTTGATACCAAGTTAGATTGTAAATTAATTAAGGTTAGGAAAGAGAAGACAAGACTAAGAAGAGAAGAGAGTAGTGTGTTAGGTTACACAAAAGCACCCTTCTTTTGTATATAGTCGCAAAATAATGAAAATTTCTTAAGCCCTTAAGCTAGAATTTACAAATAACATAACCGAGACGAATGGAGGGAGTTGTCTATAGCTTTTCTCACATACTGAAATTTTTATATGAAACTAATCGCATATGATTTGAGTCTTTTTGTATTAACATAATAAATGTGGACTTGGTCCGCTTAATAACTAAAGGCAACCTAACAACTTGGATCAGTAAAATCTTAATTGGGATCGGGATACCACGAATCTACACTAGTTGGATATTGACCAATTATGATTCTATAAACCATTAATTTGATTGTTCAATTGGTTCGGATCAGTTTGTGTATACCGAAACATAGGATGGTGGGATCGTAGGATCTAGATCTTTTTATTAACATGTTAAAAAGACAATTTAATCAGTGTTGGTATGTGGTTTTTCCGCACCTTAAATAAGGTTTAATTGGACAGAAAGTCAATTTTAATTATAAGTTTAATTTTCTTTATTAATTTTCTGTTTACTTCCACAGTTTAATTATTGCTTATACATGGCTAATTTTTGCCTTTATATGGTTAGAATTTCATTGTCAATTTGTTTTACTTATTGAAAAAATTTGGGTTGCAATTATGCTTGTATGTAGTTATTTTTGTATTTAACTTCTTAACTTGCTAGGCTGTACTTTATGTTAAAAAGTATATTTTTAAGTATGAGAATAGTGTGGTAATTCAGCTTTTTCCATGAACCACCTTCGTTGCTAAGGGGGTCTACCTTATATATGGACGAACCTCGGGGGAGGTAGATGGAATTTTACTAAAATTAACGTTTAATAATGAGACATAATATTCTCTCTCTCTCTCTCTCTCTCGATGTTGGTCTCTCGTTGACTTTTTACTCGTTGCAAACAATTCCGTCTCAATTCCTTAATGGTTGTCAGGCAAAGTCGCCCATCCGAACTTTGGATGAACTAAATGTTACTGAGGTGGTTTCAACTCCATGTTTTCCATCTATCATAGAGAGGGAACAAAGTAGCGACATGGAAGAAAATGCTTTCATCTGCTCCAACAAATCAGAGACTCATCTGCTTCATAGTTCTTTGACTCCCAATCAAGTTAAGATAGAAAGCCCCATTGGTGAAGCTAATCAAGGATTTGGCATGAGAAGAAAGCATCATTGCTTTGTGGTGACTGCTCGGGCACGCTCTTTTCTGTACCACCAGGTGACTTCTGTCTCTACCACATCTGACTTTTTTTTTCGCTGTCTAAAGTCTTGAACTTACTCAACTAAATGGGAATGCTTCTGACTTCTAAAACAAAGAAAACATAAACAAATAATACCAAAGGTGCACTAATTTGAATGAAAAACAAATTAAGACTTGACTCAACTACCATGGGGCTTTCCATTGGATGAAGAAGTCATATAAAGTGGTATGTAGCCCTAGATCTTTTGTTTTGGGCTTCCAAAGTGGATGTCCTCTCCACGTGCGATGATTACCATTTATAATTGAAACAATTAGGAAATGAGGGAAATAAGTATATTCTCACACTTGTATATAAATATATACAAACGGAAAGGTGAATATCGGAGCACAATAACGAGGAACAGTGTGAGGTTGAATTGCTGCTGAAGTCTCCCTTACCCTTATTTCTGCAACATGAAAATTTATATCACAACATTCAGACTAGCACATTCAACTTCTAGTTCACTCTCTGAATGATATGATGTCTGCCTGCACCTTATTCTCTTAATGTACAAAGTCATGGGTACAAAGCTTTAAGAGTTTCAGATTTGTCCTGGCAGACAGATTTTACAGTGTATTTTGGAGTAATGTTTCAATAAAATATGAGCTTTTTATTATAGCTGCCAGTGTGTCACTCTTATATTTTAGCTCAAAGCTGGTCTACTTAATGGGTCACTGTTATATTTGATGGTGATTATGTTATCCATGGACAAATAATCAAACAAATGAAATAGGTTTTCAAGTGCTTAAGTAGTGCGATGATATAACATCATGCTCGCATTTTATATATCATGCAGTTACACAGGAAGACAATAATAATCTATCCGGAGTTAATTTAGCGTGCACGTTTGGCTTTGTTAATCTTTTCCTAGATATGATTTCGGTCTTGGATCTGTTCTAAATGTTTTTATTAGCTTTTGACCAGGTTAGATTGCTTGTTGGTGTCCTTAAATCCGTTGGCACTGGGGATCTCACGGTTCCTGATGGTACAGTTACATTAAGCTCTGTTGGCTGGTTGAATATGGAGACTGCTTTTATATGTTAGCACTAATTTTATTGTTTTGTATCTAATGCATCTTTACAGTTGAGCGCATCCTGGAAGCAAAGACGGTGACTTCTGCAAGCCCCATGGCTCCTGCATGTGGTCTTTACCTTGGACATGTGAAATACGATCTGCCTTAGAGACATAACCAGTTATGCCAAGTTTCTCAGGGAAGTTTCATGAGCGTATGGCCGTTAGTATTTCACTATAAATGTTGGCACATACATGTATGTCAGTGCCATACCTATCCTTGCCTTCAGCTATTTATCAATATCGTTCTCCCAACAATGAAATTTTTATGGATGCTGCGTTTCGCTTAATTGATGGAATGAGGTGGCAGGTTTTAATTGTTTATGTTAATAGTTATACTCTCATCCTTGTTTCCTCAGAGAGAGAGAGAGAGAGAGAGAGAGAGAGAGAGAGAGAGAGCACATAATTTACACCAGAACTGGCGTGGCTGAATAGAAGGATGACTAGATAGGAGGGTGAGCTTTACATCTTCAGCCCTGCGTTAACCCTCATCCCATTGACCTTTTTTAGACTTGTCATTACAAATGTAACTTTGTCTCGGCTCAATTACTTGCAAACTGCTCAAGTTTATGCTTTGCTACGTAATTGATCTGCAACGACCATAACAGACTACATCCATATAGATACAGGCAGTTTCTTGATCCAATCCAAGAGTAAATGGAACGAGTGAATAGTTTCAGACGCCATCACTATCTCCTGTGTTGGGGGTTTGGATACTAATCGGTATATCAATACTGATTTGATTCGATTCGGGTGCCCTTTTATTGAATTGCTCATTCAATGAGCATTCTCAATATTGTAGATACAAGTTTCTGACCTCTATGATTGATCCATTGCTAAAGAAAATTAAAAGAAAGTGGAGGGATTGTGAATCTGATTTAAGAATACTCGCATCGGTCGTTATAGAAGCCAGTGCAAACAAAATGTCGTATCCTCTCGGTCCGATGGCTGATTTTAAAAATATGCCTCTCTCTCAACCATTTACCAGCACCATTCAGGACCACAGAGGACCTATGCTAGCAAATAGTATTCATAAATTTGAAATGACTTTAAAACCTCGTTTACAAGTATAATTACTGATGGTGGTACTGTTTTCCAAAAGAAAACAGAAATTTCTTTTGAAATTAGTACCCTAAAAAAAAAGGTTTCAACAGCCATTCAACTTAAAAGAATACTATTATTTGAGGGAAAATATCATACAACCCCAATTTGTATTCCAAAAGGACGGTGATCATTGAATGAGTGAGTTTTATCAGTTATTTTAAATGAGAACCATTGATCCGATAGTTCTTATTGATTTGAGATGTAAATTTGAGTTACAAATTTAAGTTTCATAGCATTGCTTTTATTTGAGTCTCCAACAATTACATATCCAATCTGACTTATTGACAAATATGTAATCATGATAACTTATAATGTTATTCTATCTCTCTCATAACTTTTGCTTGCATTGTATTATTTGGATCGATAACATTCAAGTTTATGCAGAATTTTACTCGACAATTACCTATAACCAGATCTACATTAACATTAAGACAGCCAAGCCTTCATCCAAAAGAAAAACATATCCAAGCCATGTCAAACTGATCAATTCAGCTATATCATATTTATTTTGTCCACACTTCCACATAAACCCTTTACGACATGCCAAAAGAAACAATTAAGCTTCTTAACTAACCAACCAAACCACCAAAGGAAACAGTCACATGAATCTCCATTTGTTACATGTCAAGAATTACTGCCACTAAGCAAAACAGATCAATATAAATCCTGCGGCCAAAGAACTAAATTTCGTTTTAAAACGATCAAAACATTTCCTTTACACAGAAACCGAAACATATCATTAATTCAATATCAAAATTTCAATGTTTCAAGATGTTTTAAGGTATTTCGGTAAAAGTTCGTCCAGTGTTTTGAAAATAATTTTTCAAATTTTTCTTTATTTTCATTTTGTTTCGGAAACATTACCAAAATGTTTCTATTTCCATGCTCATTGGAACGAAATTTTAATCATTGCTTGCAGCACATTAAACATAAAAGATGTCTACAAAATTAAAAGTGCGATCCACTCTGTACATCCTTTTAATAAATTGCCAACAAACAAAAACTAAAAATTAGTCATAAAAGTAGATCAACTTTGCAAATGAAAAATAGAGACTGCCGCAATGCATAAATAACTGGCAAAACTATAGCTCCAGCTATTCTGAGATGAACTTATCAAAGGTTTCATTGAACTACAGCACACCTCAACACATACTCCACACCACCCCCTCAAACCCGGAGGAAAAAATAGAAAAAGTGCGAGAGCGCTTTCTTACTCAGAAAATTGTAGGCAAGCTTTTAACTGATCAAAGGAACCTGTCCAGCCTACAAACAAAATTGTTCCTTTCAAATAAAACAGAAAGGTATGAACAACGTACTTAAAAAAAATATTGGATAGCATAAACAAAAATGAAGACAAAAAAAATCAAAAAAATACTATTTGAATAAAATAAAATAAAAAGAATATTACTTCTATCGATGTCAGCGCTCGCCTAGTTGGTGCGTGCATTCTGCATCTTTCCTTTCTTCCTTGCACGTGTCTGAAATTCGTCAATTAATGTTAATTCATAGTGCGATAAAAATGAAAGCCAAATATTTAAACAACTCCATGATTTCACAAAAATAAGGAAAGAGAAACTATTCACCTCATAAGATGGTGCCTCATGGCAAGATGGTGTGGAGTGGACTCGATGCTGTGGAGAACCCTCAGAACCATTAGAGGTGTTGGCAACCTATCAGAAATAAACGAGTTTTAAAATTTGACTTCAAAGGCAATAACTCCTTATAAATAAGCAATAACTTTATAATAGGCATAACTTTAAAAGTGCAATATATTCTGATATAATTAAATGCGACATCTCAGAAACCCGAAAGATTGGATGATGAACCTACATCAGTCTGATTCTTGTCAGGGAACCTCGTTTGCATGTTGGACATCATTGACATCATTGTAGCCATCTGCGCTGCCATCTGAGCACATGTCTGCTCCATAGCCACCATTCTTTGCTTCACCTCGCGTACCTCCGCGTTAGCCTCTGAGACCATCCTAATGGCCTCGGCACGTGTGGGCTTTGCAACCCCAATATCAGAAGGCGAGGGACCCAATCCAAAATTGCGGATGGGACCATGTCTATCTTCTCCCATGACTTGAGAGAAGATGTCTTTCTGGACAGTGCTGTTCTGTGAAGTCTCTTGCTGTTGAGTTGCTCGTTCACGGAGACGTTCCTGCAATGAGTTTTGAGTGTTTAAACTCGACTACCAATCAACTTTTGTGAATAGAATACAACATTATTTAATAGCTAAATTGCACAATACGAAACTTATGCATACAATCAGAGCCGATGATGCCTCATTTACAGGCTCCCCATTTTTGCGTGTGCGAGTTAATATGAATAACTCTGCCCGCGATGGCTCCTTCCCATCAGGCCTCTTTTCCCGCTATCCTCAATAACCAACAATATGTCAATGCATTATTACAAAAATACAGACAAATACCGATACCAACCAATTTTAAGTCCTTAGAGTACGAAGTTACCTGCTCCTCACGTATTCGTGCAAAGCTCTTTTGCCCTGTTGTGTGGTTAAATTTCTGCTGAGCACGATTAGCCCTATTTGTAGCACTGCGTTTCTATAATCCAACACTCATATTCAATGGCACAATTTGTGTGTAGAACAACAGTAATATTTAGAAATGAAAGCCCCAAATTAGATAAGTAATATCATATTTTACACAATGGTAGAATGTGAAACTTATTATAATATTCAGTACATACCTCTACTTCCTCAGAATTCCAATGCAATATAAGGTTTGACCACTGATCCGGAAGGACCCTCTCATCACGGTCTGCTAGCCTCTCCTCATCAGTTGTGTGGGTGATATAATGGGCAGCCTTCAACTTGGCCTTCCAGTCTTTCCATTTTTTGCCAAGGGACTTCAGGACCCAAGTTTTACCTTTGGGGTCAATGTCAAATTTTGGCTGCATCAGATACGGGGACCATTGAACCGCTTACAAAAAAAAATTACAAAGAGGGTGCAAAGAATAAAAGCAAAAATATTTCCGTGCTACCGGAACTTGCTGCCACATGTTTTCCTTGTTTGCATCTGGCATGGCCTTCCAATTGATGTAAGTAAGGGGTGCCAAGTGCCCATCCCGTGCCAGGGTGCCGAGGAAGCTGGTTAGTTTTTGTGCCTCAGGGCCAATGGGCTGCCCCAGTTCATTGATGGTAACAGATATCCGCTTGCCATCTCTCCACAGTTTGAGGCACCGCGTGGGGCCCCGACCTTTAGTCCTTCTTTGCACGGGAGTAGAATCTATTTCAAAACGAAATAGAGAATGAACATTAACATACTGTGTAGGCCATATTCATATAGATATACTTAAATGCAGATAAGATGAACCTGACAAGACAACATACCAGAACTACCAACATCGGCCTGAGGAAGGGAAGCTTGTGGCTCGCTAGAGCTGGGTGGGCACTGGTAGGATGTCTGCTGGGGCTGATATGCATGGCTGTAGGTTGACGAGGGCTGGTGGGACTGTACTTGGCATGTGCTGGGGTGGTCCTGCTGCTGGTGGCCAAGGTTGTCAGTAACCAGGCCTCCTGGGCATTTCTGCTCACATTTGCAACTCCTCATGGTAAACTCCATAGGAGGAGGTAAGTGTGAATGCCTTTCAACAACTACATATAAAATCAATAATGTTTAGTAGTTGAAAAACTGTAGCTTATGTAAATGTATCTGGTGTGATATTCCATTCCGAAGAGTTGGCTAAATAGAAAAATTGGTAGGCAGAGCCACTTGTAATATAGTTTCTTGTATAACTCAAGAAGTGAATGTGCATGCAAATTATCTCAATTGAGGTCCTGAATAAGAAACAAAAGGGTATAACCACAATGTTTCAGTCGAAAGGTGAGCTAACTCCGTCCATGTGCAGCTACTAGTGGATCATTAAACACCTTTATTTTTGAATTGGCATGGAATTAAATACTAAGTATTAGAGTCTTTCAACATCTATGTTTCATCTATAATATAAAACAGGGCAGACTTCAATAAGTTCATTTGACGGTCTCAAATAGACTCATCCAACGGCTACCAACATCTATCTCAAAACCATTCATATTGCACTGTAGCTTCAGATACGGGATACCCCTAGTTTGAAAATAAAGGGCAGCACCTATTTGGTACACTAACAGAAAGAAAGTGTTGTGCAAGCCCAAACTAGTTGGTCCTTCAGGAGCAGAATCTAAGGGGTGCTTACAAAGAAAGCAAGTGGATCACCTATATGCTCCAAAGCTATAGCACCACCTACCAGGATTTTTATTTTGCTAATAATTCACCTATCTGGAGATTTGAACTTTGAAGGCAAGTAATAAATGTATGGAACAGTGCTTACCGAGGGCTCAACAAGGAAAAGTAGCAATGTCTTGATCCCATGAACAAAGCCATATGCTTAGGTAAGACATCAGTCTATCCTCAACATTAGGCCAAATTTTCTTCACTTTGGACCAGCGTTTGTTAATGACAACTACGATCATTAATAATGATGTGTAGATCTACAGATCCATGAAATGAAAGCACTTCATTACTGAAATGCTATGCATCAAGTATCATGAAGTACAAGAGATGGTAATGAAATCATGACCCATTGTGTGACACAAAATAAAAAGCATATAACACAAGAAGATATGTATCGTATCATGTGCTAGCCCTACCGTGCTACTAATGGACATCAACTAGGTTGACCTAGTAGACTGTTTGATCAGCCCTACCATGCTACTAATGGACATCACCTAGGTTGACCTAGTAGACTATCTGATCATTGAATACCTCGCTTTTTTCCTTCAGATATGAAATGACTTCTGAACTTATTAAGGGCCTTTAAGGGCTACATAATTCATCTGGAGCTTGAATTGTGCTTTATACCCTAAGACAAAGCAATAGACCTGCAGATGGAGATCGTATAGGAATTGAATAGATATTTTAGATTAATTATGATATTTACTTGGATACTTTTAGTATTTATCTTTTAAGTAATTTTTTTTAACTTTTGAGAGTTTATTTGTTATTTTTTATTTGTTTTAAGGTTTTAATTTCCTTATATAAAAGGATGCATGTAAGACTTTTCTTTAAATTAGACTTTGATTATTATTGATTACTGATATTGAATTATGATATTACTTCTTCCTCAAATTCTCTCTTTTTCCTTATTCCTTTTTTTTTTATTTTTTCATCCATTTTTCTTCCCTTCTCATCCCTAATTCTTCCCCACTACGATCTACATCAATTTGATATCAGAGCCAAACTTCGATTCGTACAAGTCACAAAATCTCAGCAACACTGTTCATAAAAATAAATCAGATCTCATCATTGCCCAAATCTACTTCTTCATTGTTCTGTGCATCATGGTTTGGTGATTGATTTCATCGTTTGCTTCTTTGTTTTGTGCTATCGCTGAGCTTGGTGCTTAGGGTTTTAGCTACAGGCACGATAAAGAAGGAGAAGAAGTTATACTGCCAAAAGTTCCAGAAATTAAAAATTCCAAAAAAGTTCCAGAATTATAGAAACATCTCCAGAAGTTCTAGAAAATTACAGAATCACTCCATAAATTTCAATAAATTACAAAAATACCATCCAAAAGCTTTAGAATTACAAAAACATCCCCAGCAGATCCAAAAAATTGTAGAATTACCCTAAAAAATTCAAAAAATTACAAAAACATCACCCCAAAGTTTCAAAAATTGTAAAATCATCCCTAAAATGTTTTAAAATTTTCTCTTGATTATGGTATGCATACTCCCATAGAATTTGTGACTAATATTTTTGTTCATTGAAAAATTAGAGAATTTGCAAAGGGTCCAAAATATATTTTCTTCTATTTAAACTTTCTCACTTCTTGAAATTGTCAATTGCATTCTTGAACTTGTTCTTATACCATTCTTATCTTTCAAGAGTCACTCATGAGTTCGTCTAATGCACATGTTTCAAGAGTCTCTCGTTGAGGTCATCATCAGAGGAAGTCAAAGATGTTTACATGGAGTCAACCCATATGACCAAACTAGTCAAAAAAATTTCTATATTTAGTGGCACTTTAGATCCTTTTGAATTCTTGGATTGGTTAGCTAATTTAGAAGAATATTTTGATCGGCATGACATGTCAGATTCCCATTGCGTTCATTTTGCTAAATTGATATTGGAGGGTTCCGTCAAGCGGTATTGGCAAGCAATCCAAAGAAGCCTAGATAGCTTAGGAGAGTCTCCTATCACTTGGGTTGAAATGAGATATAAATTGAAAGAGAAATATTTGCCTACTTCCTACACGAATCAATTTTATGACCAATGGCTCAATCTTAGACAACAGTCTTCTAGTGTCTCTGATTACTTTGTCCAGTTCAATTATGTCATGTACTCGTGTGACATTGTTGAAGAACATTAGACAATTGATTAGTTTATTCTTGATCTTAGGTTGAGACAAAAAATTAGTAGAGAGGTAAAGTTATACATTTTCAATACATTAGTTGCAGTCTATCAATATGCTCTAAAGGTTGAGAGATTTCTTAAAAAATCAAACTATAGCTTGATGGGTTCTCAACCATAGTCTGTTAAACAGCGTGACAGAATACCTTCTACTTTTAATCCCATCACATATGAGTATCATGATTCCTTGAGCGATATCCATGTTGTTTCTGCATACTTTCCTAATCCGAATGTGGCAAAAAATTTAGATATGCTAGATCGAATAAAGAGAAAAATGTTACTCATATTGACTTCTAACTCCCTCATTTAGTTTCATCAGATTAGAGTCCTCTTTTGCACCCACAAGAGTTCATATCAAAAGAAAGTGTGTGCGAGTCTTTGCTTGTGTCAATTCTTGAACCATTATTGGTCGTAAAAATTATGAAAAAATCTATTGAGTCTACACCTATGCAAGATATTAAGCCTGTTAAGTGTAGAGAGTTAACACAATATTAAAGAGAAACAGAGAAAGGTTAAAAACTTAACCTAACTCTCATACATCACTTGTATTTATAGTTAACTTCACAATAATAAGAATTACACATACACCCTCTTACTATTAATAATACTACCCTACTATTCTTAACACTCCCGCTCAAGCTGGACTATATATATATCATATAATCCAAACTTGGAACAAATGGCTATAAAATGTGTACGACTCAATGTTTTGGTAAACATATCTACAAGCTGATTTTTAGATTTCACAAATAGAGTTATAATCTACCCAACTACTATCTTGTCCTGAATAAAGTGACAATCAACCCAATATGCTTGGTTCTATCGTGAAACACTAGATTAACAGCGATATGGATAGCTGCCTGGTTGTCATAGAACAACTGTAAAAGAAGTTGAACTAGAAACCCAATTTCCTGGAGGAAGTGTAGTAGCCAAGTCAACTCACTCGTCGTATGTGCCATTGCCCTATACTCAGCCTCAGCATTGATTGTTTTTTACTCTTCCATGAGACAACGTTACCTCCTAAAAAAGTACAATAATCAATGGTTGATCTCTGATCAGAAGGAGAGTCAGCCCAATCAGCATCTGAGAAACCTTTCACTCTAAGATGTCCATTAGCTCGATAAAACAGTCAAAGTCCAGGAGCTCGTTTGAGATATCGCAAAATACAAGTAACTGCCTCCCAATGTGGTATTCTAGGACACCCCATGAACTGACTTACTATACTGACTATATAAGAAATATCCGGTCGAGTAATAGTGAGATAATTGAGCTTTCCAACTAATCTGGAATATCGACCCGGATTCTCAAACAGTGCACCATTATCCATCCAAAATTTTTGATTCAGATCTATAGGAACATCAATAGGTTTGCCACCCAGCAAACCTACTTCCTCTAGTATGTCAAGTACATATTTCCTCTAGGATAAACAAATACCCTGTTTAGATCGAGTCACCGCAATACCCAAGAAATACCTGAGTTTTTTCAAATCCTTAGTATGAAATCGATCATGCAAGAAAATTTTTAACTTGGTAATCCCCTCAGAATCATTTTCAGTAATCACAATATCATCTACATAGACCACCAATAGAAACACAAAATGATTTGTCTGACATCGAAGCAGACCAAACTCTAAAACTGCATCTGAAAACTTACCAAACCATGCCCTCGGTGACTGCTTCAAACCATATAAAGATTTTTTTAACCAACATACACTCTTACCATACTCCTACTGATCAGTAAACTCAGGTGGCTACTCCATGTATACCTCTTTAACCAAGTCACCGTGTAGGAAGACATTTTTGACGTCTAATTGAAAAAAAGACCAATCAAGATTAACAGCCAAAGAAATCAAGATACAAATCGAGAAAATTTTGGCAACAGGAGAGAAAGTCTCCTCATAATCAACACTATAAGTCTTAGTAAAGCCCTTTGCAACAAGCCAGACTTTGAGACGCTCCATAGAATCATCCGGATGAAGTTTAATCCCATACACCCAACGATAACCAACAATTCATTTACCAGGAGGTAAAAGAACGAGATCCCAAGTCCCGTTATGATGTAAGACATCCATCTCTTCCTCCATAGCTTTCCTCCAACCCAAATCAGATAATGCATCCTGTAAATGCTTAGGAATAGATATAATACATTATTTGAAAGTAAAACAAGAGAAGGCAGGAGACAAGGCATCATATGAAACAAAATGAGCAATACGATGATTAGTAACACACAAACGAGTATCTTTTCAAATAGCAATAGGTAAAGAGTCTAAATTATCTGATGTACTAGGATCAAAAGGCGACAAGGAAGACAGTACGGGCACCTCCGACGATGGACGAGGACGGCGAGAGTAGACACAGAGAGGTAAAGTAGATAGTAACACAGTGGGCAGCGGAATATCTGAAGATGAGGAAAGAGATGGTGGTACAAGAGATGACCCAAGTCCAAATCCAAAGGCTGAGAAGGTGGTGAAAAATATGGAACAGATTCTTCAAATGTGACATCGGCACTAGTAAAGTATCAGCGCAGAGAAGGACTGTAGCAACGATACCCCTTCTGCGTGCGGGAGTAACTAAGAAGTACACATTTGGTAGCTCAAGGGTTACGTTTGTCAAACCCAAGACCCAAATTGTGAACATAACATACACATCCAAAAACCTTAGGAGTCAGGAAAAATAAGGGGTTACCAGGAAAAAGAATAGAATATGGGCTTTGTCCATTTAAAACAGAGGATGACATACGATTAATAATGTGACAAGTAGTAAGAACAGCATCACTCCAAAAATATCGGGTAATATTCATCTGGAATAACAGGACACGAGTGACTTCCAACAAATGATGGTTCTTGTGTTCAGCAACACCATTCTGTGGAGAGATGTAAGTACAAAAAATCTGATGAATAATGCTAGTTTTACTAAGATAAGCTGAAAAAGGATCAGATTCATATTCTCGAATATTATTGGAACATAAAGTATGTATACGACAACCATACTAAGTTTTTATTTCCTTACGAAAGGTCTCAAATATAGAGAATAATTCAGACCGAGCTTTCATCAAAAATAGCCAAGTCACACAAAAATAGTCATATACAAATGTTACAAAATAAGGATATTTATTAGATGAAATATTCTTTGTGGGACCCCATACATCAGAATATACTAACTCAAATGGACTAGACACATGATTATTGACTCTAGATTGAAAAGACACACGGTGATACTTACTAAGTTGACAAGCTTTATAAGACAAAGACGACACATAACTAAGGCTAGAAACTTGGCGCTTCAGATTTTGGAGAGAGGGATGTTCAAGACGACAATGCCATTGAAAAGGAGATAATGAGGTTTATAGAGCCTAGGTAGGTGAATCAAAGTCAAGGTAATATAGGCCATCAGCTTTATACCCGGTACCAATCTTCCTCTTCGTCTTGAGATCTTGAAAGACACAATAAGAGGGATAAAAGATTACGGAACAATTTAGAGAACGTGTAATCGGAACAATTACTGAACTAGACTAAAAGGCCTTGTTGGATTGTTGAACCAGACATGAAAAATACACTAGATTGCTGAACCGGACAGGAAAAACACACTGGATGGATTAACCGGCCAAACAATGGACAAAACCAGCCTGAACTGGTGCCAAACTAACGGAACCGGACTAAAGAAATGGGCTGGACCGTTGAACCGAAGCAACAATAGAAGGAGCCGGTCTGAGCCGATGTAAAACTACCTGAACCGGCTTAGAGTGAACCAAATCGGAATTGAACCGGTCTGGTCTGTGTCTTGGGTTAGACCGGTTTTTGTTTGGATCTTGGGCTGGACCAGGTTTGAAGTGGGCTGGAATTGACCCACAACCGACCCAAACAGCCCTTATCTTCTTCATCTGATTAGGGTTTCTAAAGAAACCCTCGAATTTTCAGAAAACAAACGCCGACGCCATTGTCACACCACCACAACAGGTTGCACAGCAGCACCACCGCAGGCACCGATGTCGATGACCAGAGAATACACCACCACAATTGCAGAACACCATAATCGCGATGACCAGATACCACACTGCCACAATCGCAAAACATAGAAGACACCACAACAATAGCTGGACATAGAGGCACCGATGTCGACAATGCCTTACACCAGAAACCTCCACCACAGCCGTATCGCCACCACTACCAAGTATCGCCTCCACTACGCTGGAACTTCAACTGATGTACCACCACAACAATGACACCACTTCGACAACGAAATTCTCACAACATAAACACACTAAGATTTGTATTTAGGATCGAATTGCTCTGATATCATGTTAAGTATAGAGTGTTAACACAATATTAGAGAGAAACAAAAAGAGATTAAAACTTAAGCTAGCTCTCATGCATCACTTGTATTTATAGTTAACTTCACAATAATAAGAATTACACATACACCCTCTTACTATTAATAATTTATACATACTACCCTATATTATTCTTAACAAAGTCAATTGAGTCATTTATTGCAGAATCTACTAGTGACTATTCTGTATCTACTTGTCCAAGTCATCATGACTTTGTTACGAATTCTTGTCAATCTAAGATTGTTGACTTTGTTCCTCTGCTTATTGCCAAGTATTCACTTGTGTTTGTACTTAATTATTTTTAGCACCAAACGTTATTGTTACTCCTTTATCATTGAAGTCTTGTCCCACTGAATGCTTGTTGTTCAAGTTTGATGAGAATTGTTTTCCTATTTTTGAATTTGGATCTAATGCTTATTTGCTTAATTTTTCATTAAATATTAGTATTAGTCCAAATTTTTATTTGGAGGGCATGCTACTTAATCGAGGCACTCCAGTGTCTCCTATTTTATTAGCTGGTGTTCATATAGATGAAAATTTTTGTATTTATCCTGATCGATGGAAAGAAGTTGATGGTTCTTTTATTCTAGATGAGGTCTTATGTCATCTTCATCCTGTTTTTTTAGGATACTTCTACTTTGAAGGCCCTCTGGATGAGAATTTTTTTCAACTAGGGGAGAATAATGGGGATCGTATAAAAATTGGATAAATATTTTAGATTAATTGTGAGAGTTATTTAAATACTTTTAATATTTATCTTTTAAGTAATTTCTTTTAATTTTTGAGGGTTTATTTGTCATTATTATTTGTTTTAGGGTTTTAGTTTCCCAATATAAAAGGATGCATGTAAGGCTTTTATTTAAATTAGACTTTGATTATTATTGATTATTGATATTGAATCCTGATATTACTTCTTCCTCAAATTTTATCTCTTTCCTCATCCCATTCTTCTTTTTTCATCATTTTTTCTTCTCTTCTCATCACTAATTCTTCCCTACTACGATCTACATCACCTGCCCCTTCCCTCCCCCCCCCCCCCAAAAAAAAAAACACCCACTTTTAAGATAGAACTCCACAAAGCTACAAAGTCAGTTCCATTTATTTCAAGAGTAAATTATACATATAGCCCTCAAACTATGATCCTTGTGTCAATTAAGCCCTTGAACTTTTTTTTTTATGTCAATTGATCACTGAACTCTCTAATTGTGTCAATTGAGCTTTCTGTCTGCCTATGTTAGATTTTCTAACGAAAATGGCAAAGTGTGTCACGTGAGTTGGAGTAAACTACACATATGACCCTCAAACTATGACCCTTCTGTAAATTAAGTTCTTGAACATTTTTTTTGTGTCAATTAAGACCCTGAACTCTCTAATTGTGTCAATTGAGCCCTTATACCTTTTTGTGTCATATGGTCATGTGAGTGACACAATCTAACGGAGGCGAGCAGAAAGGCTTCATTGACATAATTAGAGAGTTTAGGGGCTCAATTAACACAAAAAAAAGTTTAGGGGTTTAATTGACACAAGAGTCATAGTTTAAGGGTCATATATGTAGTTTATTCCTATTTCAATGTGTTATTTAAGGCCCAAGGTCCCTGGGGGCCCTAGACACGAGGTATAAGGTGAGGCATGGGCCTCATCAAAGTAAGGCGCAAGTTATAGATACCATGCAAATGATTTTTCAAAATATGACGTAACATAAAAAAACATAAAATATAAGTAAATATCCAAGTTCCGAAATATTTCAAATAGAAGATGATTTCAATAAATAGAGGCTCATTTATAAACACGTATTTATTGAAACTGCCTTAATTTAAATAAACGAAACTTTATATTACAGAGACAACTTTTACTTCTCAACTTTCCAATATATGCAATTGACCATAATAAAGTATTCAACCGCAATTTTACAAAACACATTCAATTATTCACAAGAACAGAGCTATATCATTTATCTAAGCACAACCAAAACAATCAATTAAGTCTAAATAAATAGGACAAGTATGACCCTTGAAGCAGGAGAAGAGGTGACTCTTAGGGCTTTCTTTTTGGCATTGAGTTGGGTCAAATTAGATTTTATAATATATTTTGTGTATCACTCACACCCAAACATCGTGTCTTTGCACAAATATAATAACTCGCATGCATCTGGAAGAGAATAAGGCAAAACAAAAATGTTTTCACTAAAGCGCGCCGGCTAGGCGCTTGATTATTGTGCCTTTGCGCACTAGGAGCTCGCTTATTCACATGGCCTTACTTGATTTGGGCAAGGGGCCTAGGTGCGGGACTAAGTGCGCCTTTAACAAAACTGGTTCATTACGGAATTTTTTGAGTAAGAGAATTTATAGTTTTACATGAGAAAATAGCACATGTTTCAATCGTGAAGGCAAGGAGAGAGGAAGATTAATTTCTGAGTAGCAGAATTTATTGGAGCATTATAAATAAATGCATCTATGAAATGTCTTGAGAAAAGAGAAGCTCAACCATTAGTAAGAAATTTTCTTCCCATTATCATGTGACATGTGGAGAAGGAAAAGGAAAATAAAAGCAAGTGATCAACTATGAAGACAATAACGATTGTAAGTTTTTAATGAAATCCCGTGCCATTTTATTTCATGGAAAGCTCATCAGTTCTTTTATGCAAAATAGCTCATCACTTCTGATAAGGGACGAAAACTTCCTCGCTGAGATAAGATTAGTAGTAGTGCAATATGTATGCATTTAAGATAAATATACATGCATAGAAGGGAAGGTTGTTCCTAACTTTCATATGCCAAAATTATCCTCAGCCTAGTTTAAACACTGGGATACTTCATGTGAAAGACGAGAGTAGCACTGCATTTCAAAGTTGCCTGGTCCAGTGATTTCCAGTTGAATTTGGTTACTTTCCCCTTCCCATCTTGCCTTAAAATGAGAAAAAAAAAAAAAGGAAAAAAAGGAAAAGAAAAAGTGGGCTGGCCCAGGGAATGGACGGTGATTTGCTGACAAGAAAGTTAAGCCACTTCAAAGAAGTGAATACCAGAACATTTCAACATACAACCCACTGGTTTCGGTAAAACATTCCCTGTGCTAGCTCGATTTACCTGATATATAAATCAATGACTAGAATTCTTTCCAGAACTGTCCGTAAATTGCAAAAAGGTTTCGGTGACAAACCGTCTATGTGCATAGCACATGATGTCTCCATCTAAGGTAGAAATGATTGGAAGACAGGAGTGTACATAAATATGTGACTGTTGACAGGAGACTGCAATACAAATCTTTTACCTTTAATCTGCGAACACCTCCTACATTTGCAAGGTTTCACATCCATTTGAATAGCTTGACTTGGCAGTCGAATATATGGGAGAACTGAAAACAGTTGAAGTTGTGACTAATTGTTCCTTGCTTTAGCCACAGCCAGTGAGATAATAATAAGAAATAGGAAAACACATTTGGTGCCCATGTGCATTAGAAGTTAGAGCTCATAAGGCCCAAGTGCAACCAAATGCATAAAGATTTAATGCCTGCTGGCTTTAATGAGGGCATAATAAATAACAACGAAAATATCAGGAACATCAATTGCTACTTGGTCCGATGAGCTAAACAGATTAAAGCAAACAAATCTACGTGCCCAATATAAAGGAGCAACGAAAAGGGCAAAAAACTATACGTGAATATGAGGGCACTGACACATAGCATACCTGCAACACCAATATGGGTGCCAGACTCCGGCTGAGAAAGCTGACACTCGCAAGCATTTGAGTGGGACTGATGATGCTTACTCTGGTGGGGCTGATATGGCTGGCTGTGGCTTGGTGCACACTGATGTGCCTGAATTTGGCTCGAGCCCATCTGATGTTGCTGTTGGTGACTGGCATTGCCGGTCATATCTGGGGACACATTGAAGCAACTGCTACACCTCAAGGTACACATTGTAAGAAGTGAATTGAAATTTCCTTCATGAAAGAAACAGAGTGAAACAGGAACGTTAGTAAATTGTTTTGTATCTGGAACCAACTATAGATGGGATGAACATTGTTGCATTACATCATTTCTGTCAATCAATAGTCTGAGGACTATAGTTTACAATAGTCCAATAAGTCCAAGGACTTTCTATTTTTTTATTTTTAAGTGTCTGGACACCTCTGATATTAGTGTGTTGTCAGTGCATTGACCATGAAAGTAAAGGGATATCTCAGGTGAATGTACCACAACGTTTTAGGGGGGGTTGATGAGAAAGCATCGAAAGAATAAAATGACTCTGCAGGATCAGCAATGAAAAGATTTCAAACGGTTTATAACAATAGTGGACATATGCATTGTACTTAGGTAGCAAGAAAAATATACATACTGGCACACATCACAAAGGGAATACCTGCACTATCAGTATTTGTGCCTGCCAGTGAATGGGAAGGCTGCAACTCTCTTGAGCTTGATTGGCATTGACAGGCTCTTAGTTGGGGCTGACATGCATGGCAACAGCTATGTGAGAGCTGATGGTCCCCCACTAGGCATGTTCCTGTCATATGCTGTTGCTGATTGATGTAGCTGGTCATGGGGCTCATTGGACTCCTATGGCCACATGTGCTGTGCCTCATGGTAGACTCAACAGGAGGCTGTAGACATGATTGTCCTTCATAAAAGAAACAATGGTTCTAGCATTAAAAAGTACTAGTACTATATGGTACTCAATCCCGCACAACTCTAACAGCGCAAGTCACTACAACTATTTACATCATGCACAATTACTCACCGATGAGGCTATGCATAAAAACTTGTTTTTCTACTTTATCTAATTTCTATTATAAGAAGCTTGACAAAGCTTCTAAAGGTGTCTGTGAATTAAATAAACTAAATATCCTGCATATAAACGTATATCAGGTATGTATCCTTCCAAAAAGTAAGCCAACTTTGTCCTAATGCTATAGGCAGCATCAAGGCAAGCATTCAGATATCTACCGAGCTAATGGGAGCCTGATAGTGAGTGCCTGGGTCTTGGAACATCTACAATGCATTTGGAAAAGCAGAGGGAGGCACCCATCTGATGGTCTAAAAGGAAAGAAAGAACTTGCGTAATTTGATGCAGCCAAATTTAACTGGTACGACTGGAGCAGCACTTATGTTGTTCCCAAAGCAAGGATATCAATAGTGTGGTGCTAAGCAAGGAGAATGTCAATTTGGGACTGAATAAACAAGGGTGGCACCTGTCAGGGGCAGAAGTTATGTAGGGCTTAACAAAAACGAGCAGCAAATTTGAAAAGGCTAAAGAGCAAAGTAAATGTTCTAGTCCCATATAAAAATTAACATGAGCTAAACGAAATTCAAAGGTAAGAATCCACAAGAAATGCTTGCAATCATAGTGCTCTCGTCCCAGAATGGAATGAACTACGAATAGTTAAGAACAACAAATTACAGTTCCGAAAGGCCAAGAATGTTGTTCTTAAAATACTGTTTCCAGATTCCCATTTAATATGTGATGGTCCTTCTGCAGAGTTTTTCTCAATGAGCACGTATATAAACTATGCATGTGGGCTCAAGTTTTTCTTTATCCTACTTTCCATAAGATTCAATTAAAATTTCAACTCAAATCATTAATTGTTGGCATATCTCATCCAACATTTTTCATAGGGCACGGCACCACAATGATGTCAAAATTTGTGAAATGTCCAAGTGCAATAAGAAGTTATTCAAAAATGGGGACAAACTTTGTATGCCAATTGGATTAAAAATAGTACCCTTCAACTAAGAAAATATATTGTCCATCAGCTTTGTTCAAGATTAGCAACGATAAGTCGATAACCACTTGGTAAGAAGGCTTAAACATATAATTCCTTTTTCTGCAAATTTAGCAGCTACAACCATCGTATGAGGGTTGCACTAAATTGGTAACAGCTACAAACTCAACTCCTTGAAAGGAAGGCAAATATATTAACTAATTACTGAGGACACACTCTGCAGATGCATTAAATTCTTTTACAACAATGCAATTCAAATAGACCTAGAAAAGACCTCTCATTGTTATAGATGTGCAATTTTAAGCAGCAATGACCAAAAACAAGTAATAGTTATTTTCCCAACATAATTAAGCCACTGAAAATTTTTGTTGCCCAACAAACTCAAATCCTAGTTTAAGGAATACCAAAAGCAAGTGTTGTAACCATATTCAGCACAGTTAAAAAGTCTAATGCATGGGTCGAGAAAAAGCACATGTGCGGCCCTTACCATTAGTAGCCAGAGGTTGTTCCTTGTACAACCCAGCTGCAGTCCAATACTTCATGAAGTTCTTCTTCATAAGCTTCATGACCTCCAAAATACAATCCCCTTTCTTATTATACTTACAACAATTCTCCCAAATATATTGCACATCCTTAAACACATCCTCTGAATTCATGTACTTATGGCCCTTTTCTAGGTTGTTGCATATCGTACCAAAATCCATAGGCGTGTCGATTACATCAAAATAATCCTGGTTCCAGCCCCACCCAATATATAAGCACACTAATGAAAAGAAAATTGGCTTTATAATAAAACAATTGTGATAAATTTAAAAGACTGATAATATTTCCACACAATATTTTTATGATTTCAGGCAGAAAAAATGCATAGTTCAAAGTCACGGTATCGAAAATCTTTTCAGACTATACTGATATGCATTGAACGCGACATTGCAACACGTTATCAGCCAACAAGCACAGAAGGCTAGATAGATCCAAAAATTCGGAAAAAATCATCAAAAAATGTAAACAATATCCATGCATCATATGTCCAAAATGCATCATCAAAAATAGGAAAAAATGAAAAATAAAGGCGCTATCGAAAATATTTATTATCAACTGTAGTCGATGTAAGCATTCAAGAACATACCGAGTATAATCATTTCTAATTCTAAATCTAATATAATTCCAAGTTTAATTTGTTTATTATTTATCATAATTTGTTTACTACACAAATACCTAATCATAAATAGTAAGTCTTTTAATTTATTAGGGCTCATTAGATAAATTGTAGACTGTTGAAATTTTTTCAAATTTATGGTTATAAATTTATATAATTGTTAAGTCTTTTACCCAACCAAGGTAAATAAAAAAAAAACCCAAAAACTTAAAAAGGAAAGTCTAAGGTTTAGAGTCTTTTAACCACCGACAACATAGTCTCAAAAGACAACTTGAGAGGTAGAAGGGATGAGACTAGTTTCAGCGCCAATTTGGGGTGTCAAAATATGACACGACCTGTTAATACGATACAAAATTTTAGAGGGTTTAGATATTCCTTAAGCCACCAATTTTGTAAAAAGCGGACCCAACGCGACATGATTAATAAATGCATCAGATATGGGTACACAACTTATTCATATACTGGTTATATATGATCCACATACTACACGAACCCATTATGACATAATTCGCTAGTCAAGAATTAATAAACAAATCGAGTATTGGTGAAGTGTATTTTAACACAAACTCGCTAATATCTGGCACGATTGACAAACTTAGGTCAATCACTGTGAAGGCTGCTCGCTTTGCAAAAACAAAGGATGAGGAGGTGGGAATCTCTTTAAAATCAAGTTAGTCTTCTGAATTCTCAATCCTATTTAGGTTTATATAATTGCAAAAGGGGTGAAATTTGAATATTTTCATGTGGGTTTTTGCCATTTAGGGTTGAAAAATATTAGATTCTTATGTGGGGTTTTGCTTATGGGTCTCGACTTTTCTTGTCCCCCTTTCACATTTGTTTTGATTTTGATTTTGTCTGAGAATTTGGTGGTTTTGCAGAAGATTTCATTGTATCAGCTCATTTCGGCTTGCCTTGTACAATCGTACGAGTTAAATGAGTCAACTCTGACTTGGACTGATACTATTGAGTTATTCCCGAGTCAACATTGATTCATGTGTGAATCATGATATTTGTGTAACCTATACTATAATTGGATCAGAAAGGGTCGAGTTGGATCGGACTCGGCCGATACTTTTTACCCAGAAAAATGGAACCGGATAAGCCTTGCAATATTAGATCCGTTCAAAAATAATATGACAAGACATTTGACAACAAAAGAAAGAAGGGAGCTGAGAGCCCACTATTTAAAAGAATTGGTGATTATATAGAAGCAACTATGAACTTGGCCATTCTATGTAATGTAAGTCAAAGCTTTCGCTTCTAATGATGCAACTACTAAGAGTGAATAATGTCTATAGCAATCCACACTTACTGGTATTCCCAATGCAATAGGATCCACAGGAACATTGAATACCTCAGCTGCATCCATTTGCATAATTTTTGTAATCACCTGTAGAGGGATAAAATGATGACATTAGATGCGATAAGCATATTTCAAAGACGAACCAAAAAAGGATAATTCAAAAAATTGGACAACTTAAAGGCTGTAGAACAATGCACAGAACATACCAATAGGGCAGTATTTAGTTCTTGCTTTTTGTATCGAGGATCCTGATGAGGTATTTTTGATTCTGTTTGGCAAGTCCTCTTCCCTTGCACTAGTCCTGCATTACTAGTCAGGTTCATATTTGAAGATGCAAAGCCCCTTGACAACTTAGTTGTCAAACTCCCAGCTTTCTTGGATAGATTACTGGTGAGGGCTATTTTCATCTCAGCCAATGTGTTGCTGTTATTTTCTGTTATCTCATTAAATACTTGTTTTCCCAAACCTGATTGTTGGATACTCTTACTGGTACCAGCTTGTGGTGTTTCAGCCTCCATTCTAGATACAACAGCATTGTACAAATCATCTATACTAGAGTGATCGGCATTGAAAAATGCCTCATTTGCTCCCACCACAGTGGTCTTTTTTGGTTTGCGTTTCGCATTACGTTTACGCTTCATTATTTTACAATCAGCAAGCTCAAAAATAACAGCAGCTTTCCAAGGCCACAAAGTAGAGCTAGCTAGGTTCAGATCTTGACCTCCACACCTCTGCAATCATTTCAAACATCTATTCAGCCCACAGCTCTCTATTAGAAAGACAACCTTACAGCACCATGCATGCTAACTAACTACCAAATGAAACATTGCACAATCTGCATGGATGTAAACAAACTAACAAGCACGACTGTAAAGCAGTATTTGAGGGGTACTGAAGGTAACTGGTTTTAAGACCAAAAAAAATTCTCAATGCACTTCCCCAAAAATTAAGGACTAAGACAAAAGAAGAAGCATATGTCCCCCACATGGATGCAGCTAAACAATCTGATTAACAAAGCATTTTCCTAACACTAGGCTCATGCTTAAGGAAGTCATTTCCTAAACATGTTCCTGTTAGGCTGAAATTAAGTCCATGCAATTGGCAGTTCATATGGCATTATTATAATCATCAGGAGACACTGGATTTCAGAATTAAAAAAAAACTGTTTTTACTCTCTCATCTGCTATTTCATTCAGTAAGTTCTTGATTGATATGCCACAGTTAAAATTAACACAATATTTTCCATTTGGGGGTTAGTGATAATCAATCACTCCAAGTGTTTTGACTTCATAGAGAGCGGAATGTTGAAAACTAAAAACCTGATGATGTCTATCTGTGAAAGAAGAAGGTGTGCTAATCACTTCGAAATAAATCATGCACACTGAAAATTTTAGCTCTTAGTTCTGAACAAAAGTGAGTAAAACATATGTTATTCAAGTTATTATGTTCAGCCAAACTTAAAATGGAAATCATCTCCAGCAGCTCCATGGGGTAAGAGGCACACTTTTATACACTTCCCAACACATGTCCCACACATCATGAACTCGTTTTGTTATTTCTTTAGTACGGAAAAAAGTTGCACTGATGAAGAAAAGTCAAAGTAAGGCCTGCAAAATGTAAACTAATGCAGTGTTGAAAAAACGCAAAATAATGCATCCACTACTTTAGGAGACATACTGATGCTGCCTGGACAAAGGATCCAACAACCACAATCAAAGGTGGATCCGAAGAACTATCAACAAAGCCAAACTTCTGAAATGTACTTTTGAGCAGAATCTACTATCTGGAAGAGATTTCTTGACATAACGAGCTATAATACTCAAAATTTCAGTACAAACCTAATCTGAAACTTCCCTCCTCAAAAGACCTCTCTTCAAAAGAGGTTATAGTACAATGAAGTACTTGAAACGAAGTAAACCTACTAAATGATAATTAAGTGACAAGTAGATTAAGAGCAACAGAGTCATGAGCAGCTTACGAGCTGCTTACAACTACCTTCTAAGTAGCCAGGAATAAGAAAATGAATATTATATTTTTATAATAAAAAAAAGTTAAAATCCCCCCAGGCTGGTGGACCACTGGGGAAGGAGGAACCCATGTACAAGCTGCTGGTGAATTGCTGCCTCCATACCTCCAGAGGACTATTGACTACACCCCCTTCTCAGAACACAAGCAAACAGGCAGGGGCCCCAAGCCAGGCCTTAGGTCTTCTTTAACAACTTTTTTTTATAAATCCTGAAACTTTCAGACAAATGTTTTCTTTGTAATACAACCAGGCAACCCTGCACATAGGGAAAAAAAGAGGCCACGCCGCCTCTGCTGCCCAAAAATTAGCAAACACCAACTTTGCCTCTGCAGATAATTCCCCAATTGGGAATCATCTTTCGTTTCTCTTGTCAAACTACACAAGCACTGCCTATTACGCAAAAAATGCTTCCTTATTAGTTGGAAGGTATTTGGTGCTCCAAATATCTTTTTGACGAAGCTATAGTAATGCCAAGGCACCCCGCATCATTATATCCACCCCTACTCTCAAGCAGACAATTTTGTGGAACATAGTTCAAAATCACAGTATCGGCCTCTGTTTCGGACGGCACTAAGACATATTGGTCACAACGTCGTGGATCGTATTGACAAATACGCAAAAAATGCTAGATAGAAGGCCCAAAAAATTCCCAAAAATTCTAAAAAATATAAACAAAAATTCATGCATCATATGTATAAAATATGAAAACTTTAAAAAAAATTATATTGATATATGTGTGGCTACTTGATATGTATGTCTAATTGTCACATGTTCAGATATATACAAAAATGAAAGCTTAGTGTATGTACCTCTTAAATAGATACCTAGTATATACATTTTTAGTAAAGTACACCATCATAATACATAAGTTAACAATGTTTTAACCCATAAAAAAAGGAAAAAGAAACCCACCCCACCACAGACTGAGTTTTTTGACTCTTTTTACTGAGAAATAGAGACAGAGAGAGAGTCTTCGATGCAGTCAGCGAGATGAAATCGAGAAGAAAAGACAATGCTATGACGTTGGACTTGTGAAACCGCGACATCTTCATGACGAAGAAGAAGAAGAGGAGACTCCCTATAATTCGTATTCACCATAAAGGGGACTCTCTATGATTTGCATTCACTGCAATACAAAGGGGACTCTCTATGATTTGCATTGCCAGTAATACCTTTGATTTTACAAGTTTGTGTTACGAATTCATCCAATTTAATCTTTTGTTTCTATAATTTCAAAAAGGGTGTGATTTAAGATTCAATACTACATAAGTTTGGTGAATCTGGATGTGGGTCTCATGCTTTTTTTCCCTCTCTGCATTTGGCTTTAGTTTTTTTGCTTTGTGGGTTTTTTGGACGATTCCACCATGTATCGGTTCGAGTCAGTTATGAATCGTCCTAGTCCAGCAATATAACTCTGATTCTTGCCAAGTTGCTCGATTCATAATAGAGTGAAGGCTGACTTGTCTATGACTTGCTATATTTGCATAACGAGTAATGTTATCGAATCGGAAAGGGCCGACGACTCGGCCAATACTTTGAACCATGTTGGGGTATATCTTGTATAGTTCTATCAACATCAACATCACAATAATGCAGTACCCTTCAATGTACAATGTCCCAAGTAAAACCCTATCACAATAATGCAGTACCCTTCAGCGTACAATGTCCCAAGTAAAACCCTCTCCCACTGGCTTGAGAGTCTAATACAGCCTAAAAGCACAAAATACTTAATACACACTACTAGCCAACATATATCTGGAAAAAAAGAAAAGAAAAGAAAAGATCCTTTTGAATCAAAACTTAAACACCAAATATCATGTCAAAATCTCACCCCATTTCCTTTCCCATCCAAAGACAAACATTTTGTAAATATTCATCTCACCCTCTTTTAATGCCTATACACAATCCCACTTTATATGATCTACTCACCTCCTTTGAGATGAGGTCAATTAACCCCACAATCTTCCGTATTTCAATTTGAATCAAAAGGAACTATCCCTTATCACATCCCAAGAAAACTTGACTGAACGACCTAAGCCTTCCATCTAACAATCTGCAATTTGAAGTGAGTAGCATGTTGTGTCTCATTTATAAATTCCTGGAATCCCAAGGTATAACGTCCCAGATACTCAGCCTGCAATGCTAAAATACTAAATAGAACGAATAAATATAGAGTAGGGGGTATGCTCAACTTTATACTTTGTTTCAAAGTTAGCAGACCGCTCTTAAGACACCACCACTTCTTCCACCCTGTCTATCTACTCTCAAACTTCTCCACTATTCAATTCCTAAGTGTTTGCTTTGAAAAAAGATCCAACAAATATTAAACATCAAGACAAGAGAGACCTTACACTACAATCCAAAATAAACATTAGGGAATCAATTCTAGCTAATCCGCCATTGGAATCAATCAACTCAAGCTTCTCTAAATTCAATTTAATTCAGCCCCTACACTGCTAAAAATATAGAGCATACATCAAAGATACCTAAGTCGATCACCTCAATTCTCACAAAATAGTGTCCTAAGCATACAATGAATGGGACACTAGGACAGCTATCCCCTCCGCAACCCTTTTGAAAACCCCTATCCAACATTTGCAAATTGTCCACTCTAAACATGGTCACACATCACTGTTTATTTCCAAGATTAACTAAACATTGAAAAATATATTTCTGATCACCAACAATAGAATTTATTAAAATCAAAATGAACGATTAGTACAAGAAGGATGAGTAATCCTTTAAAAAAAAGTTAAAGAAAATAACGAACGAGAAAAATGTGAAACAAGTACTATAGGGACCAAATTCATGTTTGTGATTGACCCTAATAAGACATCATGGAATATCTTGAAATCCAGAGAAACTGATGTCAAGAGGATGTCAAAATCTGATTCTTTCCCATTGTATCATAATTTTTTTTTTTCCATTGTGTCATATCATCTTCAAATTTGTCTTCGAAAATTCTTGTATTTCTGTCCAACTATACAACACATAAAATTGTCAAAACTACTTATTGACATAGGTTTCGAGCTTTCTAATTCCTCCCAAAGCCCCTAAAGTTAACAACAAATTTGAAGGCACCTTAGCCTTCCAAATCAACTTTGAAAGTTTAAACATATGATAGTTAGAATCATCAATGAGATGATCAAAAACGATTTACAAGAGTAGTTACAAGAGGTAGAAATAGTTATGCCTGTTTATCAATCTATGCATGACTTAAGGAAACCCCATCCAAAAGGAGAAACTAGCTGTCAATTCAACAATCTCCTGCCATTCAAATTCCTAAAGAAGTTAAAGTTCCATGCAATGGAATAATCAACAGAGTTGGCTATAGAAGAAATTGGAATATTACGGGACCGAAATAATCTGTGCAAGCAGGGAAATAAAATGAAAAAAGAACGATCACTGGACCATTTATCTTCCCAATACAAAACACTCTACATTGTCCGCATTGAATTATAGGAATTGAGCAAAAGAAATGAGCCCACGGGAAATAGATTTCCACAAGCTCCAAGGAGTCCCCCAATTAACCAGTTGTGAATCAAATCATTTATCTTGAATTACAAACCTACTCTTTTTTTATAGGAAACAAAAAGCTTATATTAATAAAAATTGAAAAGTACATCAAACATTGAGATAAGAAATCCAACCAATCAAAAAAAAAGAAAAGAAAATACATTAAAAGCCTACAAATCCCATGAAACTTTCAATCTCGCCAAAACAGCAAAAGGAAGGATTTCTTTGAAATCATTAAAACCCAATTCCAAACCTACTGAGTAAAGCAATGTTCCTTGCAATAATATTTATTATCATGACACAAGAAATCATGTCCAACAATGAATCACCACAACCATTTACTCAGTAAAATAGTGTCCCCTGCATTAATAATTTCTTAGTCCCGGATCCAAACATCATTTCCCATTTGATTCTTTGACCAAACTATCCTTTTTCCTTCATCCAAAAAAAAAATCTCTCATCATTTTTTTTAATCTTATTTGCTATACTTGAATGAATTCTAAATATGGAGATGAAGTAAATGGGTATGCTTGATAACGCCGACTTCACCAACGTAATTCTAATCTTTCCCCTGTTGATATCAACACTTTTTTCCACCCATCCAATCTCCTACCAACTTTAGTAACCACAGGTTCCCAAAAGATTTCAGACCTCCAATTAACCCCCCCCCCCCCACACACACACACATAAAACCAAAATATTTCATAGGCCATTTTTCCAACACACAAACCTTAGCCCCCACCAACTGATCCACCTCTCCCACAAAACAATGAAAAATGAACACTAGTAATAGAGATTTTGCTCAAATTCACCTTTTAACTTAGGCAAAAACTCAAAATTTGCAAGATTGATTTCAAATTGAAAATTTTTTGTTTATCCCTTGAAAGAAAGAAAAAGGTATGATCAGCAAACTCATTTCCCAACCTACCTCAAAACCCTCCACTAGGTCCCTTTCCTTCACTCTCTCCACTAATTTACTCAAAACATCATCCACCAAAGTAAGCAGAGATAAATGATCACCACGTCTAAGACCCCTAGAGGATCCAAAACATTCTCTTGGCTTCCAATCAACAATGACTGGCAAATTAAAGTCAAGCATCCTACAACCCATCTACTCCCAAACCTTTTTTTTTTATCCAAAACCATATCCAAGAACTCCCAATCAACATGATCATGGGCTTCTTCAAAATCAACCTTATAAACTACTCCTCTTCCATATGACCCATATTGCTCCACCACCTCATTTGACAACTAAAACCACATCAAATATCTGTCTCCCTTCCACCAAAACACATTGTGAGGTCGAAAGTATATCACCCAACACTTCTCCTAATCTTCTAGCCAAGACCTTGGCCAAGATTTTATACAAAGATGTAATCAATTTGATAGGCCTAAAATCACTTCTTTTAAGACTTCTCCTTTTTAGGAATACGGCATATTAAAGTAACATTAGTTCTCGTGTCCACAACTCCTTTCCCGTAAAATTACACACACAAAAAAAAAAATCATCAAATTAATCTTAATCACTTCCCAATAATCTTTAAAAAAAAAAAACTGCCACAGAAAGCCCATCCGATTTTGGAAAAAAATATTTTTCTTTAGAAATGTGGGTAATCAAGAATCAGTACATGAATTTTTACTGAATTTCATAGTTAACCCTTCTTTTACTGGTCTGGAAAACAAAATTTATGCAAGCCTATTTTTGTGAAAAGAAGTAAAATTGAATGTAACTGAATGTTACATGCAGCCATGAATGAGAGCAACAGTAACAATGTGTAGTCCAAGTAAATCAGTGATTTAAACCAAGAAAGACAGAAATGGAGTAAGAAAGACCCTAGTATAATCGGAGCCAATTAGATGAATTTAGATACCTCTGCATGAGCTTTTCTCAGTGATACTCACAGGCTTCGGTGGAGAAAGATCACATGCTACTAGAGGTACAGAGAGAGAGAGAAGCACAGGACGTTACAGAAACATCAAACAGCTCAGTTGATTGAAGTGGGGCAACACAAATGGGCCCCACAATTCCCCTGGGAATAGTGGAGTTTGGCTTTCTCTTTCTTCTTGAACAGTATTTATTCGACCCGAAAGATTTATTTTGGGTTAATTACAAATTGTACCTCAAAAAATTTCTCGAATTTTAATTTATTATCTTAAAATTTAAAAATTTTAATTTATACCCTTAAAAACATAAATTTATATCAATGTGCTTGACATCAAAATATTTAAGAGTTTTATGTGAACCAAAATGCTTGAACTTTACACTTAAGGGCATACACCTCTCACCTTCCACTCACGTGATTTAGTTTTAGATGGTAAATTAGACGGTTGTTAGTTTAAGGTATATATTGATATATATTTATATATTTTAGGATATAAATTAATATTTTTAAAATTTAAAGATATAAATTAAAATTTAACATATCTTTCAGGGTACAATTTTGTGGGTATGTCTTTATGTTTTTGACATAAATAACTTATTTTTGATCGGATCGAATTAGATCAAAAAATAAATTAATCGAAGTGTATGTAAGTCAATCCGACCATTGAACCCAAACCCAAAAAAAAAATAATTCTTATGAAATTCTATTAAGAAGCCCATTAAATCTTATTTAATTAGTAATATTCCATCAATTAATCCCCCTGACCCTATATCTGGTTTCTTCCCGCTCACCCATATTGTTATTTTGTTTTATCATTCTTCTTAAATACTTATAATTATTTCAAACTAAATTTGGTTTAATCTAACATAAGAAATAGGGAGAATTATACTCAAATCCCTCGAGATTTGTCACTTAATCACTCAGATCTCCTGACATTTAAAATATTACACACAGATTCTCTGAGGTTTGTACGCGCATAATGTCCATTAATATATCGTTCGTAAATTATACTTAAGCTCCCTAAAATTTATAAGCGTATAATACTTAAATTTCTCAAGTTTAAAATATTATATATTGATAAAAAAATATTTCAATCAAAGATAGAATATTAAATATTTTAAATTTCACAACTAAAATTCATGTTCTATTATTTCATTTATTAAAACAAAATTAAAAAAAAATCTATTTTTTATTAAAAACTCGTAATTAGTATACAATTATACTATCTATTAAAATAAAATTAAAAAATCAAATAATAGGTCTAAGTCATTCATAATAGAACATGAATTTTACAATCAAACTTCATGTTCTATTATGACATTTATTAAAATAAAATTAAAAATAAACATTTAATTTTGCTTAAAAAATTATAATTAATATACAATTATACTATTTATTGAAACAAAATTAAAAAATTAAACAGGAGGTCAAACTATAATGGACACAATATATTCTAGCTTTAATTGGGATAATTTAGTAGTTTAATTTAGTCGTTTAAACTACTAAATTAAATTCCAATAAATAGTATAATTATATGCTAATTATGATTTCTTAAGAAAAAATTAGATTTTTTTTAATTTTATTTTAATAAATGTCATAATAGAACATAAATTTTGGTTGTAAAATTTAAAATATTTGATATTCTATCTTTGATTAAAGTATTTTTTGTCTAAATATAATATTTTAAACTTGAAAAATCTAAGTATTACACGTATACAATTTCAGAGAGTTTAGATATAATTTATTAATATTCTAACCGACATTAATGGCAGGGTCTAAGGGTTACGCACGTACAAACTTTAAGGGTCTTTATGTAATATTTTAAATAACAAGAGTTTGAATGATTAAGTGATAAACCTATGAGGACCTAAGTGTAATTCTATCTAAAAAATAAGATGCCTGCCCCTAAATGTTATTAAATATAAAATACTATCAAATCACATCTAACTAATGTCATTTATTCTTAGCCAACCCATATTTATCACTAGACAGTGCATCAATTATGAACATACGAGTCATTGTTAGCAAGAGTTAGAAATTTGACAATTTCCTGCAATCAATCTTTTGGGCGTAAGTACAGTTTGGTTAGGACTAATTTCTATTGATGGGATGAATCATATCTAGACTTTGGTTGTGAGTTCGACTCTCTAACGACTATTGTTATTAGAACTAGACCGGACCGCCTGAGGAATAGAACCAATAAAAAACTGAAAAATCGGTGAACAGAATATTCCTAAAACCGGCCGGTTCAAAACAATACCAACCCATTTTGTCTTCGTCTTCGTCTTCTCCGGGTGGCTCAAAAAGATTTCAGCCCTTTCGTCTTCTTCGCCTCTTATGTTTCCAGATTTAACTCGAATAGTGGCCACACCACAGATTTCGAACTCCTTCTCAACCATTGATCTCCTCCTAAGATTTGTTAGTCTTCTTCTCCTTCCCCTCTCTCGCTCATGGGTTGCCACAGATGGCTAGATCCCATCTGAGTTCTGCGACTTCTGCCTCTTCAATCTTCTCTTTTATTTTTTTTCCTGATCTGCAACCAAACACAGCCGGCTAGGTTCCTCTCTCTCTCTCTCTCCAAGTGCACACACGCTTGATCAACCTATACACACACTCAACAATCAAAAAATTCAGTACACTACACACATAGTATTTTTTATTATGATTGTGAATTATTAACTAAATTATTATGTTGTATATATTTTTTTAATTTTTTATTATACAACCGATCCGACCAATTGACCCAACAATTAAACTATTGAACCATTGACTCGCTTACTTTGCCGGTTCGATGTCCGATCAGGTTCTGATAACACTGTTACCGACTATGCAAGTCCTAATTGATCGTTGCACTTGTTGACAGACCGGTGCATGTGACAATTCTCTGAATGGGAATTATCTTTCGGAGGGGACTTGGGTTAGCTTTGAGGAGATAATTCCTTCAAAGTTAAGTTTTTTATTTGTTGAGTCCTTGATAGCATTACTACACATAGAATTAAGTTGAAAGGGTTTTGTCAGTGATATTTGATTTATTTAATTTTCTTTCATTACTTTGAACATAACTTGAGCTTAATATTAATAAAGAATCATGAAATAAAAGGATCTAGTTCTCTTGGATAATACCCTTATGTGATATTGTGATATCGAGCCTAGCCTTGGTGACTTCGAGTGACTTTAGAAAAAAAACTCAACCTCCCTCGTATCCAAGTCCTTCTTGATTTCATTATGTGCCCACGAGTTCTTTAAGCATATGCATTGTGATTTATGATGTTTTTTATGATTGATTAATTGTGCTTTGGAGTTTAAAGTGTAATAGAAAAATTTTATTCGTGTTTTGTGTTTGCTAGGGACTAGTAAAATTTAAGTTGGGAGGTGTGTTAAGTACATAATTTTGTATAATCTTATGTCTTAAACCAACCATCTTAGCTTTGCCCTATTAGTTGCATATTTCAATTTAGTTGAGTTTATGTTTTATGAGTAATTGTGTGTTTATAGGTAATTAGGTGTTAGGAGTGTTTTAAAGTCGTTTTGATGCATTGTGAGACGTTGGGGAGATGAGTGGACTTGAACCACGGGTATTGTAGCCAAAAGGCCAAAAAATAGCAATTGTATCGATTCCCCATATAGCGGATAGAGTTTGTACCAAGATAACCGGTTCATAACTAACTATAATGTTTTCTATCAATTCATTCTTATCTTGCTACTGGTTCATCGAGGTTTTGTCCGAATAGAGAACTCTTCTACTAGTTCTACTTGCTTTCTACTAATTCATCGTGGACAGAGACGACTTGTACCGGTTCATTCATTTTTTTGTATCGATACAAAGGATTACGATTATTGGTCTGACACTTCCTCTTAAAAATCGAATTGAGAGGATTTGGAGGATCTCTTTTTGACGTAAAACTTCTAGGGCAGATTTTCTAGAGGAGGAGACCGACTTCAACATATTCTTCTTTTGAGTGTTTTTCTCCTAGGGTTTTGATCTTCAACATTTTCTTCTTTAGTCGAGACAACACAAGCATTCATTCAAGTTTTGTTTTTTTTATTTAGCCTAAAATACATAGTACTTTTTCAATTCTTGTTTTTGTGATAATGTTAGTTCTTGTTTAGATACAAAGTCTTGAATTTTATTTTGTTTCCAATGTCTTGTTTTCTATTCAATTGATATGTCTTTCATAATTAATTTAAATTCAATAAGCAATATCTGTGAGCAGCAGTTTAATTCTAACATAATCAGGGGAGGGATTTTCATCCCTGAATGGGTGATTTTGACTCTAACGAGGTATTAATATTTAGTGTTATTTTTATAATTGAATTAATTAATTTTGAACATCTGGGTGATTTGTAAACATTCTTAATTAAATGTTGATAATTGAATTTGACACAAGTAATTTCTGGAGTCCCTACAATCAACATGATACTAATTTTTTCATTAATAACATATATAATTTTTCTAAATTTTGATTTTCATTAGTTTTATCATCAAAATATAAATTAACATTTTTATATAATTTAGTATTTCAATTAGAGTATTTTTTTTCTTGTTTGTAATATTTTTTTAAAAATATTTAACACTAAAAGCAAATCTAAATCATCAAAATGAAATAATTAGCCTCCCAACGAAAATTGGTAAGAGAGAGATTTTTTATTGATATAATTTTTTATTGGGATGTTAACATTTTGGTAGACTTTTTATTGATATAATTTTTTTTTAACTTCTAAGTTGTGGGGTTTTACATATTTAATAGACTTAGCTTTTAGGGTTTTTTGTAGGTCTTATGTTCTTAAAGATGGGTCTTTTGGAGGTCGATTTTTTTTTTTTTTGTAGACTTATTTAGACTTGAGTTCACTCAAAAAACTTATTTGGAAATAAGTCCATTTTGATTTTCATTGTCCAAAATACTCTCAATTATTATATGTAGTCGAAATTTGTTTGAAAAAACTAATAACTTATAAATTGGGAATTGTATTAGTATTAACAACTCCTAATTTGAGAATTGTGTTAGTATTAAAATTATATATACACACACACATATAGTAACATTAAATAGTAACATCAAATAGTAACATGATTAACAAAAAATTTAATTAAAAATCTAATCGTTGTAATAAAGTGACACCATATGTGAGTGCTTAAAACTATTGTCTTGCCCACAATAAAATAAGTACTTGCTGTATGTTGTCATTCTATTGCAATGATTAAATATATAATTAATTTTTTTGTTGAACATGTTACTGTTTGATGTTATTATTTTTTTATTAAACATGTCACTGTTTAATGTTACTATATATATATGATAGAAAAATAGAAAAATAATTTCAATATTAGCATAATTCCCAAGTTAGAACTTGTTATATTTGAAAATATTGAAATTAACAATGATAGATATTATTTATGGTAGGAATAATTTGATGAAAAAGATGACTTAATGGAGTATAAGTTTGACTCTGGTACTTAAATCCCTTAATGTAGTGTTAGATGAACGACATGTATAAGATTTTGAATTTCAATTAACAAGATTTTTTCTTATTCATTTTATTATTAGTGGAGTATTAACCATTATTAAAAAAAAAATTCACAAAGAAAAAATCTTGTTCATTGAAATTTAAAATTTTACACATGTCACTCATTTAACACTGTATTAAAGAGAATCGAAGAAAATGAGTAACGGAGGGGATCCAAAAAAAAAAATACTCCCGGCCAAATATACACTCAAAGATTTAAAAATTTTATTTGAATTAACTACACACCTAAATATTTTAGAATCTTTTAAAAAGGTGGGCCCTAAAGCAAAGACTTTGTTGTCCTAGTTATTATTGAGTCGGCCCCTCCCTTATGGCATCGGTGCAAAAAAAAAAAAAAACTATTGGCATTCACGAAAGGTGACTTAAATAAACTAACATTGAGTTGTTCAAATCTCAAGAATTTTTTTTTTAATGAGATAAACACACCAGCTGATACTGTTATACGGTGTACATACTCAAGAGTAATGAATGTTATGAGGACCTAATTAAAAAATATAATTCTAATGAAATAATTAGATTTTTTTTATCACTATTCATACAAGGGACGTAAAACTTGGTGAGACTCGAACCCTTTACTAGGAGATAAAGCAGAAAAGACATTAACCACTAGGCTATTCTTTTTGCTTAACTTAGTCATTAGATTAGTTGTAAGTTTTAATATTAGATAAAGTCCACTTTTCAATCTAATGATTGCACTGAATTAGGTTTCCAGATTAAATCCAACTAACATTTTACTTAATTATAAGTTTCAATGTTAGATGAAATCCACTTCTAATTTAACGACTACATTGGATTAGATGTTCAAAATGGGTCTCAATAGCATTTTTCATACACCTAATAAATTATCACAAAACTAACTTGTGGGACATAAAAATAAGCGTTTCCAAAAAAATTCTCACGGAGTGATAGATGATAATTATTCATTAGAAATGTACAACATTTTATTAGTAATGTACACCATATAACACTACGACGTGATCTATTAGTTCGACACAAAAATTTCTCAAAATTCATAGGGGTCGTTTGGTTGCAGTATTAAATGGTCGATTATAAAGTCATAACAAATTAAGGCTCTACAGCATTTGGTTGTAAAAACACACTGTATTATATATAGCCTTATTTCAAATTCTTATCTAAATAATACAATGCTTATCTAAATAACATATTGTATCCGTACTATTAAGCTGATTATAATACCACGTGAACAGGTGGTATTATGGTCCAACTTAGGGGTATTAAGTTGTATATTTACTATTTTACTCAATAGATAAACAAAAACATTAATAATTATACAAGATGAATGGTTTTTTAGTCAATATATAATTGTTATTCTATTATTTTATTCTTAATCCAGTATTTTATCAAACACTGAATTATAATGCGTAATATTTTTGTCTCACATTTAATTTTGTATTTTAATTATAATACATATTATTTTTGTTTTAAATTTAATTTTATATTTTATCCATATTTACGAAATTAGTCTATATTACTTAATACAATTCATTCTTTTACTTTACGACAATTAAACAAGCCCATAACATCACGAAATAAGCAAATTCAGGGATAAGTAATAAATAAATTCACAAAGAAGAAATCTTCAATTGCAGCAATGAAGGATGGGTGAAGCGATTTGGGGCGGCAAAACTGAGAGAGAAATGTCGTATTAAGTCCTAACGTGTTACAAGGTGGAGAGAGAAAGTTTGGCAGAGGAGAGAGAAAATAAAAAGATAAACATCGTCAACAAATTTAGTCCACGTGGTTGACGTGTCAATTTATTTATATTATTTAATTATTTATTGATATTGAGTACCAAATAAGCATGCGAGTTTGGTACATGACATAATCATGCAAAATTTTCTAATTAGTCATAACGTCAAGGAAGGAACATCTCTTAGATAGTCAACTGCTTTCATTAGTTGCACTATTAAACTCCTTTATCTTAGTAATTGTTTTTTCATCGCAACTTCCAAACGTATCTATTAGTGGGTCGATGAGTTTGAAGGGATAGTCGATATAAATTTAAATATTTTATAAGAAAAAAAAAATTCCAAAGGTATCTTCCAACTAAACAACCGTCAAAAAAAAAAAAAAAACAAAAACCTTTGCAAATGTAAGCCCCATATTCAAAGGATGTGGCAAGTCATCAAACATAAAAAAAAAAAAATTAATAAGAACAACTATTTTTAATTAATTCAAAAAATGTTGGGTATACACATTCTTAATCCTTTTTGTGAAAAAGTTTATTTTTGTGACACCTTATAATTGTTTTTGTACTTTCTGATCGTTTTGAATGACACATACGAATCCCCTCAACTTATTTTTTCATTATTAATCGAATATTTTTTACTATTTTAACAAAAGTAGAATGGAATGATCTTGTTTTGTTCCTCAATTAAAACGAAATGTCTTGAACAATCAGAAAAACATTTTGATAAACAGGTTTTATCTTGAATTACAAAGAAATAACTTTACTATCGTGACATGATCTTAACAGTGATGAATTTACATAAAAAAATACATAGTCTACGTGTTTCATTGAAAGAATGAATCAATTGTGTTTCTTACATTTATCTTCCTGTTTAAGTAAACCCAAAACAAAACAGAGGGAGAGAGAGAGAGAGAAATAACAACGGCAGAGAGGTGGGCAGTCAATTGCCTGGTATCACTTCACAGGGTACCCAATACCATGCCTTCTGGTAGGGAAAACCACAAACAACAAGCTGCAAAGGAGACCAATTCCAATTGGAACAATGTCCAAAACCTCCTTAGTTTCATGGGCAGGCATTGGATAGAAACAACTCAAAACATTCTTATCCCTCAAAGCCACAGCAATAAACACAAAAACTGACAATATTGCATGAACCCAATCAATGAAACCCAATCTGTACTTGCTAAGGTCTGGAAGATCAGAACCTGATGAAGCCATTGCAGCTGGGTTATCAAACAGCCAGAGTCCTTTGAATGTAGCAAAGCCATAGAAGACTTGTCCGTTTGATTTGAAGCTATCGGTGAAGCTGGCGAGGAAACAAGAGGCCGCGAGGAGGGCGAGGAGGAGTAAGGTCATGGGTCGGGTGGCGGAGTCGCACGAGCCGTTTCCTGTGAAGATTGGTGTGAGGAGTTGGAATGCTAAGAGGGTGCCTGTGGGAAGAAGGTTGGCTAAGTTGGCTGTGCCTGTTAAGGTTTGTGAGATTGCGCGTTGCGAGAGCGATGGTGGTGGTGGCTGCTGTTTTGGGGTGTCAGGCAAGGTGTCGTCAGGAACAGTTGAGGTGGTAGTGGTGGCGATGGTGTCGGATAAGGGTGTTTGCTTGGAGGGTGTTGGCCTTGCTCTAAGAGACATTTTTGGAATTTGGGGTTGTGGATCTGGTAAGATTTTGGCAAGAAATGGTGGCGGTGGTGGTGGAGGAATATTACAAATAAGTTACGAGAGTATTGGTGTAGTGGTGGGGAGACTACTAAGAAAGAAGGTCTCTTTTTTATAAGGCTAGCTTAGAGAGAGTACTTGTGGATCTGGTAAGGTTTTAGCAAGAAATGGGGGTGGTAGTGGTGGCGGCAGCTGTGGTGGTAGTGGAAGAGGTGATGAAGACTAATAAGAGAAAGTCTGTTTTTATAAGGGTAGGTTAGAGATGGTTTCTTGTCTTGAACGGTAGGCTGCTACGTTATGTAGACCAACAAGAAGAAAACGTGGAGATACAAATTTCCATGGCAATTTCTAAGAATTTAAGCATGTTGACATCTTCCATCTTTATCTAATGGCCTTTTTGGACAATAACAGTGTGCACCTATGGCGTAATGCAATGATTTTGCTTACAATTTGGGGTAGAATTTTGAAGGATAAATTCCGAGATACCTTGGGTTAAATCTAAAATATTTTTGTACTAAAAATTTTAGGATAAATCTATGGTACCTTTTTTTTTTTTGGTATCGGACTAATATTTATTATTTTTGTCGGTATTTTTACTACTGTTGTTAGTATTTTTTTCATTGTTATTGTAACTATTTTTACCATTTTTGTAATAAAAACACTTACAACAGTGGTAAAATCGATCGCAAGTATATCACAATAATGATAAAAATAGTTACCACAATAGTGATAAAAACATCCAAAACAATTGTAAATCACCCACAAAAATGGTAAAAAATTTTGTTGTAAATGATCCAAAAATTAGAGGTACATTACCGAATTTTTTTTTCAATACCATAGTCAAGTCCAAAATTTTAATCTTAAAGTTGAGTTTGAACAAAAAAAATTCCAAACTGATTTGCACTCTATTAATACTTATGTCAGAACCTTGCGGCCTATTTGGTTTGCTTTCTAAAAAAATAGTATTCGAAAATAATTTTTAAAAATAATTTTAAGAAAGTGTGTTTTAATATTTTTATATTACAAAATCTGTTTGATTATATGTTTTTGAAAATAAGTTTAAAGAACAAAAATTATAAAACCTGTTTGTACAAAAATCTACAAAATCCCTAATTTTCATCTCCAATTCCATCTCTCTGACTTTCTCGTCTCTCTCAATCTCCAACCACACAACAAACACATACACACACAGAGCAAACACACCCACACATTCACACAACAAATACACACACACATATATATACACACACATACAAAGAACTATATTCAGATCTATACATATATATATGCTAGGTTCGATAAAGATGGAAAAAGGGAGAGTTGAGAGAGAATAGACGAGAGAGAATAGACGAGAGAGCAAACGACACCGATAGACAAAAGAACAAAAAATGGGGGGGGGGGGGGGGGGGGGGGCTTTTGTTGCTAAAGAATTTGATGTGCTGACCTCGTTAAAGAGGAGGGGGTGTTTCCCATATTTTCTATTTTGGGTTGAAAAATTGACAGTTTTTAGAACATAATCCAATCATACCCTTGGTTTTTTGTTACTAAACTCAAATCAAACCTCAATAAATATATTCATATTCTTTCATAATTGTATCTTGTATCCATGATGTGAACCCTAAAATTAAACCCACATTTTAAAAGTGAATTTAAATTTCCAGTCAAGGTTTGAACTCGAAGTCAATTTGTGATAAAAAAAAATTTTAAGCATGAACAATGTTCATGTTAAACTTAAAGTTTTATAATTTAGGTTAAGCTTGAATTGACTTTTCAATCCGTTTAACCCACCCAAGTTGCATCCTAACAAGAAGTTGGTTCCCATGGATCAACCTCTTATTACACCAAGACCCATTCCATTTTGACGGAGGTTTTTTTTTTTAATGGTCACGGGTGTTCGAATCAACGTATGCGCATTTGGATTAATTTTCTCCCTAGTTCAGTCAAATATAGGTCATTCACGCCGAGACTATAATATTTATGAGGATTAAATTTTTTATGACATAAATTCAAGAAATTATCAAAATTTAAATTCAAAATATCTAAATTTACAATTCGTCCCTATTACCACTTCAACTACCATTACCCATTTCAATTTTAAGGAGCTTAACAATTCCATTTCAAGAATTCCAAGAAAGACTTCTTATTTTTTATCCACGCCACACCCCCACACGAACCATCCCCACCAACTACCACATGGCCGCGTTATGGTTCTTTGATTCTTTCTATAGGACTTCTAATGATTCTCAGCTCTGCCAAACTTATGGTCAACAAATAGATAAGCATTGTAGCTTACCAATCACAGTTAGACTTTTTAATGAAAACATATTTTAATTCGAATCTCATCTGAATTCGAATTTATCTAATTAAATATCAATTAATATTTTAATTTTATTTATTTAAATCCGATCTGAATCCGATTAAATTTTTTTGAACGGTTTTAAATTTAGATACATGTAAATTCGATTTTATAAAAATCAGATCCGTACCCAAAAAAAAATCGATATCGTATTGTCAAGTACTACAAATTTTTTGGGTTGAAATACTAGTTTAGATTTATTTACAACAAAAAATTTTTGTAACTTTTTCCAAATTATGTTATAACTTTTTGATTCAAATTATTACTTTTCAAGGTTGGGTTCAATCTTAAGATTGATTACAAATACTATCAAAATTATAAATAGCCCCTAAAAGTTATAAATAATCCTCAAAATTTATTAAAAAATATAAAATTTGTACTTGAGAATATGATATCGATTTTTTTTTTGGGTATTGTAGACTTCCCTCTACCACAAACCAAATAGTTATTTAACTCTCTTAAGGACAACTAAATATTGGGTGTCACGATTGTACTATGTCATCGTGTTAACATAATGTAAACATCAAATGAAAAAAAAAATTCTAGTGGACAAAATGTACCATATTTTTCTACATAAGCTAGGTATTATAGGACACGGATGCCTAATTATTTATTTGTGGGGGATCCACTCTTTCATTTATTATCTTACGAGAATAAATCATACCTGAAGACACGGTGTAACGTAAACTAACAGATTAATTTGAAAAATAGAAATTGAAGATCCTATAGAGAGAGAGAGTAAAGACTGAGGAGAGGGGTGTTGGTTACAAATCTATTTGAAATCGTTGAATAGACTTATTATCCTATTTTATATAGTAATGCTATAAAACTCAAATAAAATTTAATTAATTATAACTCAAATGCATATTATTAATTGGATGAATGAATCCCATTAATTTTTTCAATAGAGTCCACGCATCTCACACTCATCCAAATAATGATATGTATCTGAGTTTTACTTTTGAATTTTATTTGAATTATGTAACATTTTTTTATTTTATATTATAGACTGGTGTATGAGTAATGACATAGTATAACCCCCAATCCCACGCCAAACACACAAAAACAAAAGAGAAAAGGGCGGAGTCAAAGTTTCCAATCTGGCAGGGCCACGTCAAATTGACGAAAATTACAGATTTAGACGTAGAGGGGTCAAAGTTCAAATGTCAATACTTTGAAAATGACAACAAACTTTTTGAAAATTTCGAAATTGCAAGGTCAAAAAGTAATTCCCAAAAAATGAGGGGCAGGTTCATGCATGTTTCTGCCACAGCCCAAGCAAAGTATTGAAAATTTTCAGTATTCGACTTCTATTAATTGATAATTAATCTTGAATTCTTAAAAAATTAATTAAATTTATGATCTAATGATGAGATGAACTTAATATTGTTAAAGTGATCTATTTTAATTGACTTACTTACATATTTTTATTTGATGTGGTTGAGGCTGCAAAGTATAAGTCTTAATCTAATTATTGATCATAATAAGAAAGTCTTTTAGATTCATTATAAATAGGCAGACTGTGTCTCCTCTCCATTTCATACCCTAATTTGACTTATACCATTGAGAGTCACCTATTACCTTGAAGAAAGAAGAAGAGGAAGACTTTTTCGTTCTGTTTCTAAGAAAAAAATTCGAAGATCGAATATCATGATTCACACATGTATGATCTAACCTTGTGTTTTAAGTGTAAAAAATGTCATATAAGAATCGTTAAAATCTTGTATGAAGCTCACCAAAACGAAAAGAGTAATGTTATATCATCTTATTTAGAAACTTAATTTAGTGTAGCTATTAAATTAATTGTAAGTTTCAATATATTTTTTTTTAGATAAAAAGCGAATGCTAAATTTTATTAAAAACTGAATAAAAGGTAGCAAAAACATTGAAGCTTGCTTCTTCCAACTACATGCGTACTTGTTTCACTAATGCATACTTAGATAAACAATTTGCAACCTCGTTGTCGCTCCTTCGAACCTAACATATTGAAAATGTGCGAAAATAAAGTGACCTAGATATGTTTCTTCTCTACAAACATCCCCACTTCTGACTGGTTTAACTTCGTATACCATATAACCTCTGTAACATTCTTTGCATCTCCTTTCAAAATGAGATTCATGACACCTAACTCTTTAGTCAACTTCATTCTAGTAAACGCCGTCATAAATTTTAATGTTAAATAGAGCTCACTTTTAATCTAACAATTGCAATTTGTTCGATCTCCATTTTCCAAAAGAAAAAGAGGTCGATTGGGACTGTCAGAGATTGGAACTACCAGTATGTGGCTCTATCACCTTCCTTTTTCTTCTTCCTCTAGATCTTTTTCTCTCTATGGAGAGTGAAAGCCTTCTGCTATAGGTTTTTCTTCCTGTAAGAAGTCTGTCATAAAAAGTTTTTTTTTTAGCTTCTAAGGTTTAATCTATGGTAAAAAGTGTATTCCGTCCATAAGACTCCTGTCATTGCGAAATCCGGAGAGAATTAGATGTACGCTATTTAATTTATTCTTGTGTAAAAATTCTTGATTCCTCACCGTAGTAAGGAAGAAGATGGGCAATCAATTCTCCTCCAAGTAACGGATGCCAATATAAGTCCTTATGCCTTGTTTGCAACTGCAAGTCAAATGAAATCAAGAAAAAGATCAAAGAACGCAAAGAACAATTTAGAACAAGAAGAAATGGAAGAGCGAAGTTAGACAGATTCACAAAGAATTTGTGGACAGAAACAACAAAATTATATATATCGAAGTTTTCTTAATTTTCAAACGTGTGGAAATAATTAAGTCGTCACCAATGAATTAGAGGGATGCGAGTGAGATAAGCAAGAAAGGCGAGAGGTAGGATATAGTCTAGTTTTCCTTCTCTAGTCCCACTCTGCAGCCTTATCTATTGTCTCATGACTCTCATAGGCCCCTCCTGTTGTGCCCCATCAATCCCATATCTACTACTTTGTCATATTAAAAAGTAATTTCTAATAAAACCAAAGATAATATTTGAAAGGTTTTTTGAGAGTCTAGACATTTCTGATTTTTATCAAGACTTTGCAAAATTTTCAACCACTGCATTAAAAATCACCAAAAAAGAAAAATTGTCGCCGTAATCAAGGAAGATGGTATGGCAAAAAAACTAGATTAATATTGAAAACTAACAACTGAATTTAAATTCTGAAAACTTGTGGCAGTAACTCAACATATACTTAATTGCATATTTGGTACATGCATAGAGAAGCCACATGAGCTACTGTTGCTGTGCTGACCCTGCTGGTGCCTTTTGCTGATATGCTACTGGATCACCGTTGGGGGGTGGTGGATGCACTGCAGATTGAAGAGGTGGGGGAGGATATTGTTGATATGGTGGAGGTGGAGGTGGCGGCCTCATATACCCAAAGGGTGGATAATAGGGCTGGTAAAATTGACCCTGAGGAGGTGGCATACCTGGGTAAGCATGATGATGCCCATGTTGCTGTTTGTCCGAACCACCTCTGTTCTCACCTGGCCCTGAAGGCCCATTAGGAGCCCCCTCTTGGGATGGAATAAGGGCACCCATTCTCTGAGGATCCATTGATGGATAAAATGTCCTTTCCTGCTGAGGTGGTGGGGGAATGTTGAAGTAATGCATTGGAGGGGGTGGGTCCTGAGTGCCAGGTGGTTGAAGGAGGTGGTTCTGCTGCTGCGATATAACTGCCCTAGGCAACATTCCACTATGAGCCACCGCTGCTTGCTGCCTTGCTTCATCTTCAAACTCTGGCTTTGGGGCTTGTGGTCTACCCCACAGCAACTTCAGCCTCAGACCCTTGATCACCAGCTTGTTCACAAGTTCTTCAGCTGCTTTCTCTGCACCTTCTCTCGTCGTGTAAGATACAAAAGCACAAGCTCGTTGGAGCACCATCTTTATTGACTCGATCTCACCATGGGCATAGAAGTGATCCCTTAGGTCCTGCTCGGTGATTCTTGCATCAAGCCCACCCACATAGAGGGTTCTAATGCTCTCATCCTCAGGGGGCTCTAGAGAGGGCATTTCACCTGCCTTGTTGAGCAACTTATTGGCCACTGGATCGTTTACTCTGTATATATATAAGGAAACACCAAATATAAACATCATGAACTTAAAAGTATTCATGCAGAAAAAATGAATGAGCACAAATAAGAGAATGAAATGGATGAGCATGTGGCAATGGAAATCCAAAGCAAATATGACAGGTGCATCCTCAACAAGAAGCCGGTCTAATTTGGTGATGCAGAAAAAAAAAAGAACTCCCTAAATTTTCAGTGCTGCAATCACGTCCTGGATAAAATTATCATCCACAAATAAAAAAAGCAGGTATATTTAGAGCAAAGAAGTCTCAAATAGACACATCTGTACGAAAAGAAAAAGCATACCTAAAAATTCAGGCGCACACAAACACACACATTATATACAAAAAGGAGAAAAAAAAAACCAAGGAGAACATTATGAAATTCAGAAAACAAAAGTATATGCTGTTCTGGGCACAAATAATATGGGGACAAACCCTTTGGCAACAAAAAAAGGAAATAAGAGCAAGCTGTCTGAACAAGGATGTACACTTTAAGCAAATAAATTTATCACATTTACTGGTTAATAGGCTTTATGCTTTGCCAAGTAAAATATGCATCAAATTTCCAATCAATAGATGGACAGTCAATCAAGGACCCCAAACTAAACTTCGTAAGTTATATGCCCTGATCTCAACCCAAACATCAACAACAGAACACGAGGTGACAGTAGACCTTATCTGGATTCCCGTACCGATGTCCAACTTCTGCAGGCACATACCCGGCCACATGCAAGACAAAAAAGCACCCGATGTTTTTTCTTAGATTTTGGACATGTCTCAGACATGTTAAGGACGCATCCGGATACTTATCTTAGCTATAAGTAACAAAGCTAAGATTTTAGGAGATGTGATAGTGGCATTTGTTTTGATAGTATGGTTGGACAGAAATGGAAAGATTTTTTATCAGAGGGTGACTCCTTAAGATTGTTTGATTCTCTTTCATTTTATGCTTTTAGTCTTTCCATTTTGTTTTCAATTTTATTTTCACTTCGCAATATTTAGAGGACCACTAGAGTTGTCTCTTGTATTCTTCTTTCTTTTCTTCAGCTTCTAGTCCATAAAGTTTTGATACAATAACTAGTCGGCATTACATTCATGAAGATATACATATGGATCCATAAGTGCATATGTTGATGGCAGTATGTATGAGATTGAAATTAGATATTGAAATCAAATTCAAGCAAAGAAAGCGTCAACCACTCCACATACCCATAGTAGCGATCTTTAATATTTTGATGTGATAACTCCCCTGTGTTAGGCATCTCATGCCTGTAAGGGCACTCAGCACCTCTTGTACATTCACCCCGAACATAGAAACTGCAAACATGTGCTCGATTTCTCTTGTAGTATGGTGTCGTTCTTTGAAGCTTCAAAATAGTATCATTAGCCCGAACCTTTCCGTATGAAGATTCATAATCAATACCAGCTCTTGCCTGCATACAGCTTATTACATTAAATTGTCATCTCTGCTGAAGTAGAAGAAAAGTGAGCACATACATCTATTGAATCACCCATAGAGAGAGAGAGAGAGAGTAAAGGTTCCAAATCACATCTAACAATTTATTCATTTTATTCTTTTTTTTTTTTTTTGGTTCAAGAAGTCACCATCTTGCACCGTCAATATAAAATTACGCGCACACGAACTGAAGTCCATTTATTTGCCAAACAATTGTTGTTCAGAGAAGTCGAACAAGAAAGAAACTTCTCACAGTATTTAAAAATTACAGCCATTTCCCTGGTAACTCCTCCAGAATGATATGGGCTGATAATCTGACAAGGTAGATTTTCCGGATACCCGCATTTTATTGGCAACAAGCTAGCTAATCAACATAAATTCCAACTAAAAATAAACATACCCTGCGATCATGCTCCTCTGCAAAATATTCCCTATTCACATCACTCTTTGGAATGGCATCATTTGAATTGATACTGAGAGCAGTATCTCGAACCTGAACTGGCAACCCATATTCGAGATCCAGAAGGCAAACTTGACAAACATTTTTCAACTTACTGCAGGTTTGACAAATCTCAGATTTTTTATATCTAGCATCACGACCGGGCCTCCACCTGAAAACTGTAAAGGGTCGTGTGCAAATCTTGCACTCCTTATCATAGTCTGCTTTCGTCTGCATTGAAACCAACACAGGTGACGCAGACGAGAATTAAACTGAATCTTGAGCTTAAACTTGAATTGCCTATTTCTATCAAGAAATTCCATTTTCTTGTTTGGTGCTTAAATTCCATTTTCAGGATGTACGAAATTACAAAACTACTTTCGAAAAAGAAATAAGAAGCCAGGACAAGTAGACAACTAAACCATAAATATAAATAAAAGTCAAGATCCATGGAAGTCGGACACGAAGTGTCCGTCAAATACAAGCTATTATTAAGTGAATGTAAAAGGACTTTCACTGTCATTAACATTTCTACTAAACAGTTTACCTCATCTGAGCAGGCAATTATATTTTCGGAGACAGAGATACCCAGCTTTTGAAATAACTACACAAAAAAATATGCTTACATATACATCCAAAAAGCCCAAATTAAAAAGTGCAAAACATGTGTGTTGAAGTCCTTCTCCGCATAAATTGTTTCTACACACTCCCTCCTTCAGGATTGCACCACCTTAAACCACTTGTTATTATACTAATCTTTACCTCAACTATTCGTGAGAATCATTAAGACATATGATCATTTCAAATACATTATCTGATTAACTAGCTTCTAGATTAATAATATGAGTAATTGAACCTTCTATAGCCAACCAGGTCCAACTTTATTGCTCAGTGGTATTCCCTTTGGCCAACGCGTCAGAACGTGACGGCATAGAATGAGTACAAAAATAAGCTCGAGTTTTCATTCACAAAAGTGTTTGTCTTCCTCCAACTCAAACATATAATTCTTCGCTTGTGATCAATCCATTCTCTATAGTTAAATGGCTTTATATAATCGTAATTCTAATGTTCAATATGAAATTGTAATACATTTGAATGCAGAGTAATTATATTGAGGGTAACTTTACAGTCAGATGACTCGGATCATTTGGTGGCAAGTAGCTACTAAAAAATTATAAATATAATTTTCTATCATTGCAGGTTCCTTATATAAAAGTGGATACCATACGGCCAGGAAACAAATTAAAAATAAATACTTCACAAACCTATTTAAATAACAAGCTGTCTCCTTCCCACCTACTATTTTAAAACCAGCTAAATTAAAGTTTTTGATTCCCCATCATGAACAAACTAACAATAGTCATGCCTAGATATGCATGTTAAATATGCATGTATATGCTGCATGCATAAACCCAAGCACACAAGAAGGCTACTGATTTTGTATCTATGCCTAGGGGCTATCCACTCAGTCTTCGGGCTTGATACAAGGCTCTTGTGAAGTAAGCCAGGTAACCCAGGCACTGGTCAGATAATTTTTGTCCCATATAATACCTCTTTGAAAACAAATTTTGAATCAAATAGTCTCCCAAAACTACCTTACTCTTTAATGTTTTTTTTTTCATGCCACGTGTATACTGGTGTTGAAAACACAATACAAACCCAACACGAATTAGACGACTTTAACAAGACAATCGTTGGATCCCTATAATATGAATATTTTTTTTAATATTTTTCATTTTTTCTATTTCCATATCTATTAATGTTTTTTACTTATTTTTGCAAGTATCTAAACTAAATAGATAACATATATTGAAAACCTATGACCAATTGGTTTGGTTAGACAGAAGAGAGTCCTAGTCGTGAATTTATGGTTCATAGGGCATGTGTGCCGATCCAAACATGACATGATAATAAATAGTCTAGGTTAGTGTCAAATTTGATTAAGAAAATAGGTCAGTTTAGATTGATTAGTATTCAACACGAATCTAAAATGACATAGACCAAACCTAATACAACATGACTTGATTGCCCACCCTGCCAGAAAGTGGTTGTCACTTTAACTTTTTTGCTTAAAATTTTGTAATCTATCGATAATGAATGTTGAGATTAAAAAACTTTTGGGGTTTTTCCTGATAACATTAAATTCAGAGGCAAGGGTGCTCTATTGGGCAAAGAACAAAACCAAGAACTATTATAGCTAGACCATTGAAAATTTCACTCAATGGAGAACTGTTATGGATAGACCAAGAGCATCATTAAAGCACCAAAGGGAGGAGAATGTCATACTCAACCAAGAACAATAGATACCCTTAAGTTCAATGGCAAGTTGCAATCTATTACCTTGTTATTCTCTACCAAACTTATATCAACACAAACACAAGCCTTTAACTAAAACACACACAAACACAGAGCATATATATATATATATATAGAGAGAGAGAGAGAGAGAGAGAAATGGGACATCTAGAAACCATTGGTTTAGCATAGCATTTGAATAAGACGCAAAAATAACCACCAGAAACTCTGATTAAATTGAAAATTAGCAATTTGTTAGATTAATTTTCATGTCAGCCGTGGATGTGGCAATATAAGAATTAGTGTTTGAATTAGTTTCAGCAGAGTGTAAGTTTGGTTATTTAAACTTATTACCCTTCCGAAAAAAAGTTGGGTAATTTGATTTTTAGTATTATTCTTGCAAAAAAACTCACAAGTCTGCTACGAGATCACCCGGAAATATGTCATAATTTTACACAATAGTTTCTAATTTCTTGGAAATCAAAATGTTTCTAGCAATCCTATTCCTACACAACCAAATAATTTGCAGTTTGTGGTTTAAACAAAAAATTGAAAATGAAGTGTGAGACTAGATAAAAAATAACATAAGAAAATTTGATGGAAAGTCTAACCATTCGAACGTACGGATTGTCGCCGAGGCATGACTCACATATGATTGGAAAGTCCGACCGTTCCCAACCATCAGCCTCTACATCTCTCAACAACCTATGCGCCATAACACGCCCTGCGATAAGGAAAGAGAGAGGCTTAGAACTAGACCCAAATCCCCTTCCCTTTTTCTCACTAAACGATTCAGAGATTTCAACATAAAACCCTAATCTCGGTAAAATTTGGGGGTAATTATTGTTCTTTCTATGAATTCCGCGTACCTGAGTCGTGATTAGCAGTGAGAATGGAAATGTACCGACCTTCTTGGCCCCAGAACTACGACGGTGACGCGACGATGATGGCAGGCCAAAGCCTTAGATTTGAAGCGAGCACCCTCGCTGTGTTTTGGAGATAAATTACAGATACACCCAATATTTAGTCAGACAAGCATAATAACATAAACACCCCTTTTATTATTTGAAATACCATTAACGCCCTTGACTGTTTCTTAAACCTCCTCATTTACAATTTTAAAATAAAATTATCAAACTACGGCACTTGAACTTATTTATTAAATTATGGCACTTTAAAAAGCGGGGTTATTTATCTTGGTTCTAGAGTCAACAACTCCGCTTTTAATCTTAGGTTGGCCAAAGTCATTCAATATTTTAATCAAATGTAAAAAAAAGAGGTCGAGCTAAATTCACTCTTAAAAGTGAAATCAACAATTCACTTTTAAAAAAGTGTGGTAATTTGATAAATAAGTTTAAAAATGTACAAAATTGTCAATACTTAATTCTTTACTAGAGATAATTTATGTCTGAAGGAACGGTGTAATGTGAATAATTTTGAAAGATAATATTAATGACCGTTGAATAAGTCTATTTGAGACCGTCGAATAGAGTTATTGAAGCTTACTTTATTTTATATTATAGATTTTATATGCTAGAGCAATATCACTACAATGAATTTGAGTCATTTGATTTCATAGTGCAGATGCACTATTAAGAGTATATTGAAAATATTGGTATGCACTCTAAATGGACGCCAACTCCATGGTTGAATAACCTAAAAAATCCAAATGTTTTTTCAAGAGATCTATGGTAGAACCAGCCTTGGCATGCTTACTAGTAAATCATTTGAATTCTTCTGGGTACCGTCCCAACCATGCAATATTTAGAGTCTTAGACAAGTGGCTACAACATTAACTTTAGATGCATGTAATTACTTGTAAATCATGAGCATTGGATAAACCAGTACTCTTTCAAAACTGAACTCAGATGCATCTAAATGAATGAAAAATGATTATGATAAATGGACAGTATTCTTAGCTAAGAATCAAATAAATAAGGGTAAAAGATTCTTATTGTAGAATGGATGTACCAAGCCCCTTCAAAGTCGAAGGAAGGGGTTCATTTGATGAGCATGAATCCCAAAACATCCTCAAAGAATGCGACTTTTCTTAAGACACATTTTGCAAACAGAGGAAACATGATTCAAAGACAGTAGAGGCAGCTGTTTTGATGATTCTAAGTGAAAAGAAACTGAAGATGTGGATGATGGCCACATCAATTTCTCATCCTCTCCTTTCACATTCTCTCTTATCCATCTCCATCTAATTCTCTCAGTATATCTATAGACACTTTCACTTATGGTGATAGGTCGGTGGCCAAGTGTGGAGGGACACTATAGTGTGCATCATATATATTAGTGGGGGAGAGCCCGGGGAGGCTGGCAGGTTCTACTCCAATTAGACAGGGGACACACATGATCAGTTCAAAAAATTTATGACAACCTTATTTATGCACAAGGGAATATGGACAAATTTGCTCGGTGTATATCAATCATCAGCTGTCACTCTGTCAAGGTTATAACTAGGAAGTAAAACTATCAGAAAAAATTAAATAAAATTGACCAATTTGAAAATTGATGATTGCTTGTTTTGGCTACAATTGATTGCTATGTTTTCATGGAAGAAGCTACATGGTATATATAAAAATAAAAAATTTTAAATCTCATTTTATCATTCAAATCTCCCATTCTTATAAGCAGACTAATAGATGTAGAATTCATGATTCCATGAAATGCTTTATCATGAGTTCCAGTAATGGCATCTACATTGTATATGACTAGTGCAATGTTCTACCATGATAGTTAATCTCTCAGACATTCATAGCTAAGACAATGACAACCAAATTCAGAGATGCAATCTTTTAGGAAAATTTGAATGGTCCACTATTCTTCTCAAAAAAGTCGGCCCATTATATTGTAACATTACATTCTACAAAGAAAACAATTACCACTTTCTTTGAAGGCAGTATTAATTTATTTCCACTGCCTCACAAGATTTAGCTCTGTCAAATTAGACAAAGGAAATAATAAGAAACTCACCACCCTGTAAGCCTCTGTTTTCCTAGAAAATGATGCGAGGACATCCATCAACTTATGGAGGCTTCTTTCACCTTCAGACTGAGCTTATTCAACTACTGGCTCTGTTTGTTCGACTGCATAGTTGAATTTCCTGCAATAACAGTAAATCTCATGTTGTTCCACAATCCTCCTCATTTTCTTCAGTTTCTTAAGCCTCTTGCTTCATAAGATAACCAGTTCGTTTACACTGGGATACATACATCTAAAAGAAGGTAAAGCCAGATGACATCTCAATTCTTGTGCCCTTCTCATCTGAATGTTATACTTCCAAACTTTTTTCCCTCTGTCGATTCCCACACTTGCATGATTTCCCATATCACTTCCATCCTTAACACCATCAACATCATCACGAGCATAATATGAATCCCGCTTTTCCTATTATCACTGAGCATTCCTGTTCATTGAGGAACTTTGCATGAAGAGTTTCTTAATCCTGATCCAATCAAGGCATCTTCCAACTAAGCTTCTCACAGTAAAATTTCAAGGTCCTCATCCTCTCAATCTTATGCATTCCAACTGTTTTTCATCCATTGTTTCCAATTATCTAACAAACTAACCAAGAATTTACATCTCAGTCTCCATCCTCTCATCATTACTTATATCCCTACATCAGAATCAGAATAGCCATACAACTCTACTTTTTCCCTTATAGAATTCTCTTTTCTTTTGCCTCCTTTGGCAGAAGAAGAACTCCATTTTTTACGAACTCGAACTAGTTTTCCCCATCTCCATATTCTGTTCATGAGATCAATATACCGATAACGCATTCCCATCAACGGATGCTTCTCAACCAAAACATCCTTCATATACACCTCCCTCAAAACCACAGTCTGAGTCCTAATCTTATTGGATATATAAAATATCCCAGGATGATGCACCAAAGCCTTCTTAAACCTTTTATTAAACCCCAAATAATCCCCCAAACAAAACACACTGTCTTTCTCTGCCTTCTTCCCCACCATCAAATGAAGCAACTCATGAATTACCCCAACTGTCCACTTCTCTGCCTGATCACTGTTCGGCGCCAAATGAAACACATCCTCATAAGGCGAAATGTAAGGCAAATTTTGCCACTCATCAACCCAATTCCTCACTTTTTTCTCCAAATCAAACCCCCTCGGAAAATTCATCGGAAACCCAATACGCATTCCCCTTTTACTCCCAAAATTCATATTCATTGCCCTCTTTTCCATTGCTGAAACAGATAAATCATCTCTCCAAGAAACCAATTCCAACCCAAATACTTCGTACCCATTTGAATCTTTAATACCCATATCACATATATGAAAATATTCAGGAAAATCAGGTAATAATGTTAAAATGTAATTATGAGGCAAACCCAGATCAAATTTCAACTTTTCAATCACATACAGGGGAAGCTTCTGGGCTTTTGTTAGCATTAAAAGCTTTGCGAGCCTTTCAGCTAAGTCTATTTTATTAGACAACGAGCTTAGAATTTGGGTTTCTTGTCTGTGGAGAGAGAGAGCTTGTAGGGTGAGTTTGACATGAGGGAGGGACAAGGGTTTGGAGGGCTGAAAAATTTGGAAAACTGAAGGGTAATTTTGAAAGAATTTAGTGGCGGTTATGGGGAGGTTGAGGTGGGGTTTCTGGGGAGAGATGGTGGAGATGGGTAGAGTTTTGGAGGGGTGAGAGATGATCAAGGTTTTGAGAGAGAGTAAAGATTTGAGGTTTTTCTCTCTTTGGACTGCCTTGTCGAGGTAAGGATCTCTGATCCATTTGACTTTGGCGTCCACGAAGGTGCGGATGTGGAGGCGGAGATGGCGGCAGAGGTGGTGGAGCTTGGTGGCGGTGGAGTGGAAGAAGACAGCCATGGGCTACTTGAGCTTTGACGTGGTATTTATTTGGATAATTTGAAAGTTGGTAGGAAAATTTAGAATTATTTGAATTAAATTATATTAAAAAAATTTATTTGGTTGTAAGTGTATTTTTTTTTAAAAAAATTAAAATGTTATTCATTATTTTGTTATTCTCTCCCCATTAGCCTTACTTCTCTATTTTCTCTTTATCTATTTTTCTCTCTTAATTTATTTTTTTAAATATGTAAATATTTAGTTTTTTCATCTATCTCCCCCTATTTTTTTTCTCTCTCCTTCACTTTCCCTTTATTTCCTTATTATCTCTCCTTATATCAACGTTACAACAACACAATTACATCAATTAGTTATAATTACCTTATAATACACTAAACAATTACTCATGTGCTCTAATAAACTAAATAGTGCACTAAACAATTAAATAAAATTACAACACCAACCCAATTTGTCATTCAGTTATTTACATAAATCAAAGAGTTATATCATTTAATATCATAATATGGTTATACCAAATATATACACTAAATTGAATTTATCACTATACAAAAGACTTTACTATTATACTAAATTTGGTATATATATATTGGTGTAACAATGATGTAATGCTAAATAATACAACTATTTAGTTTATGTAAACAACTAAATGACAAATTAAGTTGATGTAATAATTTTGTATAATTATTTGGGGTAGCTGTTTGATGTATTATAGGACAATTGTAACTGATTAGTGTAATTGTATTGTTGTAATATTAATATAAATATAAACAGAGAGAGAAAGAAATAAAATAGGGAGAGAAAGAGCAATGGTTACATAAAATAGGAGGAGAGATGAAAAAATAAATCAAATTTTTATACATTTGAAAAGAAAATAAATTATCAATGACAGATAGAGAGAGAAAATAGGGAGAAATGGAGAAAGTAACGGGGATAGAGAATGAGATGGAGATAAAATAAGAGAGTGATAGTGAGAAAATCTAATGAAATCTTTGCATATTTAATTAAATATATAACTGTCAATAAAAAATGCATAATTTAAGAGAGGGTATTTAGGTAAAAAAAAATTGATATCATTTGAATTTTGTACCTAAACACAATATGTTTTATTAAAATTGAACTTAATAGAGTAAATAACTTATCAATATACTTTTCATTAAATAAGTCTAAAAAATTGTACTCACAGCTAAAAAATCCTATTTATTTTTGTGAAAATTAGGACTGAGTCATTTTAGAAAGACTTATAATGACTTTAATCCCTCAAAAAAACTTGGGAGTGAGTCCATTTTTAATCTTATCAGTAAGGAGTTAAGTTCATTTTTTTTTATTTTCAAAAATATTCTTAATAGTGTTAGTTTGATGTGGTATTTATTTTTGTGAAAATTATGACTAAATCCTTTTAGATGGATTTATAATGACTTGAATCCATTAAGGAAACTTATTTAGGGATAAGTTTGTTTCTATTCTTATTAGTAATGAGTTAAGTCTATTTTTTTTTAATCTCAAAAATATCCTAAATAGTGTTAGTTTGGTCAGTAATGAAAAGTTGAAGACATTATTTACAAGGAGTTATATATGGAGTTTAATGATTGAATATAAAAATACTTAATTTACGATGGTAATTGTCAATTACAAGTTTTCCATAATACTTCAAATTCAAATTCTTAGTCATTATTTTATCTGTTATACATTTAAACAATCGATTTTTGAGATTTGAATGGACAGTACACGCCAAGTATTAGATGCTAATATAGTAATATCAGTTCAATAACATCAATTTGAAAACGTAATTTACTAACACATCAATATATTTTTTGATGCACAATTTTTTTTTTTTTGCTTGAAATTTTTTAGTGCACGATTACATCAAAAGCCGACACTGCCAAAAAAAACCCCCGTAAAAAATAAATATTTTTTTGTTTAGAATTGATTAAAGAATAATTTATAAGTCAAACAGGGCGTTGGATTGAATAGACTAAGGTGGTGTTTGGTTCACCATGGGAGAGGATTGAATTGGATTGAATTGAATTGGAATTCGAACTCAATCTAATCCAATACAAAGTGGTCTGGATTGGAGGATTATAAAGATGGGATTCAAATCCTATCCCATCTTTGGATAGGATTCATTTGTTATGTGGGCCCCATTAACATGTGAATATAAAATATGGTAAAATGACCATTTCACCCTTGTGTAAACAATGTGATCCAATCCTATACCATATTTGGAATGGAATGAAAAAAAAATGTTCAATCCATTAATATTATTTTTTTTACAACAAAAAATATAAATCAATAAATTACGCATTTTTACAAAATATACTAATAAATATTTTGTTTAGTTATTTAATTAAATTTGTACAATACACTTTTAATCACAAAAATCATATACATCATGAAAAAGAAAAAAATTTCCAACACAAAAACAATACACATACCGATACCACTCAAGCCTAAGTCGTTATTTGTTTATTTATAGACAAGCTGGAGTTGTGTGTTTAAAAATAAAACTTAATTGTTTTTTTTTCAATGAATAGCTAAATTAATTCGAACCATATTAAATTTTTTCAATGACCCAAATGTAATTTATTTTCCATGAATTTTAGAATATTTTAATATTATTGCCTGAATTAATACCACAAATCAGGTAATTTAAAATAGGAAAATTTCAATGACACCCCTCTAGTTTATCATATTTTCAAGGACATCCCTTCTAGTTTCTGAATCTTCAATGACACCCCTTCTAGTTTAATTTAAACATCACTAACACCCCCTACTATTAAACTATTATTTCTAACAAAATAAAATTATCTAAAATACCCCTACATAACCTCAAGTAATTTTTTTACATAAAATTTTATTAAAATTCGAGCTGTTAAAATTTTTTAAAAAATCATTAATAACAATTTTAGTAAATAATTTGTTAGTAAATACTAATTTTTTATTTACTAATTAGTAATTTTTTTTTTTAAAAAAATCGAGCCTATTAAATTTTTTTTTTACATATTATAATTTGAGTCGATTTGAACTCTATCTGAGTTGTTAGGGCCGATTAAAATTCTCTTTTGAGTAGATTATAATTTATATTTTTTTTTATTAAAATTTGTGTCAATTAAAATTAGATTTATTAAAATTTAAGTCAATTAAAATTCATATATTTTTATATATTAAAATTTAGGCTGATTAAAATTCAATGCGAATTAATTAACATTTGATTTGAATCGATTAAAAATAATTTTTAATTGGCTCAAACAAAATTTTAATTAGCCCAAATTTTAATACGTAAAAAAAATATAATTTTTAATTGGCACAAATTTTAATATATGTAAAAAAATAAATTTTAATTAACTTTAATCAAATTTTAATTGATTTGAATTTAATTACGTAAAAAAAATTAGAAAACAGAGGGGGTCTCATTGAAAATATACTTATCTAGAGGGGGTGTGAATGAAATTTGTCCTAAAATATATCATAGACAATTTAGTAAAATTGTATTTTATTTAATATTTTTAATCTCACAGGAGGTGTCATTGAAGATTCAAAAACTAAAGGGGATGTCTTTGAAGATATGATAAACTACAAGGGGTGTGGTTGAAATCTTTCCTTTAAAATATGTTGCTTTAATTAAAATGTTTATTTTTTTTAGTGTTTATCTCTAAGGAAACAAAATTTTAGATGTACTGAGATCCAACACTACTGAACAAATGTGATTTTTTAATGAGACTCAAATCCTTTCATTTAAACTTGACTTAGACCGAATATTTTTGCACGTTTACTCTCAAAATTAATGTAATTAAATACCGAATGTCAGAAATTAAGTAATATCTATTTAGAAGAAAAATTATAATGTAGTATATAATATAGAGTATAATCAATTTTTTAATAATTTTTTTTTTCTATTTTGTTTAAGTACACAAGATCAAAAAAATGGAAATTTTTTTAATTTATTTTAAACACATGCCAAATTTTATGTTTTTGTTGTTTCAGTAATAAAAAATAAAAAAAATTCAACAAGAGAGATAGGGAGATAGAAGTCAAATGTTGAGGGCAGTAATGTAAAATGACATGTTATTTCATTTGTGGCTTCATCCGAGTAAATGAATCCCACATGCTAGGTGGGTTTCATTTTTCCAGTTCAAAGAGGATTAGTTCATGAATTCCTACGACCGAGTAATTCAATCCCCAACGTTTATTCCATTGCATTTTTTGGATCCAAAGCTGAGATATGTAGGCCCCTAGTATTTGAATTCAATCTAACATGTCCTATCTACCTTTGTTCTTCCAAACAAACACCACCTAAGGGTAGAAAAGTTAATGACATCATATTTCATCATCTTTCTCCACAAGTCCCATAAAAATACTTAACTGTTTTTCAAACAATGAAAAAAATAGGATATAATCATTAAATCCTAACCAATCCAATGATATGTGAGTTTGAGTTAGATAAAAAAGTATATTTTTTTGAACTGCAATCCAATCCAATCCAATTCTACCGTTCAAACATTCAAACACGCCCTTGGTACTCACACAATACTCTTTCATTCTATTTGGTAGGGGTTGTCCAAATTTTATGCTAATCTCTCTTTATACACTCTAAGAAGGGGAAGTTGTTCAATCTTTTCTTAAAATGAAAGTATCAGTGTTGACTGTCATCTCAAAAAAAGTGACAAATAGTACAAGATTAAACACTTAGAGATTAACCGAAACAGTCTTTTCCTCTTCTTAGTAACAATAAAAAGGTGAAGAAGCACGAATACAAGACGCAATATGTTTAATACTAGGACTTCTAATGTGATCTAATTTTGGTATTAAAATTGACTTTTCATGTAGTCCCATTTCATATTTTTAAAATATCCCAAACAAAAATGTTTTTAGAGCGTATATATTCTTGATGAAAATAACATCTTGTTTTGTATATAGTTCTCCACCTCCTATAGAAATAATTCCAATGCTAATGATTTCAAAGAATAAAAATAAAAATTTATTTTTCGATACTATTTTTTTTGAGAAATAGCGATAATCATTTATTGGGCAACACAAGATACATAATTGTGGAGAGGAGATAATAGAAACGACGGAATCTCTTCCTTCCACAGCATAAAAGTAATACATCCACAGCATAAAAGTAATTAAGTTAATAACAAATTTCACTAAACTATGAGCAAACTTCATTTGCCTTCTTGCATATCCAAATCATTGAGAAATACTGGAGTATCTTCAACACATTAACTTGGTCTATAAAGTTATCCGTTTCAGGTAAAATTGCCTGCTCATGTGAAATAGCTTCAATGGTATTTAATTCAATGATACTCTTTGGCTTGTAAAGACTTTACCTTCTTGAGGTCATGGTTTCAAATCCCCCTCCCCTTCCCCCTCCAAAAAAAAAAAAAAAGAATTTGAAATAGTTTCAATGATAGACTTGGAATTGCCGTCAAGCATGATGTTAAAAAACCCAAGATCAAACGCCAATTGCATAGCAGAAAGACCAGCAAATGGCTCTACATTAATTACAACTTCCTCTTTCCTCAAATGATCACCCAACTTCCTTTTTCATCTTGGTCAAATGTATAATTCTCTTTTTATAGGAGTAACCTTGTGTGCAAGACGATTAGTTGAAATAAAATGGGAAGAAGATTTTTTAAGAAAATGTGTCATTCAAAACTTTTAATGCGTGAGTAACATTCGTTCACTCTGAATACATACCCATTTTAAAAAAATAGTCAAATTCATTGACATGCATTCCACCATCCCCTCAATGAAGCATTAGGATTTATTTTTAATAGAATCTCCTGCATTCATAGGTTCCATTGTTTTCATTGTTTATTGATTAATGGTTAGATTTTAATTCTAGAATGGGGCTCCTAATGAAATTTGTTCTTGAGTTAATCTCTCCAGTCTATTAGTTCGAGGCTCTTGGTTTTTTTTTTTTTTGGAAAATTTGGAGGCTAGTTCTCCTATATTGACTTGTTTGGATTTAAGTCTGCCAAGGAAACTTATTTGTTATGAAGTCCGTTTTTTATCAATTTTACCAGACTATCATTTTCCTTTAGAAGTAAAGTAAAACTAAAAATTAAAATCTCATAAATCTTAGGAGTTTGATTGACATTACAAATTTTTCTCTCTCATATCTATCTATTTTCATATATAAATTAGGAATATATATATGTATATAGTAACATTAAAAATAAAAAATAGTAACATTCAAATACAAAAAAAAGTTATCATTTAGACACAAAAAATAATATAATTTAAACACAAAAAAAGGTAACATTTAATCATAAAAAAATAGTAAAATTTAATATTAATATTTAAAAAAAATAACAATAGTAACAAGTTCAACAAAAATAATAACATACTTAACAAAAACAATAACATTCTTAAGAATAATTATCTCTCTCAAATTTAAACACAAAAATAGTAATATTCAATATTTAGGAAAATAATAGTAGTAACATGCTCAACAAAAACAGTAACATGTTCAAAATAATAATAACATGAACAGTAACATACTCAACAAAAATAGTAACATACAAAAAAAAATAGTAACATAAAACATTCAATTTAACAAATTAATACTAATTCCAATAAAGTATGAACAGTAACATTAAAAATACACTTAGAACCTAATTTCAAAAACAAAATAAAAAAAAAACTCCAGTAAAGAATGTCGCGATACCACAAAGAGTCGAGTTTGTGCCCTTTAGGGAGCAAGGCAGCGAAGGTAATGGCAGCAAAGTTGGTGGTGGCGGTGCTAGGGGGTGTGGGTAAGTGGTGGATTTAATGGCGGATTGGATGGTGGTGATTGTTTTTGATGAGACTTTTTCGAAATACCCTATGATGAAGACATGTGTCCTCGGTTTTACTAAAACACTTGTTAAGATCAAGCACCATCGGCGCACGAATGACCTCGCCCCCAAGGTACTGGCGTATAGGATCATACATTCAGTATATTTTACAATCGACACGTGGCCTCGGTCTTATATGTACCTCGGTCGGCATACCTCCCTCGGTCCCCGAGATGAGCCTTTCCTCGGTGCCGAGAGATACCCCATCCTAGACGCTTCCTCTATTCCAGGATAAGCTATTGACGTACAGGTCATTAGCCTAGGCTAGTCTAGGCTATTCATCATGACCTCGTCTTACACAAGTAATGTCAGAACATACTGGAATACAGAGGTCATAGCCAACAGGGGATGGACGCGTGACACATGATATCACATCAAAGACAGACAAACCGCATGCTGTTGCTGACACGCGCTTTGGGAAAGCAAATAATTAATTGCACCATTCCCTTGATGAGACCGCATTCAATGCGGTAAGGCTCGGAAATGAAAGACAATAAATGCTCCTGTTACAGAGCATTTATTGCATCCTCCCCGAGAGGAGCACATTGTACCGTCGGCATCCCGATGATCCAGCATTGATTGCTCGGAACCCCAAGCAGTTAATTAGAGAAGACATTCCTCATCAGAATCAATGCACACGCTACCTGTACCTAATGATCACCTTCTGACGACACTGACAGCAATCATGAGCTTTTAAGGTATAAATACTCATTGCAAAAGGCAAAACGGGTATGCAATCACAAACTCTCTACTACAATACATTTTTCTCAGTGTTTTCTCCTTCCTCTCTCTCTCTCTCAAAGACTGACTAGATCGTCGGAGGGGATACGCCGAAAAACACTCCGGCGCCCTTCTAACTTGTTCTTCTTTGTTCCAGGATCCTCTTTCAGCCTTACTGGATCGTTCTCCCGCTCACCCAGGGTCTCCCGTTGCCGTTCCTGGTTACCACCGGACCTCGCAGGCTGTTCCAAGCGGCGTGGTTGGTCACTCAACTGGCACATTCGAAGTTCACCAAGGGAGAGATCTGTTCTCGTTTTTTATATTGTGCAGGATCTTGCACGCACAATCTGGCGCCGTCTGTAGGAAACGACTAGTTTTCCTAATTTTTTCTCTATAAAGAGCAGTGACCATGGTGAACACTAGACAGAAAGGGAAAGGACCCCACCAAAGGAGTCTTGAGTTACAAGCTCCCTGTCATCACGGAGGGAGAGATCACACCAATACAAATAAAAGTGCCTCTACTCGGTCAAGGGGGGTTACCCCCCAAACCAGTATGGGAATCAGGTCAGGAGGATCAGCCCCCTTGGCCCGTCAGCTGGCAGAGGTGATTGAAGAAAAATTTGGCGATAGATTACGTCAGCTGGAGAAGGACAATGTAAACGTCCTTAGCCGGCTCGACGAGTTTGCCGCCTCAGGTGGAGGGTCGAGGGATTCATTCCTTTCCCGTGGACTCCCCGTCCAGGAGGCGGAGACAAAGGATCTAACCTAGACCACAAAGCAGAAAGCTCCAGGGCCCCGAAGCGACCCAGAGCCGGCGAACATCATCTTGACAACCATTCCAGGAAAGCGAGGCCATTGGCCCTGGACGACCTCCGGCGAGGTTTGTCTAGGCGGAGGAAGGGAGATGAATCCGAGGAGGGCTCAACCCGATCCACACGACGTCCAGGAAATGAGGGGCTTACCAATGAACTCAGGGACTTCAGAAGGCATCCCGACAGGGAAAAAGTTGATCTCAGAGCCCGATTAGACTCTCGGAGAAAGGGTAAGACTGTCCAGGATGAGGCCGAGGACGAAGTCATACAAACACCCTTCACGAGGGAAATCAGTGAAATGGAGGTCTCAAGAAAATTCGTCGTGCCACGGTTCAAAACCTATGATGGGCGGTCCGACCCCGAAGCCCATATCAGACAATACAAGCAGATGATGTCCCTCTATCATTCGGACCAACGGTTTCTCTGCCGAGTGTTCCCTATGAGCTTGGGGGACTCTGCGATGAAATGGTTCGAGACGCTTCACCCAAACAGTATTAGGTCCTGGAAGGAATTGACTAGGCAGTTCCTGGCTCGATTCATTATGGGGAGTAAGCGCCCCAAAGACATTGGATCGTTGTTGACCCTCAGACGGAGGGAATCCGAGACTCTTCGCCAGTACGCCATCCGGTACTGGGAGGAGGTCAATGAGGTAAAAGGCTGCTCGGAGGTCATGGCAGCAGCATCTTTCCGGCTCCGCTTGGCGAGGGACACGGACCTGTACCGATCCCTGACCAAGAAGACTCCCTCGGATATGGGGGAACTGATGGCCCGGATCAACAAGTACTCGAGGGTCGAGGACGAGATGGGGAGCAACAAAGGCCGAGCCCTCCAGTCTAAGAGAAAGGAGAATGAGCGCGAAGATATTCCCCGAAAGGGATTGCTACCCCATCCAGGGGGTTCGTCCAGAGGAGTTCACACTGTTTTCAAGGAACCCATCTTCAAGTTGCTCCATAAAATCAAGCACGAGCCGTTCTTCAAATGGCCGCCCAGGATGCAGGGCGACCCCTCCACCCGAGATCAAAGGGTTAGGTGTTCCTATCACCGGGATGTTGGGCATCGCACCGAAAGCTGCAGGGTGTTCAAATTGTTCTTGGAAAGCTTGGTCCGAGACGGACATTTGAAAGAATACATAGAGCCCAGACCAGAGGAGAGACGAGCCCATGCCCCGACCGAGGAGCCGAACAACGTCATAGATGTCATCCATGTATGTCCCCTGGAGCGCCCCACGTCCAAGGAGCTTGAGTCCGACCTCAAGAGGGTAGCTTTTACAAGGAAGGTAGCCGAGGGTGACGTAGGGCCATCAAGTAAAAGGGCCAGGATGGGTGAGCTTGGCATTACGTTCTCCGACGCGGATTTGGCAGACGTGGTGATCCCTCATAACGACGCCCTTGTCTTAACCCTGAAGATTGGGAAATTCGATGTCAAGAGGATTTTGATAGACTCGGGAAGCTCCTCGGAGGTAATGTACTTCGAAACTCTAAAACGGATGGGTCTTGGCCCCAAAGACCTCACCAAAGTCAGGACACCCCTCATCGGGTTCAACGGCTCATTCGCCTTGCCCGTGGAGAAAATCACATTGCCAGTTGCCACTGGTCCCTTTATCATCGACACCGAGTTTGTGGTGATCGATACGGACTCTCCTTACAACGTAATTATGGGGCGAACATGGCTGCATGCGTTGGGAGCGGTGCACTCCACTTTCCACCAGAAGTTAAAGTTCGCCACGCCAGAGGGTATCATGGAGATCCGGGGGGACCAAGCGTCTGCGAAGAACTGTTTTTATTCGGCCGTCCGAGCTGGGGCGTCCAGCCAGGAGAAGGGGCGAGCACCGGAAGAGATTATGGAAAAATAACAATTACAGTCCGGGCGTCCAGGAATGGATGACCCCCGGATAGACCCGACTGAACGGTCGGTTGAAGACCTCCGGAAGATGCCCTTGGTAGAGGGAGAAGAAGAGAGGTATTTCTTAGTGGGGACCTCGATGCCTACAGCCGAACAGGAGGAGATGATCGAGTTCCTAAGGGGAAATACAGACGTATTCGCCTGGGACGAGATGGAAATGATGGGGGTAGACCCCGAGATAATCACTCACAGGCTGCATGTTGACCCGTCGCACAAGCCAGTCAAGTAGAGGCCACGACGCATGGCCCCGCATCACACCAACGCGGTCAACGAGGAAATCGACAAACTCCTGAAGGCTGACGCCATTCGAGAGATACAGTTCCCTGAATGGCTGTCCAATACGGTATGCGCAAAGAAGAAAGGGGGGAAATGGCGTGTCTGCGTAGATTTTACAGATCTAAACAAGGCGTGTCCCAAGGATGACTACCCCTGCCAAAGGTGGACCAGCTGGTAGATGCCACAGCCGGATATGAACGAATGGACTTCCTGGATGCCCGAGCAGGATATCATCAGATCCCCCTCTATGCCCCGGATCAAGAAAAGACGGCGTTTATCACTCCGAAGGGAGTTTATTGTTACAAAGTGATGCCGTTTGGACTGAAGAACGCCGGGGCAACATACCAAAGACTGATGAATCGGATGTTCAAAAAGCAGATCGGCAACACCATGGAGGTCTACATAGACGACATGCTGGTAAAGAGCAAACGGAGTTGTGATCATCTGACAGACTTGGCGGATACCTTCTCCACCCTCAGGGAGTATGGGCTGAAGCTGAATGCAGCGAAGTGCGTCTTCGGAGTGGAGTCAGGAAAATTCCTCGGATATCTGGTTAGTCAGCGAGAAATCGAAGCCAACCCGGATCAGATTAAAGCAATCCTGGACATCCGAAGCCCTCGCACCGTCCGAGAAGTCCAGAAACTCACAGGGATGCTGGCTGCACTTAACCGTTTCGTCTCACGCTCCTCGGATAAATGCAAGCCCTTCTTTGGAGCAATCAAGAGTGCTGGGAAGAATATGTGGAGCCAGGGGTGCGAGGACGCCCTGGCTGGGATCAAAGAATACCTAAGGACTCTTCCAACTCTGTCCGTCCCCATCCAGGGGGAGATGCTGTTCCTGTACCTGGCAGTATCTGAGTTTGCGGTAAGTGGGGTACTTATCCGTGAGCATGAGCACCGCCAGAAGCCAATTTACTATATAAGCAAGGCACTCCTGGATGCCGAGACAAGATATCTACCCCTGGAGAAACTGGCTCTGTCCTTGGTCACCACTGCCAGGAAACTGCGGCATTATTTCCAGGCGCACCCGATCACTGTCCTGACCGATCAGCCCTTGAAAGCAATCTTGAGAAGGGCGGAACTCTCCGGAAGGATTTCCAAGTGGGCAGTGGAGTTGGGGGAGCACGACATTCATTTCAAACCCCGAACTGCGATAAAAGGTCAGATATTGGCAGACTTCATAGCTGAGTTTTCGGGGGAGCATCCCGTTCTAGAAGGACCGCCTCCTCCCGACTTAGCGTCTCCAACGAATTATGAAGGATCGCCATGGCTCTTGTGTGTGGACGGTTCGTCAAATAGTAAGGGGTCCGGAATCGGTGTCTTGCTGACCTCTCCAGATGAGATTATTGCGGAGCAGCCCATTCGGCTGGGATTCAAGGCTTCGAATAATGAAGCTGAATACGAGGCACTCATCTCAGGACTTCGGTTAGCTGAGGCGACTGGAGTTACCGATTTGATCGTGCATTGCGATTCTATGCTGGTGGTCAATCAAGTCAACGGAGAGTTCGAAACGAGGGACCCTAGGATGAAGGCGTACCATCACCAGGCGACGACCGTAATCCAAAGGTTCGGCCGGTTTGAAATCAAGCAAGTGTCCCGCGACAAGAACACACATGCCGACGCCCTGGCTTGTCTAGCCTCGGCGGTGGACTCCTCCCAGTCGCGCAGGATCACCATTGAATACCTTCCCACATCCTGCATAGACCATGCTCCCGAGGCAATGGTCATCCAGGACGCACACAGGCCGCCCAGTTGGATTGATCCCTTTCTCAGGTTCCTGACAACAGGAGATCTCCCGGAGTGTTCAAAGGAAGCAAAAAGATAAAACTCAAAGCTCCAAGATTTTGGGTCTCTCCGAATCAGAAACTGTATCGGAGGTCTTTCTCAGGGCCTTACTTGCTATGCGTCCAAGAAGACCAGGTACAAGACCTTCTCTATGAGGTACATGAAGGAATATGCAGGGGGCACTCTGGGGGGCGATCTATGGCGCACCGCATTATGTCTCAGGGATATTGGTGGCCGCGAATGCAAAGGAATGCGCGCGCATACGTCCAGAAATGCGACCAGTGTCAGAAGTTCTCCCCTGCAATCAGGCAACCCGCGGGGGACTTGCACCCCCTGACCAGCCCTTGGCCATTCGCCCAGTGGGGGCTCGATCTGGTTGGACCCCTGCCTAAGGCTCCGGGAAATAGGAAATTTCTCATTGTGGCCACGGATTACTTCACCAAGTGGGTAGAGGCGGAGCCGTTGACTCATATCCACGACATAGATGCCAAAAAGTTCGTCTGGGAGAACATAATCATCAGGTTTGGGATTCCTCGGGCACTGGTGTCGGATAACGGGACTCAGTTCACTGGCGGGCGCTTCAAGTCTTTCTGCGAGCAACTCGGGATCCGTAATTTCTACTCCACCCCTGCCTATCCTCAAGCCAACGGCCAGGCAGAGGCCTCCAACAAGACAATTGTCAATGGAATCAAGAAGAGGTTGGAGAAAGCCAAGGGAAAATGGGCGGAAGAACTATTAAACATCTTGTGGGTGTACAGGACCACCCCTCGATCCTCGACAGGGGAAACCCCATACTCCCTGGCATACGGGATGGAGGCGATCATACCCCTCGAAGTAGGGCTCCCGACCATAAGGACCCAAGCTTTCGACGAAAGGGGGAATGACCGTCAACTGGGATTGGATCTGGATCTGGTGGAAGAAAGAAGGGAGGAGGCCGCCTTGAGGATAACTAAGTATCAAGAGAAGATCTCCCAACTATACAACAAAAGGGTCAAGGCTCGAGAATTCCGAATAGGCGATCTGGTCCTCAGAAGGGTAACGGCCAATACCCGCGATCCAACAGAGGGAAAAATGGGACCTAACTGGGAAGGGCCTTACAAAGTGATTTCAATCGGGGGCGCCGGGTCGTACAGATTAGAAGACATGGAAGGAAAACTTGTAATACGACCATGGAATGTTATGAATCTAAAGAAGTATTACTTTTGAAGTATTCTCTCTTCAAGTGCTTGCCAACGACAAAGATAAAGGGTAAGGCCCTGGGGACGGAGTTCAAGGACTCCTGTCCCCGAAGCAAACACAGGAGCAAGCCTCCTGCAAGGGTAAGGCCCTGGGGACAGAGTTCAAGGACTCTTGTCCCCGAAGCAAACACAGGAGCAAGCCTCCTGCAAGGGTAAGGCCCTGGGGACAGAGTTCAAGGACTCCTGTCCCCGAAGCAAACACAGGAGCAAGCCTCCTGCAAGGGTAAGGCCCTGGGGACAGAGTTCAAGGACTCCTGTCCCCGAAGCATATACAGGAGCAAGCCTCCTGAAAGGGTAAGGCCCTGGGGACAGAGTTCAAGGACTCTTGTCCCCGAAGCATATACAGGAGCAAGCCTCCTGAAAGGGCAAGGCCCTGGGGACAAAGTACAAAGACTCCATTCCCCGAAGCAGACACAAGAGCTTACCTCCAGGATGGGCAAGCAGCCCTGAAGACAAAAAAAAAAAAAAAAAATAGCCAAACATTACTGTACACAGAGAAAGGAGGAAAATACTTGTGATTTATTTCCAAAAATAGGGGTTTGCGTCCCCAAAGGCTACAAAAGAAAGCAAAAGAGATACAATCAAAAATAAATGGACTTTCATCTGGCTCCAGGCATCTCCAGAACTTCAGCCGAGGGCGAGTCAACGATAAATGGTTGAGAAGCTTCTGGAGCAGGCAGGAGAGGCACGTCGGCAACAGAAATAGTTTGGGCAACTTGGGGATCAGAAGCATGGTCCGGCGGAGCGTCCTCGGACAAGTCCACTATCACCGCCTCGGGGGGATCCGCCGAGATTTGCATCGGCGTTGGGGCTTCATCCTCGGCAGCAACCTGCGCTTCTGCCTGTGCCATCTCTGCCGAGGGCACATACTTGTGCATTTGGAAGAGCGGGGAGTCTGATGGGACTCCAGCAGCCTGGAGCGCCTCGTCCCACCCTTTCTTGAAGAACTCTTTGCTGTTTTCCTCAAGAGCGGGGAGCACATCATCGGCAAACTCTTCCAGGAGTTGCTCCTCCGATTTTCTGTTCAGCGCCTCGGCCCTGATCCTGTCCAGCTCCTGGGTGAGAGCCAGACAGTTTTCCTCCGACCCTACCGCCCTCTCCTCCGCAGCAGAAAGCCGCCGCGTCTGCTCGGTTATTCTCCCCTCAGCATCGGCAAGGGCAGCACTTAGCTTTTCAGCGCCAACCTTTGCCGACTCGGCGTCCTTGAGGAGTTGCTCGATTTGAGCAGCCTGCCCCGCCAAGGTAGAATCCCTGGCAGCCACATCCTCCATTGCTCGGGCGAGGGCCGCCTCCGCCTCCTCCTTCTGATCTCGGGCCCGCTGGAGGTCCATCCTGGACCCATGGTACCGAGCAGCTATTACGGAGATCTGCTGGGTAGCCTGCAAAGGAGGGAAAAAAGTGTTATCACAAAAATGGAAAGCAAGAGAAAAGAAACCAAAGAAAAGGAACTTACCACCAGGGAGTTTTGGATGATGGAGCGGAACAACACGTTCGTTGAACGCCCCCTATGAGCCGCCATGTCAGCCTCGAAATGCAGTGTCTCACTCACTGCATGGGCGACATGAGGATCCAGCAAAATGGAATCATCGACCCTGATCACTCGGTTCATGTGATCAGTGGCTCGGGGATTCCACTCCGCGGCTTCCACTGTCGGCGGAAGGGAATGGGAGGCCTGCTGCTGCTGTTGTTACTGCTGTCGTTGCTGTTGCTGCTGCTGCTGTTGTGGAGGAGCAGGGGGTAATCCACGGCCTCTCCCGCTTTGCTGCTGAGCGGGAGGTGCCCTGGATCCTCGGCCGAGACCATCGTGTCGATGTTTGACCCTTCTCTCCTCCTCTACTTGAGGATCCCGGTCTCGCACCTGACCCCGACCAAGGACCCTTGAGGATGGGGTGGAACTGGTCCCTGCAGAGGGGGTGCCGCCGGTCGTTCCTCGACCTCTCCCGGCTGCGAGGGCTTGCCTCTGCCTTAGGAACCCGAGGTCGATGCGAGGAGTGTTTGACATTGCGACCTCAAGCGCGTCCTCGGCGTCCAGAGATTGAAGAACTTGGAAGTCTGGCCACACGTCTCCTCCCGAATCCCCCACCTCGGCGTCCGAAGGAACAACGTCCTCTCTGACCCCGAGCTCTTCAGCAACTCCCTCTACCTCTGCCTCCGAAGCCCGGTCCGGGTCTTCCTCCAAGTTTTCCTCAACCTCTAACCTCGCCGCCTGATCGAAGAGTTCAGACCACCGCAAGGATCAAAAGGCTGAGGAAGCTGAGAAAATTTCTTGTACCCTGGGGTATAGTTCAGCAGGACGTGGGCAGCTCGGCCAAACCCGTCGTCACCCGTGAATCTCCAAACCGTGGTTAGGTCGGCAAAGTTCACCAGCGACCGAGGGGGAGGAGCTGTCTCCCGAGCAGGGATATCTGCACAAACAAGTCGTTATACTCGGGACCAACACCCCTCTGCCAAGATCCCTTGAAAATAAGAATATCATCCTTGTACCTCTTGTCCGAGTCAGGAAGATGGGTTACAAGGTACATGGAGGGGTCCCTGGCTTTGAGGTAGAAGTGTTGGTGAGGCATGACTCTCAGGAGGGAATAACAAAAAAGGAGATCGTTGAGCCCAATATTTACCCCGAGGCGCCTATTGAGCTTTAAGACCCCCATGATTATTCGGAAGACATTGAGGCAACATTGCCCGGGAAAGAGGCGAAAATGAGAGAGGAACCGAAGGAGTAAGGGGGTAAAGGAAACCTAATTCCCCCCTCTATTATGGCCTTAGTATAGAAGGGCATGGAATCCTCGGTCCCGAGGGTAGAAGAGTGCAGCACCAGGTCATATTCCTCTACATCTACGCTCGGGGGAATGCCGTACTTGGCCCTAAACCTATTGATCTGCACATCGCCCTTTACTTTGTACTTCCCCGACCCCGAAGAACCAGCCTGAGGATTCTCGGGAGCAGGGCGACGACGAGGCATCTCTGAAAAAGTAAGAAAGAAGAGGGTATTTGTTCTTGAAAATCCCTGAGGAAGTTTCCCGAGGGTTAAATCGCTATGTATCAACCGGATGACACCTCCAGTCAATCGGAAAACAAAAAGCTAGGAGGAAGAAAAGAAAGGAGATTCTGAAACTCACCCGAATGTCAAAACAGAGTTTTTTTCTGGGAAACCTTAAAGCTGACTCCCTCTAGAAAGTTCAGGATCAAACGGTGGGTCTGCTGGCTTTAAAGATCTTAAGGAAAAATGGGCAGTCGACGACGGAAGAAGAAACGAAACTCCGGCGAAGATTCAAGAAGAAGCTCTCTTGAGGAAAGTTGGAATGGCAAAATGAGGAAAACGGAAGAAGAGCCCCCTTTATATAGGGGCAATTTTCATCATTGGGCGCGAAAAATGAAAACGGCGCATTTAATGCACACGACATCCCAAGCCGGGGAAAGCGGCTCGAGACAATAATGAAGTACTGGTGGTTGTTGGGAAACCCTTCGTCTCCTTACGACGCGTGTCCTCGGTGTCAGAAGATCGAAGGCTGGGGGGTAGTTGATGGGACTTTTCCGAAATACCCTATGATGAAGACACGTGTCCTCGATTTTACTAAAACACTTGTTAAGATCAAGCACCATCGGCGCACGAATGACCTCGCCCCGAGGTACTGGCGTATAGGATCATACATTCAGTATATTTTACAACCGACACGTGGCCTCGGTCTGATATGTACCTCGGTCGGCATACCTCCCTCGGTCCCCGAGATGAGCCTTTCCTCGGTGCCGAGAGATACCCCATCCTAGACGCTTCCTCTATTCCAGGATAAGCTATTGACGTACAGGTCATTAGCCTAGGCTAGTCTAGGCTATTCATCATGACCTCGTCTTACACAAGTAATGTCAGAACATACTGGAATACAGAGGTCATAGCCAACAGGGGATGGACGCGTGACACATGATATCACATCAAAGACAGACAAACCGCATGCTGTTGCTGACACGCGCTTTGGGAAAGCAAACAATTAATTGCACCATTCCCTTGATGAGACCGCATTCAATGCGGTAAGGCTCGGAAATGAAAGACAATAAATGCTCCTGTTACAGAGCATTTATTGCATCCTCCCCGAGAGGAGCACATTGTACCGTCGGCATCCCGATGATCCAGCATTGATTGCTCGGGACCCCGAGCAGTTAATTAGAGAAGACATTCCTCATCAGAATCAATGCACACGCTACCTGTACCTAATGATCACCTTCTGACGACACTGACAGCAATCATGAGCTTTTAAGGTATAAATACTCATTGCAAAAGGCAAAGCGGGTATGCAATCACAAACTCTCTACTACAATACATTTTTCTCAGTGTTTTCTCCTTCCTCTCTCTCTCTCTCTCAAAGACTGACTAGATCGTCGGAGGGGATACGCCGGAAAACACTCCGGCGCCCTTCTAACTTGTTCTTCTTTGTTCCAGGATCCTCTTTCAGCCTTACTGGATCGTTCTCCCGCTCACCCAGGGTCTCCCGTTGCCGTTCCTGGTTACCACCGGACCTCGCAGGCTGTTCCAAGCGGCGTGGTTGGTCACTCAACTGGCACATTCGAAGTTCACCAAGGGAGAGATCTGTTCTCGTTTTTTATATTGTGCAGGATCTTGCACGCACAGTTTTCATTGACCGGGCCTTGTTAATTCCCCTCCAAGTCAAAGCTCTCAAGTAAAGCTCCGACTAGTTAATATCCAAGGAAATAGGAAAAAAAATGGGTTTGGTTTTTGAGTTCGTCTTTTAAGTAGCATTGTTATTCGAGCAATATATGTTTGTTTAGGTATCTTGATTCAGATTTTGAATTTGAATTGTTAATGAAATCTTTTGATTTGAAATTGAATTAATAGATCAATAATTTTGTCGTAATTCAAGCATCAGATTCAGTTTCCATAAAAAATTGAACAATTCGTTATCATATATATCTCAAACATCTAACATATGACTTTCCATAATTGACCAAATTTAACATTGTTAGGAGTATTTTTGAGATAAAAAAAAAAGTGGACTAAAGTCATTACACATAATTTTAAACATTGACTTAACCTCTTATCAGTTTCTTTGCCGGACTTATCTCTAAACAAGTACATTTAGGAGGACTCACCTCTAATTTTCACTTTATTTTTTGAGTTTTATGGGCCATAGATCCAAACCTCCCCCACAAAGTGAGTTAACCATTTCGAGCAAGGGTTAAGTGAACCAGAAGTGAGCCAAGTTAGAGGTCTTGTTCAAGTAAGCTGGGTAAGCAAGTATGTGATTGAAGTACTAATCAATATTCTCATCTCTAAGGGAACTAATTCCTAACATGACTTGAAAGAGAACTATCAACAGTAAATTTATTTGATCATTACCAATCAATGAGGTACTATGGCTGAATGGATCACCTAGTAATGAAGTGAACAGGTTACTTTGCTTTGCTTGTGGCAGGCAAAAGGTACACAACATGCACATTTGTTTAGATAACAAACTTAGAATCTTATGCCAAAAGTGCATGAGATCAAATTCGATACGATACCTAAAAACAGAACTTACAAGTTAATCGAGTCGAGTTAGGCCTTGAAAAGGTCAAAAATACGACTAAAAGAAATTTAAAAAGGGCTGAAATCTATCATAAAAAGTTAGAAATGATACCTAAGTTTTTGAAAGCGATCATAACGAAATGCTGTCCATGATGAGTCAAGTAACTTTGGAATAACATGAATCTAAGCTCCTCTTACGTAAGAGCCCCACCTTGAAATCATTCATCCGACTAGAATTCCCATATAATTCTCCTGCAGATGAAGAAGATAGACTAGGCTACAATCACAATGATCCTTTGTTTACGACCTTTTATCTAGTTCCTGCGTACTTCTTCCAGAATCATTCATTCCACTCAGCTGCAGATGCTAGTCAGAAAGAACGAAGTTTTTCTTTCAGTTAGGGTTTGTAGAATGACCAACAGCCATTAGCCCCGGAAGTAGAGGCGGGTGTGAGGGTTTCAGGGGAGATCAAGGAATCGACGACATACCACATTTGTACATTGCATGAAAGGGCATAGTGCTATAATCGAGCTCCCAAAGATACCAGTTCTCAAGATCATTCCCTCAGTATTCATTAGCTCAAGTTCCTCATTTAGAACTCTGGGTGTTCTTTTTTCACAAGCACAAAACCCTAATTTTACACACTCCATCTCAATTCTCTACGTTGTCCTATATTTCTATCAAGAACAGCCCTCAACTGTTGCAACAATCTGGTCCTCCAACTATTTAGGGGCCAAGAGTAGTCGATTGTCCTTGCAGATGCAGCTAGCATGAATTTATTGTCTCTTTATCTAAGAACTAACTAAACTACCTCATTTCTCGAATTTCAACATCAACTTGAAGTTCTTCCCATATGAAACTAAAATGTCATTCAAGAAAGCTTATAAAAGTTTTTCCACTCAAAAACCACAAAGGTGTGGCAAGGTTAAAAACTAGTAGACAACCTATTGCAAACAACTAAGGTACACGACCGTGAAGGATACAGAATCTAGCGTTCTGGAGCTGGGAAAAGAAGCAAACCCAACCAGAAATTCCAGGAATGATATAGGACACTGAGCTGACGAGTTGCAAGGCACAGATGAAGCTTCAGATCTAGCCAGCACGAGTCATCTTCACCTTTGGCATGGCCTTCTTCAATTGGCGAGCACGCTCTTTTGCCTCTTTCTTGCGAATAGCCTCTGCACTGAGCTTTGCCTCAGCCTCCTCCAATATCTTTCTCCGGTCAGCCTTCCTTTTTTGCAAGGCTTCTTGCCTAGCATTTTGAAGTTCTTTGTATGCCTCCTGGGCAGCTTTTGATCTGGCTGCGTCCGTTTTAGATCGAGCCTGTGTTAAAGAATGACAAAAACGATTTAACAAATCACTAACTACAGTGAAGTTCTTAGACATGTTAAAATTATTATTATAGGGTAACCCACCTGTGAACTGAGCTTGTACCTCCCAACTAGGTCAATGTAGTATGGTACGAGAGCCACCAATCGAGTCATGTCAGCCATGTGATTGGCGCCTGGGAGAGCAAACTTAAACACCAACATCTTCTTGTGTTTGCCCAAGTGTTGATCAGAGAAATGCATAGACATAAAACCTTTGCCGAATTTCTCAAATGCTTTCTCACCAAAGACCTGCAGAGAATGAAAAGCAAACCATATTGCATTATCATAAAGGACAGATTACGCAACAAAAACAACAGCACAGTAGCACAGGCATACACATGCCAAAAAAAAGACAAAAACAAAGCAGGCAGAAAAACAAAAAAACAAAGTCACACACATTCATGCGCACAAGAAATAAAATAACAAAGGCCCAAAAAATACCAAGGAAATATATAAGAAAAGAAGTAAATTGTGGGAAAATAAAGATGATAAGGGCATAAATTAGAAATAGTTGTTCACAAGGATGAAATGCATGTAAAAGAATACAGGACTAATTTAGCATCCAACAAGGGAAAATTACAATAATTTGGTTAAGTGCCCACAAAATAGAGCCAGCACGTGCCTCAACTAAAGCAATGAAGAACTATTATATTCTACACAACTCTAAACAAGAGAACTAAACCTACGTGACATTGAAGGATGAACCAGAAGGTAAAAGAGTAGAGATTATCCAGATATAAGCCAAAATTCATCGGTTATATTGGGAAGCTTGTGGAAAACGATGCCATGATAAACTAACCACGGGCCCAAAATGTGGAATAAATAAGTGTTTCCAGAAGGAACCACCATCAGAGGCTGCCCTACTATCAGTGGCCACCTTTACTTTCAGCCAGTGTAAATCACTCGAAGGCAAGTACAAGTGGAGTCAGTCCTCTTACCTTACTGAGATCAACAATGACGTAGTGTTACTGAGCAAGAACTTCAAAAGAGGAGTTAAGCAAAATAATTAGTCCATTAAAGGTTCACTTAATATGGCTCTTTGAATCATGCATTCTTAAATTTATAATTGATACAACAAAAGGAAGCAGAAGCAAAGGAAATTAGCCACAAGGACAGGAAAGTGGGAGAAGCATCCACGGGCTCAAGTTGAAAGTTTATTGTAACCTTAATATAAATAAAAGGGCAAACTTCTTTTAACCCTCTTGTGGTTTGCCCTTCAAGCACTTCATCTGCTATCATTTAAAAATAAGCACACAACCCCCTTGTACTTTTCGATTAACCTGCTACCGCCACTTTTGCCATCAGATTTGACCAATAGTGTAAGATGTTAACTTTGATCAATCAAAGAAAAGTAAGAAGAAGAAATAAGAGAATATTATTGAGGCACAATTAGCCAGAACAAAACTTAAAGGAAAACTGCATATAAGAGGTCATTATATAGTAAACTAAGCCAGGGCAACATAAAAAAAAATAAATGACTAAACTACCCCAAAGTCTAAATATAATAACTATTCTAACACCCTCCCTCAAACTTATGATGTGGTAACATTAAACATCAAGAGTTTGCTAGGTGTGAGATTTCGTAAAGAAACGATCAGCAAATAGCCAATACAATCAAACTATCTATGAAGGCCATAACATGATACTCAGTTTCAGCAGATGATCGAGCCACAACAGTTTGTTTCTTATTTTTTCACAAAATAAGACAATCACCAATGAAGAGACAGAAACCAATAGTGGACTTGCGATCCATAGAGTCACTAGCCTAGTCCGCATCAGAGTAAGCACGAAGTTCTAGAGACGATCAAATTGCAATGAGAGGTCCAACAGAAAACCAAAACTCAACAAAAACCACCAGCAACAATGCTCAACAAAACAAATCCCAATAAAATAAAAAAACAAACAAACCAGAACTAGTCCTAAACCACCAGTAGTCAAAATCAGAAACTAGAACCAAAAGAAGTAGCCAACGCCAAACAATCCAAAGTTCACCACAAATCAACTTAACAACTTTACAAATCAAATACTCACCCAGCAGTTCGTTCACAAAATCAGTCCCAAAGACTCAAACCCCACCAATCAAAAGTGGAAATAAAAGTTTTTTGCTTATTCAGTGCGAAACAATGCAAATGAAAACAAACGTTTCCTGCTTATTCAATGCGAAACAATGCAAATGGGAACAAAAGTTTCCTACTTATTCAGTGCGAAACAATGCAACACTATATCAAATAGCAAGCCCAAACGAACAAATCAAAAACTAACAATGTGACAACTCACCAATGTACAAAACCAACCAATCAACAAACCAGTCCAAAAGCCCAAAGCAACAGCAGCAAACGAAGAAGAAACAACCTGACTAGCAACCAGAAGAAGCAGAAGAAGAAGAAGTACCAACAGAAGAGAAGAGGCAGTAAGTCAACAAAAATAGCAATCCAAACAGCAGATCTCAACATACCAACTTCACAAACCAGAAACCAACGAAGAAGCAGACACTCAATAGGCCTTAATACAAGCATCTTGAGCCAATAAATCAAACCAACAATCCACCAACTAGATAACCCAAATTTCATAACTTTCAAAAGTCCAGAAGATAAATAGAGGCAGCAAAACAATAGCAAAACACCAAAAAGGCACTAAAAATCAAAGCCCGGCACTGTTCACAGCGCGTGAACAGTGTTTTTCGGCACTGTTCACAGCCCTTGGAATCACAAAAAAATATAGCAATCCACTAATCACTAGCCCTCAAATCACAAAACCTAAGAATATATTCTTCCTTCAACTAAATTACTATGGTGGTACAATATATATTTTGGATCAAAACCATGATCTGATACCATGTTAACTTTGATCAATCAAAGAAAAGTAAGAGGAAGAAATAAGAGAATATTATTGAGGCACAATTAGCCAGAACAAAGCTTAAAGAAAAAGTACATATAAGAGGTTTTTATATAGTAAACTAAGCTAGGACAACATAAAAAAATAAATGACTAAACTACCCCTAAGTCTAAATATAATAACTATTCTAACGTAAGAAACATATCTATTTTGCAATATGGCATCAATAAAATCTTTTTCCTCAAAAAAAAAATAAATAAATAAAAGACTTTAACCTATAACAAAAAATCAGAAATCTTCTGTCTCCTCTTCACCTTCCTCTATACCAGTTCATTAAAACCACTGCTCATCACCACCACTTCCTTTCCTCCACACCCCAGCTCAACCGCTGTCTACCCTTGTCTCCTCCACAACCCATGCCCAGATCATCACTTGCAGCCCACACTCACGTCCCTAACTGCAGAGTCAAGAGAAGACAGATTACAGATCCAATATGGTTGGAAGAGGAGAAACCCTTTACACACTTGGTAACAAGAATGGTGACCCTTATATAGTGGAGCACAACCATTATATTCATGACTAGATGATGTCCAGAAGATTATAGGCAGTACCTTCAAATTGTTTCTGCCATAAGGTTATCTTATGGTTTTCTCTTCTTTTTTTTTTTGGTTGGAAAGAGAATCCTCTCCATAAGCTTAATATAGTGTGGTAATTGAACTAGTGTTCTTTTTTCCATTCACTCCCTCCCTCTGGCATAATTTTCTGGACAATTACTCCACAATAAACCTGGATTAAGACTGGAAATTGCCTTGGGTTTTGAAGATTATGGTTTTAAGGCAAAAATACATGTATATAGCTAAGGCAGCATTTTTTGCTTGTGATCTTTTGCTTTGTTGTTTTATTGTCTTATTCTCGGGGCTATGATCAATTGTGCACAGTGGGGATGGTGGTGGTAGTGGTGGTGGTGCGCAGTTGGGGTGGAGGGGAGTGTGTTGGTGATGGACAGTGGGGTGGTGACTTTCTCATTGAAGTGAAGAAGAATGAGATTGTAAAAATGTCTATGTAGATCCCAACGGACCTAAAATGTGAGTGAATAGGTCTTGTGCTAATTTATCAATCAATTATATCGGCCTAAACTAACAAACACCACAAAAACATCTCATAGGAACTTCCAAGCAAACTCCGAATTTATTGATGAGTTTGAGGAACTCCTTTCCATGAAGAAGCTCTAGGGTTGACTAAGGTGTTCACACAAAACACTGTTGGTCATTTGATAATCAAAAGATTAAAACCTAAATATCCAATCCAAAAAAGAAGTCAATGGCATCTAGAAAGTACAAATGAAATGCTTGAACGTTGCCACTAACAGAAGCACCGGAGTGGAGAGGCAAATCTAGCTCCATGATCTTGTAAAAATCCGACTAAAGCACATTGAAGGCTTTCAAGTACTACCACCCTCCTCGGATCTCAACAAAGACAAAGGGCCACATAAGAGGGACTACCCCACTTTGATGTCTTTGTTTGAATCCCCAAAACCCTATGTAAGCATACAAGATTATTCTTTTTTTACAAGTTAATGGGAAGATTTTTTTTTTCTTGGGGAAGAAGGAAGAGAGGGGGGGGGGGGTATTCCCTTGCTTCTTCGTTCCATCATTTATATAGAATGACAAGCTATCCTAATTCACCTATTGCTCGCATACTTTCATCTTTCACATCATTGATTTGTTGGAATTTTATTTTCTTTAGAAACTTGAATGATAACGAAGCCGTGAAGTTACCTTCTCTCTTGGGTATTCTTGATAGTCTTGATTTGAATTATATTTGTTGCATAAGAGAAGATGGATATTTCCTCCTCACGGGGAGTATTCTTGCAAATCTAACTTTGATTTCTTGATTAACAAGTCTATTTTTCTATCTTTTGAAGCCTCGGTCAAGCTTTGGAATTCCAAGGCACCTCTTAAGGTACAAGTTTTTGCATAGTTGCTTCCACATAGAAAACCAAATACTAAGGAACTGCTTCAAAGGAGAAGACCGTCAGATGTTTTTTAGTCACAATGGGGCACCCTAATTAGAGATCACTTGTTTCTACATTATTCTTTTGTATCCATGTTATGGAAATAATCTTTTGGCTATTGTTGGGATTCGTGAGGTTCAATGTTTTTGGTTCATGTAAAGAAGCCAAGATTTTATGGAGTTGTGCAGTGTTGACACTGTTTTGGGCAATATGGTTAAAAAAAAATAAGAGAACTTTTGAGAAAAAAGAGACTCCTAAGAAAGATGTGTGATGATGAATATATTTTTGCTTCCACATTTGGCCTTTTTTTTGTTTTTATTGTCTTTAGTCTTTCTACTTTCCTATCTCTTTTTATGTAACAATTAGAGGACTTCTTGTCCTCCTTTGTACTCTATTTATTACTTTTGGAATTCCAAGACACCTCTTAAGGTACAAGTTTTTTGCATAGTCGCTTGCACATAGAAAACCAAATACTAATGAACTACTTCAAAAGAAAGGACCATCAGATGTTCTTTAACCACAATGGGGCACCCTAATTAGAGATCACTTGTTCTACATTATTCTTTTGTATCCATGTTATGGAAATAATCTTTTGGCTATTGTTGGGATTCGTCAGGAGGTTCAATATTTTTTGTTCATGTAAAGAAGCCAAGATTTTATGGAGATGTGCAGTGTTGACACTGTTTTGGAAAATATGGTTGAAAAAAAAATAAGAGAATTTTTGAGGAAAAAGAGACTCCTAAGAAAGATGTGTGATGAAGAATATATTTTTGTTTCCACATTTGGCCTTTTTTGTTTTTTTATTGTCTTTAGTCTTTCTACTTTCCTATCTCTCTTTATGTAACAATTAGAGCACTTCTTGTCCTCTTTTGTACTCTATTTGTTACTTTTGGAATTCCAAGACACCTCTTAAGGTACAAGTTTTTGCATAGTTGCTTGCACATCAAAAACCAAATACTACTGAAGTGCTTCAAAAGAGAAGACCGTCAGATGTTCTTTAACCACAATGGAGCACCCTAATTAGAGATCTCTTGTTTCTATATTACTCTTTTGTATCCATATTATGGAATAATCTTTTGGCTATTGTTGGGATTCATCAGGAGGTTCAATGTTTTTGATTCATGTAAAGAAGCCAAGATTTTATGGAGATGTGCGGTGTTGGCACTGTTTTGGGCAATATGGTTGGAAAAACATAAGAAAATTTTTGGGGAAAAAGAGACTCTTAAGAAAGGTGTGATGAAGAATATATTTTTGCTTCCACATTTAGCCTTTTTTTTGTTTTTATTGTCTTTAGTCTTTCTATTTTCCTATCTCTTTTTATGTAACAATTAGAGGACTTCTTGTCTTCTTTTGTACTCTATTTGTTACTTTTAGTAACATCATCCTGTTTGCAATAAAATAATAATAATAATAATAATAATAACCCTATTCCCTCATAGATGTAGTGCCACTCGACGGTTCCTCGGATTAAAAACCATGACAACACACACAAAGTTTTTAACCGCTCCTTTGGGACAATATGGTTGAGAGGTTTTCCAGTCATCTCAGCGAGGAATTTCACTATGGAACCTGCTTTAGATAACCCTAAATCATATGCATCCACTTCACACACTAATTTCATAGAGCATGGACACTGAAATTCTCTAATCAGGTATCTCTCTCTCTCTCTCTCTCTCTCTCGGCTCTCTTCTTAATAGCAAATTCCAACATCCAACCAACACAAGTAACAAAAGCTTAACAATGCAAATAAATATGAAGCCCAAATAATGAATAACCAAAACTAATAATTAACAAAGTAGAACCAAGAAGTTGTTCCAACACACAATAAATAACTCATCAAACATATTGACTGACACCCATTAAACGATAAAAGAAGAACAATGCAAATACAAAAAAAAACCCACATAATAAGTAGCCAAAACTTAATGAATGAACAAATACTGTAAGAAAGATCAATACCTGATCAAGCACAGCCTCTGTGATCAAATCCCCAGCTACCTCCTTCGACTCGGAAATAACTGACAACTCATCCACAACCCACTTCTTGCCACTCGGCGGATTCACCAGACCCGCAAACCTCTGCAAATCGCTCACTTCCTTTTGCATCGTTTTTGCCACTTTCTTCTTGGCCAAAGCAAAAACCACCTGATCCATGGCATCATCATTCATATAAACTTCAAATGTAATCTCATCCCTACATGGTACCACCATATTGTATAATCTCGATATCAAATCGTGCCGGCTCTGCAACTCCATCGTCGCCAATAACCCCGTACAAAATCTCCGCCCACTCGCATAGAATTTGAACACAGTTTGCCCTTCTTTCAACAACAAAGGCGAATCTTCCGCCTCCCCAATACCTAATAAACTGAAATTTTTCTCGAAAATTGAGTCCTTAGTCGCAAACTTTGTAGCCCAAGCCAAAGCAATGTTTTCATTTTCTTTCTTTCCAGTGAAATAATTGATTATAAACACAATCAAGAAAGATACACACACAATCTCAATTGTGTATGATCTCGAAACCTTGACAACATCTGGTTTAGGGTTTGGCTTTGCATCGGGATCGGAAACTTCAGAGGGAGTGGCACTTTCAGTAAATTTGGAGGGTTCAGGGGGGAATTGTTCAGGGAAGCCTTCAAATTCATCTTCATCCCAGTGGTCGAAGGAGGTGGATGATGGTTTCAGATCGGACGGCTGAGACGAATCGGATTTCGGGGATGCAGGGTTGGGATCTGGTGGGCCATGGTGGGATTCGGTGGGGTCGGAGTGAGAGAGGGTTACTGGTGGTGGTGAGGATCGAAGAGGGAGATCAACTACGTCGTTCTCGAGGAATTCGTCGTCGTCAGCGTCGAAGCCTTCGAAGTGGGAGTCGGGGGTGGCGGAGGAGAGAGAGAGGTGATGGAGGATGAGAGAGCAAATGGAGAGGAGTGCGATGAGGTAGAAGAGAGTGTCGCCTCGAGGGAGGAAGAGAGAGAGAGGAGAGAAGAAGAGAGATGAGGAGGGTCGCTTCGCCATGAGTACTGAAAGTTCGATTGTCGTACAGAGAGAGAGAGAGAGAGATCTGTGAATGGAAGGTGCAAGGGGCGAATGTTTCAATGAAGTTTGGAGGGCCATGATTGCTAACAATACATTTTAGTGGGGCACGAATAATAATTTTCTAAGAATTTCATGCATTTTGGAAATTCATATAATTTTTTTTTTGGTCTAAAGCCACAACATGCTCCGACTAGTCCAGATTTAAGTCGGACAAGGCCACAAAGGCGGCAAAACTCTCTTTAACGAGTATTTAAACGCAATTGCATTTTCAAGTCTCTAACCAATGACTTTGGTTAAACTAGAATAACCCCAAGTTAGTTGATCTTGAGATATTTTTTTTGATAGAACTATTTCCACCACTAAAATTTCAATTTCCACCATATTTTTATTTACACCCCCACTTCATATTATTTTTTTATTTGTTCATCCTATTATTTTTTCTGACGCCATCCTACCCTCCATTAAAAACCCTAACACCCTAGTTTTAAATTTTATCTTCAATATTAGTAAAATAATTTAAATTCATGATTATGTAAACCAAAAGATGAAAAATGAGAAAATAAATTAGTATTAACTGAACTAATTAATTGGTTGAATTAACCATAGTCTTCAACATTTTATAATTAATATCATCTAAAATTATTTCACTGCCACGTTGTCGTCAATGGTGGATGTGGGGTGGTGAAGATTTGGGGATTGAGTGGGTTTGATGGCATAGGTGGTGATTGTAAATTTAGTGTTTTAACTAATCACTAGAATGAATATAGAATAAGATGATAATAGATATTTTAAGGAAGACAAGGTTTGTTATAAATCACAATAAACAAAAGAATGGAGAGAATGTTTACCGGAAAATTCTAGACAAAAGATTTCATACCATTATGTCGATTACCATTTTTTATGGGTAAAATTAGAAATTTTGAAAAGAGATAAGAAAAAACCATGATAGATCACAAACACTAATGATCAATTACAAAAAATTTAATATTAATTCCAACCTTCTATGATCGATCATGTCCTTTGAAGTTGTAATTTACACCTCAAAAAAACTAATAACTTATCCTTACAAAGTTATAATTTTTGGTACAATACCGCCAATAATACCATAACCTTTCCCACGTTTACTAGTCTATGTAGTGAGATTTGTAAAACTAATCTTACCTGTACACATGCTCAAATTTACAAATCCACATAGGGCCGCAGCCTGCTGTTGAACTGCTAAGTCTCGAGTTTGAAATTCACGGCCTTCCCCATAAAAGTTCAAATGTTACCCAAAAAGAAAAACATCCACAAATCCATAGGTAAAAGAATTTGAGGTCAATTTCTAATTCACCGTGTTTATTCTTTATACGAAATTGAATATTCCAATCTTTTTTGGAACACCTCAGAAATAACAAGCTACAGAATATGGTGCCATTCGAGGGACAGTTTCAGACATAACAGCCGCCCCGATCACCGATCACCTCGGATAACAAAAATTGTGCACAACCACTTAAGTTTCAAGTCACAGTCCTAATAAGGTAACACGGACACAAAACATCTTTCTTAACAAAAGAAAAGAGAGAGAGAGTATATGCCCCCGTGAAGATAGGAATGTCAAAAGTACTTGTAAACAGTACAGCTGAACCTCCCTCGAGCAACGGTTCCCATTTTGTAGGTATGGTAAACAATAGTTTCATACACAATTCCCATTAAATAGAGATACAGGAACATGCAGAGCTCTGTTAAACTGGCTCGGCTGCCTAAATTACTCTAAAAGTGACCGTTTACCCTGAATTTATCTTTGTCAATGGTGCAAATTTTTCTTCACATATACAGCAAACCAAGGTATGACTTCCAGAAGTGGTTTCTAACAGAGCCACCAACTCCACCAAACTACCCCTGCTTGATTGACGAAATGACACCAATTCTCCTCTGAATCTGAATGAACGACCACTGTAATCATGAAGCGGAAGGGCCATGTATCCCAGCTACTTCTTATGTTTGGTGCAACCATTCTCAGAAGGAAAAGAAATGATTTCATGACGCCAGAACATGTCACTTGGTGGGGTTGTCTTCTTCTATCAATAAATGTAGTATAGACTTTAGGACTTCATTATCAACTACAATTGCCGCCTGAAAAGCAGCAAAAAGATAAAAATGTTATTCGAAGGTCACAAGGAGGGACGTCTTCCGAAATTCAACAATGAAAAGGATAAACATATATTTGTTCTCTCTCTCTCTCTCTCTCTCGCGAACACACATTACAAACAGAGAAAATAGTAAATGCATGCACATATAATTGCCCCTGTATAGGGAGGCACAGATGCAGCTAGCGCCTCCTATGCTAAGACCGATTAAATCATGACTATATTGTCAAGCTTGCTGGAAAAATCCATGCATCAAGTCCCATGGTAAATCCCATTACAAAAAGTAACCTAAGACACAACATTACAGCCTCTGATCTTGCGTCCTGCCCTCAAATTAACATTAGTTACATTACCCTATAGTAAAATAAAATTTAACCTAATCTCTGTGATATCTGTGAGGATGATTTCTTGATTGGAGCTCCACCAAGGGGCCAATACTTATCTCCATCGGGCACATGTTGCAAGATATTCCAATATTGCTAGTATAACAATGCTAATCCCCCAAAACACATGAACATAAATTATGATAGTTGTGATTCTGGTTACTAGGTGATCCTTCACCAAAAGTCAAAGAATATCTCATCAGACAATAAACACAATGTTATGATAGGCAAACCCAACATACATGTGGCTTTCTGATCAGCTCCTCAAGAATTGAGTGAAGAGTTAACCGTAGTTCCTTAAAGAGGACAGCAGTTTGGGCAGGTGCTGCCATTTTTAACCAACCGTCTATAGTGACAAGTCCAGTCTGCAAGAGGAAAATGTCTTTTAGCATAACCATCACTCTGTTGGAACAGCAACAAAAAGGACCATCAGGAAAATTTGACACACATTGCTTTGATATATTGTACCATGTATGTAGGCTAGTAGGTGTCAAAAATGTTCATGTTACCTGCTTACATGTATATATTAAGAAAGAAATTGTGGATACAAAAATCAAATGACAAAAAAAAATAAAAAAATAACTGATACGGGTCCTACACAATTTGTTATATGATTTTAAGCACCTTAAAGCCTACTCAATTTACTCCAACTTCCCTGATCGTTAGGGACAATAGGCTCCATTTGGAACTCACAAACCACGGAAAGAAAAGAACATACAAAGAATGTTACTTACCATTTTTCTTGGCCTTGGAAAATTTTAGGGATATAAAAGAAAATTTTGCTCTTTTGTAGAAGTCTAATTTTCTTCATAAAACAATGAGGAGAAGGGGAGGAAAGGAAATAAATTTCTTGTCTCACAAACAGATTCGTTTCTGCCCGCCCCCCCCCCTCCCTCCCTTTTTTTTTTTCTAACTTGTACCACTTTTATTTCCTTCTACCTCGTGGTTTCTGAGAAATTGACTCATTTCAAAAAGACCTTCCGAAAAACACTCTTTCCCAGAAAAAGAACCCAATAAATCTAGCATTTTCACTGATTGTACTGGCAATTTTTGGATACCTAAATAACATTCATGATAGTTTGCTGTTCTGCCAAAGGTGACTAGCTGAAATAACGAGATCTGTACTATGAAAGTACTTGAACCACACTTTGTACCATTAGCATTTTCATCAGTCCTCACAGCTGCACAAACTTCATTAAAAGTAGACAGAAAAGATACCTGATGTTGAATATTTATGGTGCCACCGAAGAGCAAAATGGAATAGGGAGAGACGATGGTAGTATCTCGCAGAAATACCTTATTTGTTTCAACCTGAAAATATGATACATTAAGAAGATAATCCAAACCTAATCAATCACCTAACAAATTAACTGGTTAACCCACTACCAACTGAAATCAAATGTGAACGGGTTTGATCATCTTTAACAGCAAAACAACTGCCCATAGCAAGGCAAGAGAGAGGTAAGCCATTTTTTTTTTTCGAGAGGTAACCCATAAAATGTTATTAAACAAAGAGAACTGGACTACTAATTCAACTGCAAGACAAGAGAGAGGTAATCCATAAAATGTTATTGAACAAAGAGAACTCGACTACTAATTCAATTGAGGAGGCTGCTGATTCTTCTTACTCCCGCTCGTGCCTCTCTGGTACCGTATGGGGCTCGGGGCAAGCTGGATTTTTTGCTTCACTTAACGCCACAGAGGAAATGCATAAAATTGCACTTCTCACTACTTAGTGTAATGGAATGCATGGCACAAGAATCTATGAAATTCTTCCAGCACCTTCCCTCAACTCAATTCAACTCAACAAAATCATCCCAACACACTTGGGGTGTAAGATCCCGTACTAGAATTAAATAAGAATAATATTATTTTAATATTTGTCATAGCATAAATAAAAATATTGTAGAAATCTCGATTTGTTGTTGAAAGATTGATCATGAAGTTTGAGTTTTGGGCAAATTGACTTTCAGGTCAAACTTAGTTTCAAAGATGTTTAACTTAGAGAAAGGTGATTAAGTAATTTTATAAATATTTTTAAGTCAAAATAAGATTTTCATTGAATTTGGAAGATCGAAAAACCTTGGGAGAGGTAATATGAGGTGTATTAGAAGTTAGGAAGTATCCCGAAATTTAAACACATTTTAGAAAGAATTCGGATAGGAAGGAATTTGACACTATCTTAGTATTTTAGCCATAACTTTCTACTCTTAACTCCGATTGATTTGATTTGTGGACAGTAAAAACTGGACTTCAAGGGCTACAAAAGTATATTTCACAAAAATTTTCTAAATTAGCTTTTAAATAGGTCAAAATCGATCTGAAAGTTGAGGGTATACTGTTACCCGCGTCCGGACAGGAATAAACATGCATCCAGACACATTTGGCAGAAAGTTGGGCAAAGAAACACGCGTCTGGATGCACCGAACGGAGGGTTTCACGTCCCAGACCTATTTTGGGTGTTCTTTCCAAATTTTACATTATAAATACCTAAAGACACCTCCTTTAGCCCCATTTCATCAATTATAACCCTAGAGAGCCTTGGGGAGTAAGAAAAAAGGGGAGAAACACAAGATTGAAGAAAATTTTCACATTGGATCGGATCAAAGCCTCTAATTCTTCACACTCACTAAGGAAACAAGGTAGGGGTTTCTTCCTAATTTTGTCCATTGAGGCTAGGGTTTATATATATATATATATATATATATATATATATGTGTGTTTTGACTCTCAATCATAGATATTTGCTATGGTATCCTTGTTTCTTGGTGTTCTTGCAAATCATATCATGTTTTAAATGAAGTTATGATTTGATAACCATAAAATCCTTGTTTTTAATCTCAAAACCCTTGTTCTTCAAAAAATAGAGATTTTTCCTTGATATTCCATTGTTCTTAATTCAAAAACTCTAGTGCTTTATTTAGAATAATAAAATTATATCTTTTGATGATCTCTTGTTATTGTCTTGAGTTGTTATGTTGAAAAAATACATGTGAAATTTAAGGTTCTTTATTTACTTGTGATTTGAGAAATTAGTTGAGTATTGTATATCTTGTGTGGATGTTTGGATGAACATGGGTGACCGTTGACCAGGTATCGTAGAGTGGGTAAATGCGTTTTTTACTCCAAGTGGGTTTGAAGGTTCCCTACCATTCGTAGCGGGATTGGTGCCTTGCGAGGACCAAACTACTATTCGCTCACGTGGTATCGAGGCTGAGAGTTAGTATACTATTCCTGGGTTAAATTCGTCACGGTCGATGCGTCAGTATATGCCATTCTTAAAGTTGTGTAGCCTTGCAAGAATTGGGCGTGTGTATGGGCTAAGATATTCTCAATGTGTGTATTCATGTTAAGTCATACTAAATACCTAAGATACAATGTTGGTAATGAGAAGCTTGGATGGATGAAAACGTGGTAATGTTAGTTTTACTTTTTCATTTAATCTATTGCTATTACGTAAACTTGAGATCAGATATATTGGCACTGTTTTATTTCAAAAGTTATATATGATATTTTGTAAAATGTGACCGATCCGTTTTATATGTTTTCAAAACCTTGTTAAAGCTTGAGAAGATTTTTCTACAGAGCTTAGTGCTCACCCCTTACAAACCACATCTGCTCACCCCTTACAACCACATTTTTTTCAGATTATGATCTAGAGAAAGAGCTCGGATTGAATGAGCAGGTTGATCTTGAGACTGAAGAGGGTCAGTATGAGGATTCTGAAGTGGAGGCTTAGAAATTGGTTGAGTATTGTATCTCTTGTGTGGATGTTTGGATGAACATAGGTGACCAATGACCAGGTATCGTAGAGTGGGTAGATGCGTTTTTTACTCCGAGTAAGTTTGAAGGTTCCCTACCACTCGTAGTGGAGTTGGTACTTTGTGAGGATCAAACCATTATTCGCTGGTATCGAGGTTGAGGGTTAGTATACTATTCCTGAGTTTCTGTCGATACGTCGTTATACGTTCTTCCTAAAGTTATGTATCCTTGCGAGGATTGAGTGTTTGTGTGGGTCAAGATATTCTCAATGTGTGTATTCATGTTAAGTCATACAACATACCTAAGATACAATGTTGGTAATGGGAAGCTTGGATGGATGAAAACGGGGTAATGTTGGTTTTACTTCTTCATTTAATTTATTGCTACTACGTAAACTTGAGATCTGATAAACTATCATTGTTTTATTTCAAAAGTTATATATAATATTTTGTAAAATGTGACCAACTCGTTTTATATGTTTTCAAAACCTTATTCAAGCTTGAGAGGATTTTCCTACAAAGCTTAATGCTCACCCCTACAAACTACATCTTTTTCAAATTATGATCTAGAGGAAGAGCTCAGATAGAATGAGCTGGTTGATCTCGAGGCTGGAGAGGGTCAGTATGAAGATTCTGAAATGGAGGCTTAGAGATGTAGTTTTGATTATTGAATTTGGAGAGATTTTTGTGAAACAATATTTTTGTTAGTTTAATTATTCCGTTGCTAGATATTATTTAGTTTTAAATTGTAAGTTGGAGAAATTACAGTATTTTATTAGCTTTAGTATTTATTCTTTGTCAGATGGATGAATAGTTTATTATTTAATACTTATTATAGTTGCTTTCATGATTTGATGATTTTAGATAGTAATACCTTCCAGAGTAAATTTTCGAGCGTTACAGGGGGTTAGATACTTTATAGTGTTCTATTTAAGGTCATACTTTTTTCTCAAAACAAAAGTTATTAAATGCTTTACTATTTGATTTAAAATTAATTTTGGTATTCCTCTTCCATTCGTTTATCGTAAATAGCTATTACACTACTTTTTCTCATCGGGGCGATAATAGGCTGTCCATAAATATGTTAAAACCATTTAAGTCGATTATCTCCCAATTTATCTTCTAGTTCTCTTTCCTAATTGCATTTTTTGTACTTTTAGCATACATCCATCTTAGCTCATTGCCGTCATACTCAAATTTTAAACGTTTTGTTTCTTAGTTATCCCAACATTTAGGAACATTTTCTTTTTTGTCTTGAACTAAAAAACACGGATATGAACACGGGTCAAAGAAATGGCTAAGAAATAAATACCTATGTTTTATATGCAACTTATATGATTTAACACAAGTATAGATAAAATAATAGTGAATTTTTAGAATAAAAGATTATAGGAGTCATCATTACCTATTTTCTAAAATTCAATGTGTAACAAACATACACAATTACAATTATCACTCTCATTTTCTCCATTCCTCAATTCCTCTTCATTAACAATACTTTTAAGCATCTTTTAAATACAACTTTAACATGATTAGTCTAAATAATTTTTTTTTCTCTCATAGTATAATGTAGCCATGTGTCAAACTTTTAAGCTTTGATAATTACATGTCTAACATATCTTTATTCTTTGCTATAGACATAACCCAAAGAAATGTGGAACAGGTCACCAAATGAGTGTTGGACCTGTATCCAAAATTAAAATTTTACCATTTAGTTACGAATACGGATAAAAGAGTATCAGATAAATGTCCAAAAGTGTTCGAAGAGTATCAGTGTCCGACATAGATATGTCACCTTATTAAGCATATTCATGTTTCTTAGATCGTAAGGGGTATGTATTTATTACACAATATACTAGATGTATTCCTACATTTAATCTACCTGTAAGGGGTATGTATTTATTACACAATATACCAGATGTATTCCTACATTTAATCTACCCGCTTTAATTCTTCAAGTAACATCATCACCATTTTACACTATGAATAATCGACCATAAATACAAAAAAATACTCACTCTTTGATATCTCTTGACCAACAATTTTTACTATTTTATCGGTTCAAATTTTTCTTTTACTAAAATTACATTCCATATATTTAGTCACAGTTTTACTTATCTTAAATCTTGTTTCCAGAGCCTCTCGCCAGTTTTTTAGCTCATTATTAATTTCTTCTTTACTTTCACCGACTAATACTATATCATCCGCAAATAACATACACAATAGAAGTTCCTGAATGTTGCAAAAAAGAAAATGAACTCAAAACAAATCCTTGATGTAAGCCTATAGGAGTGTGAATTCATTAGTCTCTCGCGGAATTGTTCTCACTAAAGTCAACACGGTTTTGTACATATCCTTAATCACATCAAGGTACCTAATAGTAACTTTTTTTCTTATCTAAAACCCGCCATAATATTTCTCTAAAGACACTATCATATGCCTTCTCTAAGTTTGCAAAAATCATATAAAAATGCTTATTTTTCTCTCTGTACCTTTTGATTAGTATTCAACGAAAACATATAGTTTCCCCTGTTGATCTCCCAAGCATAAATCTAAACTGATTCCAAAATACTGTTTTTCAAACTTTATTCTTTGTTTGATCACTATCTTTCAAAGTTTTCTTGCATGACTCATTAGTTTAATACCTCAATAATTTGAGCAATTCTGCAAGTCTCTCTAATTGAATAATTTAGTTAACCATAATACTACCCCAACATCACCTAAATACTTTCAAACCTCAATAGGTATACCATCAAATCCTAAAACTTTCGTTGTCTTCATTTTCTTCAATATTACATTTACAGTTTTACCTCAGACATTCTAATTCTATGAGAAAATGTGTTTTCTCTAATCTCCCCATGATTTCAATATTGCTAAATCTCTAAGCTCCCAATATGATTTTCATTTTGATAACTTTTCAAGTAATTTGTTACATTCAATTTCTCTCCATATTCTGATCTAGGTTTTTTCATAGAAAGTGATGCCATTATTATTCTTTGAAGACCATGTATCTGGCATAATATCGACTTTAGCCCAGGCCCCAGACGAGGCATCAGTTTGATGTGGATTTCTTGCTAGGCTTACCATAAAAGAAATTTACCACAGAAACCTCAAAATCTAACTGACCCAATGATCAGATCAAATGAGCATTCTAAGATATTGATAAAATTCAGCAGCCATCTCATCCTGATATTAGCAGACAATAAGCGACAAAATGAATAATGCTAAACAATCAAGATTTTACTAGAAGGAAAGCAGAAAAAAATAAGCAATTAGAAGAAAAATAGAATGTGTAAAGACAAACACACCAATAAGTTACAGGAGATTATGCAAATGAAAAACCAATTTGTTAAGTTGTTGCCATTTAAGTCAAAAATGTGAAAGTGCTTAATAAGGAATATGAGCTAATATAATTCGAATACTGCAAACCTTTTCAAGAAAGACGAGAAATGGATACTGAAAAGCTTTTAAGCTACAGTTGATAGAAGAAGGGTGTATGTGAACTTCTCTTCTCCCATCATACCACACAGGTCGGCCCTTTGCCGTGAAACCTGCCTTCTGTTTAAGGCTGGCAAGAACTGTCCCACCAATGCCTTCTTCTGTGGCAGCTACACTGGGATATAGACCTGCACATAGTATTGCCTGCAGAGGAATTTGAGGATCAATATCTACAGGAGCTCAAATCCCCTGAGAGAAGCATAAGGTGCAAATTTTGGTTTTTACCCATTTTCCATAGACACGTAGTTTTTTTTTTTAACTCGGACACATACGTAGTTTACAAAAACTGCACTAACAATGATCTAATATTTAATTATACCCATTAGTTAATTATAGTGTCAAGAACCAACCTGGTTCCAAGGTTTCCTTCTGATCCTGCTAGATTTACTAGTAGAGTTGTGTGTTTTAGGGCCTTGGCCCTCCCTTGTACCACCAAAAAAACAAAAACCTGTTCTGCGTTATCTCACAATAATTATTAAATCTTTTGGAATAATCCGTTGGTACAATTAATTTTTCAAATGGGGAGTACAACCAAATATTTTTTTTGTGAAACATTAGAAAGCAATAAGGAAGAGTATGGGCTTTCTTATGACTTGGATCAGACATGATGCCATTCTCTGTATGACCATTCTATTAGTCATATAATTTACCCAACCATGAACAGGTTTTTCACTAATAGAAATCATTGATAAATTTGGAGTTCAACAATCCTATTCAATAAATATTTTTATATCTCCTATGATATAAAACTGCCAGGTAAGTTAACTACAACAACAAAAGGATTTCTTAGGCATGTTGAAGTAAATATGAGCAGAATTGACACCTTCCTTTAGTATATAGATGAAGAAATTTGTTTATTTGATCGTTTGGGGTATATTTTTAAAAGCTCAAAACAACTTTTAATGATGATAAGTAGAAGGAAATCCACAACCAGTATATGCTAGCATTTTTTGAGGTCTTACAAATATAATGAAATGTAAAGGGTGCTCAGTAAGTCCCTGAGTCAATTACCAGAAATCAGTTGATGATTCCACCAGAGCGTATGTGTGAGGTAATAATGTGTTATGAGATGTAATTATTAAGTGGTTAACCACCACAAAAAATGCTTGAATTTGCTTACAAGCTCAAAGAGCCAAATACAAACATACAACTACTACTGCACATGACGTCACTAATATCCATCAGTTGCGCGGTCTAGTAAAATGCACACCAATGTCTAAATTTTACTAGAGCCTGAAAAAAAAAATGTTTTACCTTCACAATTGAGGAATGACTTGAATAGATGTTGAATGGTTGGGATGTATCGGAAAACCACCAATCAAGTTTTTCTTTCTTTTTTCCTTCAATCTAATCCAAAAATACTTCCAATTAAAACCCTTGAAAGAAATAATGATAAAGAGCTACCTTTTAAGACATAAAACTTAAGAACTGAAATATATATGGAAGTAACATCAAGGACAACAGTTCCATAGTGGACAATCACTATGGTCAAACATGCAAAGATAACAAAAATAAAATAATTGAATTATTCCGCATTATAATAAGTCACAACTCTTCTTCAATTACAATAACTAAACAAAGAATTACATGAAAGAAATTTATACACATGCACTCCGGGTTTATTGTGGAATGAATGAACAACTATGGAATTTACCAAAGGACATTCAACTTACACAATTCAACTACACAGAAAACTTAGATTTATATAAAACGCTGGACAGTCTAGGATATCGCTATACGAAAGTTTAAGAATTACAACCATAACAGATGAATATTTGATAGCAAAAACACCTGATGCCCTGTTGGAAGATTGATAAGTCCAATGTCTGCTAACAATGTTCCAAATTGTATCCGCATGTCCCTAACAAGCAGCAATTAGAAAATAAGAAGAGGATGTAGAATGGAAAAAATAATTGAACAATTTGTTTAAAAATCATTCCTACCATCAACGCCACCTTTTATTTGGGACTCTTGTGTATATATCTTCTAGATTTTAAATTGATGCATACAGATTAACAAAGTTTAGACGTGATACACCACATCTAGCAGGATTGCAGTGAATAGATAATGAATAAGGATCAAAATTTCGTTTAGATGTATTGTTTTGTCACCAAGGAAACGGAAACGTTTTGACGTGCTTCACAAACGATTCGACCCGTTTCGAAAATATAATAAAAAAATTATTTTTCAAAAAATTGGTTGAAATATATCGAAGTATCTTTAAACATTCCAAAATAATTGTGCATGCATTGAAATATAACAAAATATCCGAAACATTATAGAATACCTCGAAATATTAAAGTTTCAATTTTCGATTATATCGCTAATTTGTTTCGGTCTCTTTGGAAATGGAAACGTTTCGAAATAAAATTTTGATCCTTGATAATGAATACCAAGGACATTATGTGATGAGTGAGTTCAAGTTATTTCTTTGACAAATGTGTTATAGTTTTTAGCAGAAAATTATGGCCAAAAAAAAAAAACATGAGTAAGTCTTGTTAAGGGCAAGGTTCGGATTTTGTCTAGTCTGCATAACCCTATGAACTTGGATGAAGAAAAAGATCATGCTTTGTGAATTTCTAAGAAGTGGCGAGATATTTTTTAAGGCTTGGAGGCATAAGTTACAAGTGATTGTCTCTTCACAATATTTAAATGCCTTTAACGTTGTTAGTGACAACCAAAACAGTAATGATGTAGCAAACACTAGGCTTAAGGTAACATAAAACTCCATAGAAAAGAAATTGAACCTTATCATGTACATAACTGAATTGCTTAAAAAGTAAGAACTGCAAAATTGTTGTGCAGCTTTAACACCGTTCTGCAAAAATGAAATTTATTACATTAGTAAGCACTGGTCCCAAAAGTTAAAATAAAATCCATAACGTAAATATATGTGAGTGTGCAGTTAACAAAGGCGGGGATCTTCTCTAGCAGTGTTATAATCCATCTGATTGTCATCAAGATTAGATATGCTAAGGTCAGAAGTAACTATTTATTAATTCTATCAAATTCAAGAATCTGTTCAGGTTTTTGTTCAAAACTGAGAGGCAAAATCTTTGCTCTTATTTTGCGCACCAATGCACAAACCATGCAATCTAGAAAAATTCAGTTTCGTCTAAGCTTTATGTCAACAAATTATAATGGAGTGATGCAAACAGGAACAAGCTTGTATCACTTTGCCCACATCTTGGTAGAATTTTGATTTTTCATGAGCTGGAGTATAGGGAGAAACTAGGAGAACTTGTGTTTTTTTTCCTCTGCAAAATTTCTGTAGAAGGCAGAACTCCTCTTTCTCCAGCAACCGTGAGCTTTTAGGAGAAGCAACCTCAAGATACATAAACCCCTCAAAAGTAATTGTAACCTCCTAACTCCCTACCTAAGAAGCACATACACGGACACGACATAACACGACTCGGATATGCAAACACGACATTTTTGAAGAAAGTAGGACACGGACACAAACACGTTGGGACACGCTATAGATAGTTGTGTTTTATATATAAAATTATATAATTTATCATAAATATAGTGATAATGATAGATTATTCATAAAAAAAATAGTACTTTATGATAAGTAAATATTATATTTAGTAATCTAGCGTGAATTTTTAGACTAACATCATAATCGTCAATGTTGAGATTATTGTTTCTAGGGTTGTAATAGTACACCTTTAAAGGTATACTAGTCTTTTATGCTTTTCTAAGTAAATATAAATATAAGTTGAGCGTGAGAAGTAGAATAGAAGGCTCAATTGATTGGTGTTGTGGTTGTCGCCGGTGGTCTAGAGTGGTGTTGTTGCCGTGGTCTAGATTAGTGTTGTTGTCGTTGCCGAAGTTTGAAGTTTCCTTGGCACATGCACTGTTAGAAACTAGGGTTTCCTTCGTCCAGATCAATCTGTCACGTTATAAGACACAAATGGTTCAGGGGCTCAACCCAATTGATCTAAAGCCCATTTTGTTCAGATGAGCCCATTTGGTTTGTGGTGCCAGTCCAAAGCCCAATCCAGATAAGTACATTGGTCCAGCTTAACCAATCCAGGTGGTGCCAGACCGGTCCAGTTTCCGGTTTACTGCGGTTCAGGCTGATTCAGGTTATTTACTCCGGTTCAATGGCCTTTTACAACAGGTTCAACACAGATCTACCTTACTTTCAGTCTTCTTCACCTAGAATTGCGTCAGTTCAGCAGATCTGTGTTGGTTCAAGCTCCTAAGTTGGTTCTCTTTATTAGTAGCCTTAGTTCTTCTGTTCACCAGGTTTTGTACTGTTAAATTGACTTGTTTTGCATTATTTTCTCTATTTTTCCCGGTTTATCTCAGAATTTTGGTATTCATATGGAGTCTAAGACTGAAACTCCACCTCTTGTCCCAACCATGCCACCTACCCTTTCCTCGGCTACATTTATTAATACCTTCAATCAAGCTCAATAATACAAATTATGTTTTATGGTCCCGATCTATTCAAGTTTTTCTTAAAGGCAAAGGTCTTAAAAAGCACTTGGTGGGAGTTAAACCCAAAGAAAGTGACCCTGGATTTGATCACAGGGAACAAGAGAACAAGAGGATGCACAAATTATTTCATTGTTGTTGAATAGTATTGAGCCTCGTATTAGATCTACATTGATTTATCTCGATGTTGCCAAAGAAATATGGGATCGCTTGACAACCATGTTCTAGCACTAGTAATTTTCCTCATGCTTATGAGGTCTGCAAATAATATTTTTGCCTTGAACAGAGGACTTTGAGTTTATAAGACTATTATTCCCAAGTTATGGGAGTTTGTGAGGAATTAAGGATGGACCACCTGTTCGCCACTGAAATTACACTTAAGCAGCGACAACGTGAGGATTTGGATGTTGTTCACTTCCTTGTTTGTTTGAAGCCCGAGTATAAGTCTATTCGTGTCAGATCTTGGGAGGTCCCAACCTTCCTCTTTCAGATGTCTTTTCCCGCTTATAGCATGCTATTTTGTCAGATGATCATTCTACTTCTGGCATTGATCATGGTTCATCTGATGATCGCTCAGCCTTAGTTGCCTCTAATGGCAACAGTGGTAGTACTCAAGGTGGTCCTGGCATTCGCGACGATCATGTTGGTCATGAATCTCAAGGGGGATATAGTGGAGGTCATATAGATACTCGTGTATGTACTTATTTTGGTCGCACTAACTACATTACTGATTATTGTTGGGATTTACATGACAAGCCATCTGGCATGGCCAATCAGGTCTCCTATCAAGAGGATACTCCCTCGTTGCTTGCACCATCCTCGCGTTCGGCACTTCCTAACTCTGAGTTAATTATTATTACACAAGAGAAGTATGTTTAGTTCATGTCCCTACAACACGCAGTCAAGGATCGAAATTTTGTTTCGAAGTACCATTTCGGTCAGCTCAAAAATAGAAACGTTTCGGAAACGCAGAAAAAATATAGAAACGCATAGAAACACAAATACAATCCATTAATTTATAAAGATAAGCTAAATAATTGATTAATTCAACATATTTATTGGGTTAACATCCATTTATATAAGAATAAATTTAAATTTGAGGGAAAAAAAGGCTTGACATGAGACAAAAATCACTTAAATTAGTTTCAAACACTTATTTTTTATGAATAAACACATTTTTACATAATATTAAGGCCTTATAATACACATGAAATGCTAATGAGTACATACTTAAATGGCTACATCCATCCCCTGTGGAGTGTCGAGCTGACTCATACATCGGTGTAGGCTCTGGATAACTACTTAGAGAAACTCCATATGTGACATAAATATGATGACAATAGTTACTCCAACTCATATTATTACAGTAATATTATTCAATTAATAATACTATTTTATTATAATACTAATAATGAAGGATATCAAATTAAATTAATGGTACTTATGTATACTTCAAAATTAAATGTAATTGCAATGGGTATTAAATATAATTACAGTGGGTATTAAATGTAATTACATTAGGGTATTAAATGTAATTGTTAATCCTTATAACAAAAAAAAAAAAAAATACAAGACTTGCACAGCAGTGGGGTATTAAATATAATTACAGTAGGGTATTAAATATAATTATTTATTCTTATAACAAAAAAATATAAAAGCCAGTAGAGTAGTGGAAATTAAATGTAATTATAGTGGGTTATTAAATATAATTATAATGGGTATTAAATGTAATTATTTATAGTGAACTGAATATATCACTGTTTCGTCGAAACGGTCCGAAACAGTGCCGTTTCGACCGAAACAGTACCGTTTCGATCGAAACACTAAAATTTTGTGATTCAACTACTGTTTCGTTTCGGAGTGTTGAAATTCCGAAATGTTTCGGACGTGTCGACACGACATTTTGATCCTTGCACGCAGTATCACTTTCCTTCACTACACCTTTTGCCCAATTAGATACTGCTTCCACTTGTTTACCAGACTTTGGCGCTTCTGATCACAAGACTGGTTTATCTAGTGTATCTTATACTAATCATTATGCTTTTCCCCGCACATTGTAACTTTTGCTAATGACACTTCCTCTAAGGTTTCAAGTTTGGGAACTACTCAATTGAGTCATAATATGTCATTATCATATGTTTTATTTGTCCCTTCAGTTTACTTTATATTAGCAAGATTACTCGTTTCCTTAACTGTTCAATAACCTTTTTCCCCTCTTAGTGTGTGTTTCAAGATCTCCAAATGAAGAGGAAGATTGGTACGGGGCATGAGACTAATGGTCTCTATCATTTTGATCTTAATCCATCTCCCCGAACACTTCAGATCTCATCATGTTCATTTTAGTGACATTGTCGCCTTCATTATCCATCTCTCCAAAGCCTGAATCATCAAGTTCCTAATCTTAGTTATATGTCGTTTGTGTCTTGTGAAACTTGTCAAATTAGTAAGCATCACCACGTGTTTTTTCAGTATAGAGTCAATATTCGTGTGTCTAATCCATTTGAGGCCCATTTTGATGTATGGATCCAATAAAAAATATTTTATCTAATATATTTTCTTATTTTGTGACATTTGTGGATGATTTTTCTCGAGTGACTTGGTTATTTCTTATGAAAGCTCATTCTGAATTGTTTTCTACATTTGCGACATTTTGTAAAGAAATCAAAACCCAATATGATTGTCATATTCAAATTTTATGTTCTAATAATACTAGTGAATATGACTCTGACTCCTTTTATCTTTATCTTCATAAGACTGACATCATTCATCAAAATTCATGTATCCACACACCCTTACAAGATGATGTGGCTGAAAGAAAGAATCGTCATCCGTTGGAAGTGTCTTACACACATTTATTTCAAATGCATGTTCCTCGATATTTTTGGAGTGATGCTGCTTTTACTGCTTGTCATCTCATTTATTGTATGTTCTTTTTGTGTTAAATAGACAATATCCACATCTCCTTTTTCCTCAATTCTCCTTTGTTTTCTTTGGGTGCACCCATTATGTTCACAGCTTGGATCCCAAATTTGATAAACTCGCCACTCTTGCTACAAAATGTATTTTTCTTGGTTATTATAGACACAAAAGGATATGGTTATTATAGTCCAATACTTTATAGATCCCCTTGATCTTGACATTGAGTAGTCACCTTCACCCCTACCTCTTCCATTGTCGTATGTCATTTTACTACCTAATGTCCTACCTCTAGCTTTACCACCACCATCCTCTTCTACCCCACTCTGTGTATACTCTCATCATCACCGACTATCAACTGAGGTGCACTCACTGTCTTCTAATTCTAGTTCCCAAGTTGCACCCGATTCTTTACCCATTACCTTCATAAAGGTACTCAATCTTGTCTTGTGTTACTAACCACCTTATTACTAATATTGTTTCTTATGATACCTTGTCTCTTACTTTCTCATATTTAATATCTCAGTTGTCTACTGTCTCTATTTCTAAGACATTATAGGGTGAGGCAAGTTATGGAAATGGAGATGCATACCTTACAATATAATGTGACTTGAGAGCTTGTTCCCTTACGAACTCGTAAAATGATTGTTGGTTGTCAGTGGATTATACAATCAAATTTAATCCTGATGGTTCTACGCCTCAAAGGAAAACTTGTTGCTAAGACTCAAACCTATGGCATTGATTATAAAGAAACTCTCTCTCCTATTGCTAAAATTTCTTCTGTTTGTGTAATGATTTCTTTGGTTACTAACCTTCATTGGCCTTTATTTAAGTTAGATGTGAAAAATGTCTTTTTACATGGTGACTTGACTGAGGAAGTTTACATGGACGAGTCACCTGGGTTTATCGCTCGGGCGAAATATCATCACAGTGTTTGTTGACTACAAAAATCTATGTATAGTTTAAAACAGTCACCGAGGGTGTAGTTTGGTAAATTGGCAATTTGAGTTTGGTCTTCTCCGATGTCATACAAATTATTCTGTTTTCCACCGACATACTAATGTAGGGTATATTATACTGGTTATTTATGTGGATGATATTATAATTATTGGTGATGATTCTGAAGGTATTGTAAAGTTGAAAGTCTTCTAGCTGGATCAATTTTATACTAAAAATTCAGGTAAACTCAGGTATTTATTGGAGATTGAAGTTGTCAGATCTAAACAGGGCATATGTTTGTCTCAAAACAAATATGTACTTGACATATTAGAGGAAGGCGGTTTACTAGGTGGTGGACCAATTGATATTCTTATGGATCCAAATTAGAAGTTGTTAATAGATGATGGTGCATTATTTGAAAATCCAAAACAGTATCACAAGTTAATTGGAAAGCTAAATTATCTCACTATTATTGGACCAGATATTGCATATGGAGTTAGTGTTGTAAGCTAATTTATGGGATGCCCTAAAATACCACATTGGAATGCAATCATTTGCATTGTTCTATACCACAAACGTGCTCGTAGACTTAGGTGGTTGAATCAAGTCAATAGACGCTTTAAAGTGGAAGGTTTTACAGATGTTGATTAGGCTGACCCTCCTTCGGATCGAAGATCAACTATAATATATTGTACTTTCTTGAGAGGTAACGTGGTTATATAGAAAAGTGAGAAACAACTAGTGGTAGTATTCCATGAGAGAACTAAACATATCGAAGATGATTGTTATTTTATTCTAGACAAGATACTAAATAGAGATATTGCAACACCATTTGTGAAATCTGAGAATCTATTTGCAGATATGTTCACCAAAGCATTGAATTGTACTTGTCTACTAGCTATTTGTTCCAAACTTAGATTATAATATATATATACTCCAGCCATAAAAACAATACTCTCAACACTCCCCTTCAAGTTAGAGTATATATATTATAATTTAAGCTCAGAACAAATAGATTAAGGGGGAGTGTTGAGGGTATATATATACTCTAACTTGAGGGGGAGTGTTGGGAGTATTGTTTCTATGGTTGTAATAAGTATACACCTTTAAGGGTATACTAGTGATGGGGACAAATGACAATAGCCTTATAAAGTTTATAAAAGGCGAGAGAAATATGCTTCCAAGGCTCAAGCTTTAATTTGGCACATGTTGAATGATGCGGAGCCCACTTGGGAGCTTGCATAAGCATAAATGGAGTCTTATTTTTAGTTTCTTTGAGTTAGTTTGGTAGTATTAGTATTTTATGTGATTTTTTTATATTTTTTAGAGTTAAATTATTTTTGTAATTTCTATAATTTCTGGAATGGGTCATAGTCTTTTGGGTCAGACTCTAGTATTGAATATGCTAGAATTTAGAGTCTTAGTTCTTGTTTATTTTAATCTTCTAATTTTTAGTGATATAGAGGTTTTGGACTCTTAGAGAATTTGAAATCCTAATCTTTAGCAATTAGGAGTCCTTAGAACTCTATATATAGTTAATGATATTTTTAATAACAGATATAGAGAGATATTTCAGAAATTTTAACAATTATATATTTCTTGAGTTATGTGATGCAATTCTAACCCCGAGGTATGATGCCTAAGGAACCCTAGAAGCGATTCCTAGTCAAAGTTACTATTCAAATTACTGTTCACAGCATAATGACTGTTCCTGAGTATTGTTTACAACTCCAAAACAGCCCCAATTTTGATTTTATACTATTGTCCTACATCAACTAGTCTTTTATACTTTACTAGGTAACTATATAAGTTGAGAGTAGAGGTAGGGTAGAATATATTACTCTCTGCCTCTCTCATGTTGATTGTCTCTTCCTTCCCTCAACTTAATAGTCAATAATCATCAATTTTTTCATAGTCGTGTGCCAAACTTATAGAATCTAAATGATTGCTCTCATTTTCTCAGTTGCTGTTCTCTAAATATGTTATGTATCATTCGCTTTTGTCAATATATTTTGAGTAATACTTTAACATGTCTAGTCTTGATAATTATATATTCTCTCATAGTATAAGATACTTATTAGTCAAATATTTAAACTTTGTTAATCACATATCGACACATGTTTAATTGCTTAGCAGCAGACAATATCTAAAGAAATGTTGGACACTTCACCAAAGAAGTGTCATACACGTGTCCAAAATTAAAATTTTATCATTTAATTATGGACACGTGTTGGAAAGTGTTTGAAAAATATAGGTGTATGACACAGATGCATCACCTTCTTGAAAGTGTATGTGCTTCATAGCTCCTTAAGAACATACCTTTTTGGTAAAAACACTCCAACTACTCAAAATTTATAATAGGGATTCAGCTGGACCAGACTAGGATCTGCTAGTCGTAATAACCCAAAAAATACTACCTGATATCTATTTGTCATCCTCGCGTTGTGGAGTAATCGTAAGCTCCTAACTCCGTACGAACATTTTTTTTTGGTAAAAACATTCAAAGTACTCAAAAATTATAATACGGGTTCAGCTAGACTAGAATAGGATCCACTAGGCGTAATAACAGAAAAAAAAACACCTACTACAACAATACATATATTGGTCAGATTTGTGTCGTGGAGTGTGGTTCCCATTTCTCATGGTTAACATATTACCAGCTAAACTATTCAATCTACGACGCTAATGGTTAAAAGAGGAACTTCAAAATATAGGCATGTTTTTTTAATGAGCTTAAACTTCCAGGTAAGTTGAGCCAAAAAAATAAGAACAGAGAAAAAACTAAAAAAAATGAACAAATGGGGCAGATAATTAAGGCAATTTAGCTTTTAAAGTGCCTTTCTTTGATGAGAAGCATCTCCCATCACTAATTCAATACACCCAAATCTTCCCCCCGGGGCCCTAGGGTTGGGATAAAGGAAAGGAAAAACCCAAAAGTTGTAAAACATTCTTGGATCTTTAGAGGCATCCAACTCAAATCCAAATACCAATGGGCACGGCGAACCCTCAACTATATCAACCAACCTTGGATAGCTCTAATCATTCGAACGTGCAACTCGGACTCCCATTTAGGCCATCAAATTGATCTTTATCAAAAAGACAAATACACCAGACAATTCACATGGATGAGAGAATTGGCCCACTGATCACCCAATTTGATACCATGTTAGAGGTATCCAACCCAAAACTAAGAGACAATGAGTGAAGAAGCCCCCTCAATCATGTAAAACAACCTTGGATGACCCTAGTATTGATGAATCATGATGTTAAGAGGCATCCAACTCAAAACTAAATGGGAACAGAGGGAGTGGCCCCTCAACCATACAAACCAACCTTGGCTAAGCCTAATTTTCTAGGTGGAATACAAAGCTCTCCTCACATTGCATGGGGCAATCCATGTCGAACTAGTAATTGCGAAAATCATTTATTTTAGGGTTGAAGTTTGAGAATCTGGGCAATGCATTCCCATTAATGTTGGACCACAAAACTAAATTAGATTTAATCACTAATATGTGAACCAAAAGAAAGCATATCTAATCATAAACAGTACACATTGATATAAACTCTATATAGCCTTATATTAACAACTTGATGTCAGCTACATGAACACACTTCAAATGATATGCTGACACCGATACCTTTTTAGCTTCAGACTTGCGAGAACAAAAACAATGTTTACATTAAAACTTGAGTAATCAAATATTAGGGTTTAAAGAGAGAATGAGACGGGGAAGAAAAGAGAAAGAAAGAGATTGTGAAATAATGTTGTGTGGTTGAAGGATATGTTGTCTTGCACTCTCTTATTTTTAATAAACCAATATTACGGATAATTATAATATTACCCTACACTACAAATAATATAAAATAAGAACTCTTAACAGTTTATTGCAAGAGCCGGATTAAATTTCAGATATTTGATACCATGATCAAATTCAAATGGAGGTTTTAATTCCTACAATCAGTCAGCATTTGGAACAAGCTAACCGAACATGTACTGATTTCACCTTGCTTAGCATCCTAGACCCAGTGACAGCAAACATGACATGCCATAAGGTTGGTTGGGAAGGGGGAACAGAGAAGCCATTTAAGAGAGCACATCATTTGCTTTCTGAAGAATATTTCAAAGTAAATGCTCACAATTACCAACCTCACGTAGAATCTTGTCCCACTTCTTATATGCAACCATCATCACTAGGTGGTCAGATTGCCTGTTACCATTGTCTGAATCAGTTGCACTACCTAACTTATCAGTCAACAATGCCAATTTCGCTCTTTCAACATTTTGCAACTGCAATTTACCCATGAAAGTTGCTTGATGTAATGTCATTTCTGTTAGCAGAGTATAATGAAATTAGTATAGTATTTGGAAAAGACAAACCTCATCTTTTGGATAGACAAAAGGTGATTTATAGCTCAAAAATGCTGAAATAGAGAGAATAGGTGATAAGCAACCAAATATCCCCCCATATATCATCATCTGCAGTTCAAGAGAAGATAATATCAAATTACATTATCCAAAAAATAATAGTCTGCAGCAGTATATGATAACTGTTCTGCTTACAAATGAGCAGGCATGAGCTCACACACATGCACACGCACACACACACAGACAGGTAGACAGAAAGAAAACTGCTGCTGAGATGTCCCAAGGGGCTAAGGTAGGTAAGAGAAAGAAAATATGAGATACAATTGTCCAAAATGTTGAATGCTAAATTCAAGCACCCATATTGGACTAAATGATCTCAATTTGGAAGAAAATACAAAAAAAATCTTATCAAGAATTAACTCATGTTGAAGAGAAAAATGAAGAAGACAATTAAAAAAATAATTTTCACAAAACAGGATCTTAACCAGTGTATTGGTAATCATGGAGGAAGGACAGGCAAAAGGAATGAAGATCTCTGTGTAAGAAGTGGCAGTGATAGGCTTATATGATGGCTTGCAAACTCTAACTGTCTGGTGAGCATATAAAGATAACTCTGGGTGCATCAAGTAGAAGTCACGAATTGCAGCAGATACCAAAATATATTTTTGCTGAAAAGGGAAATATTTTCAAAAGTACTCATTCCTAATCATGAGCATTTTCTCATGTAAGAAAACCAACAGCATTCAATATCCACGTGCTGCAATTATATATATATATTAAGCATTGCATAATAGCACTGAAGAATTAATGTACACCTTTCCAATCAATACATCAACTGGGAGTTTGGCCAAATGATATCCAAGAGGTGTCAACTCTTCATCCCCTTCAATGGCGCCAACCTAAAATCATAGGCCAATTAGATGTTGCATGAAAGGTCAACAAAATATAGACCATTAATTTACATGGTTTAAGTGGATGACATATGCCGATGTCCAGTAAGCAACATCTAAAAGCAGTCACACTATACATTGAACATAGTAGTTGTGAGATATTAAAAAATAGAGCTCCATCACTATGAAGAAGTGATGGGGATTGTGTTGGAGTTTCAGCGAGGAAGCAAACAAATAACATATGTGTTTTTTGCTGTCTTACTGAAATTTCAGTTCTATATTCGGCAAAATATATACATTGACAAAAGCAGTAGGTACAACAAGAATGATAATGACTAGTACAAATCAAGGATACCCAATAAAAAGAATCCAGATTTGAGCAGTCAGATTTGACAGGAGGTATTCACGATGATTTTCATTTGGAAAGCTACACTAGTTCTCTTCACCATTTTGTTTCTTTCAGAGCTAGAGATAACACATATGCCACTCCAATGACAAAGCTTTGGCAGGGCACTACTTAGTTGTGACAAACCCAGCTTCAAAGATCTCAACCTTGTAAGGCATCAAGTTATTCAGAGATGAGCTTGACATAATTAAAAAGCAAGACATATCAATGGAGGTTAGGTTAAATTTTAGTAATTCTGGTAGTACATAAAATTAGGATGTTGCAAATTTTAAAGTTATATGTCGCTTTTGAACAGAAATTATATAGAAACACATAGATCAGAGTAATCTGTAACCTTGTACAAGGGTCCAGTGGCATAATATAAGCCCATGTAAGTTGAACAACATCATGGAAAATTGTAAGCAGCACACCAGCACAAGCTAATACGAAACATGTAGGTATTGTGTAAATCTCCTTCAACGCGCCTTTAGTGAAAAAATTAAATGATTGACACAGCATAGATATACAACAAATTTACAACATAGCACTGTGTTAAGTAACCAAGCATACACTGATTTGCCTTTCCAATCATGTCCCTCCAGTCAGTATTATGACAGCTTCCATATGCGATCAGGACTTAATTTTTGCTTGTGGACTGTGACCAGGACACAGCTATTTTGCACACCATTTTTTATTAACCCAATGTAAGGTCAATGTAATTGGACAGCAAAAAGTTCAAATATTTTATTTTTTTGACTCGGTAAAACAGACCATTAGGTACCTCATATAACAATGAGATTGCTGAATTGATAGCCTCTTCCCTTGGTGGTTCTAGAGCCTGAGAACAGGAAACCAAGGTTCTAATATTAAATAATAGATAAATTTTGCAACAAAATGCACAAGAAGCACTAGTAACTAAACGCCCATTTCCATGGAATAATATAATTTACCTGCGACAAAAATGGCTTTACGTTACCGAGAGAGAGTAATTTTATCTGTAAACACAATTCTACCAATGGCATCCGCAGCATCTCGGGAATCTTGGCATTTAGAGAAACATAGCCAGGTAATCAGAAAGATTACATAACAGTCAGTTCCCAAGGAAGCAAATCTAAAAAACTCCATTCCTCTTAATCTTTTAAGAAGCCCTGAATACCTGATATGGGCGCATGAGCTTTTCAAATCGGTGACATGTATACAAACAAAAGCAGATTCCTGGTTTTACACGCCCAGCTCTTCCTCGTCGTTGCCTTGCATTTGCTTGAGATATCCAGTCCTCAACCATGCTCGACAGTTTCTATGGCAACAAACTACAGCACTTAGAACCAAGTGGAGTTTGAAGAAATCTAACTAGAAGTTACCATGCAAAATACAGGAGCAATAATGTAAAAGAAGGAAGACGCCAGTGAATCAGCTGTAGTCAAATTTTCTTAGTTAGAAGTCCTAGTCTCACTATCCTATAAACGTCTATGTAATGCCTACAATACATAGGAATGAAACTTTTGAAAACTATTTGAAGCTTTGATTGTTGATTTATGCAATCTTACCAAGGTGGTGATTCATAGGGAATTCTAGGTGGGAGTTCTAGACTGTTTTCTTATTTTTCTTACTTCTCTTCTTCGGCACCTTGATACCTGCACAGAATTTGTAATCATTCCTCTGAACACTGAATATTTCAATTTACAACATACAATGCTTTCCTCACCAAGATCCAACCACAGGAACCCAAAACCCATTAAAAAACTGCAAATATTGCTCTTGGGTTACAGTTCGAAGCTCCAGAACCAGATATTTCTCAGCCCAGAGAACCCACCGTATCAAGCCTTAATCAACCCTAACCCATTACCAACTGTTGACCTTTGAATCAACATTGAAAACCATAAATTACATGCTGTCCAGGTTTTCCAGGAATCCTGAATCTCAAAACCTACAATCAAACATCACCAAAATAAAGCCAATTTCAGCCCTTCTTGTTTGCAAGGTTTGCAACCGTTCTTCCACCCTTTCAAGCCCTAATTCTACAAGCTTGCCCCAACCAATAATCACCACAAACTTAATTGCAGGCAATAGAACCCTAACTTTCCTAACGCTCTCCTACATCAGATGTACTTTCTACTAAAGCATCTTAAGCCTTATATTCCACAGAGCTTATACAGGTGCTTCATCAAGCAATAACTGTGTCCAAAGCCCCGAGCAAGATGCTATGTTTCCTGCCAATAAATGTTCCCATTGTACTGCTCAAATATTTTCCTCCTGAATTGAGCTGCATTTATTGTGGTCCCAAAGTTTTTCAGCTCAAACTACTTCATCAAATACTACTTCAAATGCCAAATGTCTTTTAGACCATAACCGAGTATGCTATGTCGCCAACATACCATGTAATTGGTGGTTAGTAACACAAGCAAATAGAATGCGGCTCACCTGCTAACAGCTACAATCAGCAACTACAATGCGGCTCAACTGCTAACAGCTACGATCAGCAAATAGCATGTTGCTCACCTGCTGATGGGAATGTGGGATGACTGGCAAAACAACCTTGTGCAGTACTCAACATTCAACCCAACTTCACTGAGATTGTTTTACACCATAGGTCGATATTCCATCCCCTATGCCTTTCCCCCTCTCCAAGGAAGTCCGAAGACACCAGTTCTTGTAAATACAAAGAGGGAGACCATCGTTTAATGTGTCTGGATATCAATTTCCTCTTATCACTATATAATGGGATACAAGGCCACTGCCAATCTATTGGGTTGCCCAATTTTTCTTAATCACCAAATGGATAAAATGAGTTTCCAAGAACATGGGATTCTCAAAAATGGGTACTTGCAATTAAGATAGCGGGACCACTTTGTTGCCGACTACTTTCAAAAGTACTAAAGCAGTCTAATCTCTATGTCACCCAACCCAACTATAATGAGTGTGACTGGTCATGAACACTTATTTTAGCGAAGAATCGAGAACTGTACTTGCTATGCAATTCATACTGATGCCATGTCTATGTGTAAGCCCCACCATGTCCAGGGTGTATGTTTATTGTAACTCCAAAAAATTGTGAAAACTATGAGTGTGGCTAGCCAAACTAGACACCCATTTCAATGAAAGATTGTTAAGAAAGCCATAATGGTACTTGAATCTGATTGCAGAAATATACTAGAATCAAGGATGGAATTAATCCTGATAGAATAGCCATGCCAATAGTTCTTCTTTGTATAATTTGTTGTTTATTATTGATCTACCTTTTCCAGGAATCTCCTAATGCCTCCCCTTTGAAACACCCCTACCCCCAACCCTCCCCACTAAAAAAACCCTCACAAACCAGCCCAAAAAATAGAACAATAAGAACCCAAAAAGAACTTTAAGGAGAAATGAAACAAAAGAGCAAAAAAATAAAAACACAAAAAAAATGGAACAAATAATAGAACAAAGAGAACCCAAATTTTTTTTAAGAAAAAATGAAACAAAAGCACACAAAAATACAAATGCACGAAAAAAAAACGGAAGAATTATTACACAACAAAAATAAATCTACATGCCACATACATCATAATGTTTCAAAAGCTCCTTTAAACGAATATTAGGAGTCCATCTTCGCAATCATTAACATTAGGCCAAAGAAACTCAAAAGTTTCGATATTAGTTTACAGTGTCCACAACCTTGAACACTTGCTAGTTATATAACTTCTAAACTAATTTTCTTTTTGATGTAAGACTTCTAACGATTAATATAGAAGGCTGAATTAGGAAAGTATAAGGGGGTCATTGCCTACTGTAGTTGTAAAAATGACAGGCTAACAACTATGAGGTTGTGGGTTTGAAGGTGAGAATTGTCACTTCATGTTAATTACATCACAAGTTATGTCGGTACATAACCCACACCACATAGCACCCTCGATTAAAGGGGACCAAATTGGATATTAACCCTTTATTACAATTAGGTACTTTGACTTCCCAAGAACACTTGGATTTTGGTGAACCAAAATTGGAAAGGAGGTCTCTTTTTTTTAAAAAAAAGAATTTTTTTTTTTTGGGATGGGAAGGGGGACTTGAACCCTTGACTTCAAGAAGACAAAATCTTTATAAGACAAAAAGTACCGTTGGACCAAAGGTCCATCGGTGGAAAGGAGGTCTCCAAAATTGGGATGCAGGGAGCATCAAACATGTAATATATGGTAGCTAAGTAAAGCAACAAACGAGAATGTAACTATTAAATCTACATCATGCTGTTGTCTAGTGAAAGTTAATGTACCAACTTTTTTCCTTCTCTTTTATGGCCAAATAATAGCAACAAATGTCCATGAGCTGCAACATCATAAAAGTAATTTCTTCCATACAATTCGCATTCTTAATCTAGTGGTTGTTCATGAAGAAAAAACACACACCTTCTGTGGATTGTACCGATTCTCCTTATGCTTTCCACAGTCTACCACATACACCACATCATCTATTGTTATACTTGTCTCGGCAATATTTGTAGCTATTATAACCTGCTACACATAGACATCGAAAGTGAAACTGAAGACTATTAGCAAACTTAGTCAATTAAAGATAATATATGAGATAATACACAATCATCACACTTAAGTAAATCTCAAGGATTGCATGATAACCATCAATAATCAACTACATTTTCTCTTTCCTACACTATGCTATTTGACCTTCTCCATGACTAAAATCTTCTTTCATTATCCATTTCCATGTTCTACTTTGGTGGGCATCCTTGGCCATAGTTAATCAACCTTTCACAAAGTCGAAAATGGAATTACTGAAGCTAAATAAGAAAGAGTAATCCAGAGTCCCACGTGGCAGATGAAGAGAGAGAATTCTGGGGTTGATTTGCTATCAATTACTTCTTGACACATTATATTGACGCAGAGCATTTATAATCGAGTTAAACTTTAATGCCCCGGTGACTAGTAGTTAAATAGACCTTTGGAATCGGAATTAGGCCTACCAATTCCAATTGTAACTCTTGGACTTGTAGCAGAAATGCCAGAAATATATTCCAGGTTGGGCATTCTGAGGTACCACTCGAATGTAAAATTAGGTCCTACTATGAAATCAACAAAGTAATTCCTTTTTCTTTTATTTTTTCGGGAGGGTGGGGGACCCTGGAATTCTAACTTTCAGATTTGGATTTATTCAATTAAGACAACCATATAACAGTGGTCCTTCATACTCTGTCATCTTCGGTTGTCATTCTGGGAGCATTAACCTCAATTTACATGCCAAGATAATATAGTGACAAAAAGTGAAGCAAATTTTACAAGGATGGCTCTGATGGATCTCACAAAGTTTTGTCATAAATCGATGTATCAAATATTCAGCTTGAAAGACATGATCTTAAAAAAATGTATTTCAATCAATATAGTGGCAATTCATTGGTTATGAACTCAGAAATGGTTTTCTATTTTAATATTCCCTATCATTTATAGAAGGTTTATCTTTAATGAACTTAAAAGGCTGCCATGATCCACTCAAAAAAGGAAATGTAGGAATGTGTATCAATTCTCCTAATACTGATGTTCTCTAATTCGATTATAAAGTTGTCGTATTCTCCACCTCCTTCCTCTTGCTCTCTATTTTTACAAAAACACATCTGAAAGTCATAAGACTTTCGAGTCTCTCTTCCATTTGTTGTTCTTCTTGGATTGCATACATTAAGTTTAAAGCTTCCAAATCCTCATACAAAATAGATTACTGCTAGTGCTAGAGTACTTAGAGGTAATTGTTTTACTCCAACTCAACAAAGCCTTATCCCAACATTGTCGTGGTCGGCTACATGAATCAGATCTCGTCATTATGCTCTATTTAGGGTCATACCTTCTATTAAATCATGATCTATTATATCCTTTCTACAACATAATGTAAAGTTTGTTTTGATCTTCCTCTACCCCTTTAATTACCATTAAGAGCTACAATATAACTCTTTCTCACAAGTTTAGTGATAGGTCTTCTATAAATATGTCCAAAATACCTACATCGATTCTCCCTCAATTTATCACCTCTATGTTACCCTACCACTACCTGTTCATGGATATTCTCATTTCTAATTCTATTCTTCAAGGTTTTAGCACACATTTATTTTAACATTTTCATTTCTGCCATACTCAATTTTTGAACGTGTTTTTTTTTTAATTATCCAACATTTAATAGTATAAAGTGTAGTTGACCTTTACCTTATGGTTATTTTATACAACTTTCTTTTCAGCATATGAGGTATGCACATATAACACAATACACCAGATGTACTACTCCATTTAGTCCATCCAACTTAAATTCTGAGTAACGTCGCCACAATCTCACACTCCCTATAGATAATTGACCCCAAATTTCAAAAGTATTCAGTTTTTGATATCTTTTGATCTTCAATTTTTAATAGTTCCCCATTTGGATTTCACTCTTTGCTAAAGTTACATTCCATATATTCCAGTTTTAGTCCTCCTTATCTTGAATCTTTTTTATTCTAAAGCCCTCTTTCTAAATTATTGTTAATTCCTTCTTATTGTATCAATCAATATTATTCCATCAACAAATAATATATATCATGAAAACTCACTCTAAATGTGTATAGTCAATTCATTCATAATCAAGGCAAATAGATACCAACTCAAGAAGAACCATGACGTAACATCAAGATTCTCTATCCTATCATTCTCACTAAAGTCACCCCGTTTCACACATACCCTTAATCACATCAGCATACTTAATGGCAAGAATTCTCTTTTCTAGGACACCATAATATATGTCTAGAAACTCTATCATATGTCTTTTCAAAGTCTATAAAATTTCTTAGGATTCATATTCATATTGGTCTGACAACTTTTACAATGGTTGTTAACCATCTAACGCAATCCACCTCCACCAGCTGTGCAAAAGACTACATAGGTGCACAGTAATTTCAACAGAGGAATCCTTTCTTCTCCTGAATAATATAAAAAAAACCACCTAAATGTTCGTTCTACTTATTTTTCCAATCAATACCAATTATTAAAATGTTGATTATAAGTTACAATTCCACTATGAATCACACACCCAAATTAGAATTGTATACAAAAATATTGCACATATGTCCTCTCAGACCCTGGTTGAGATATGTGGACGGCAGTGTACTTAACAAATATTACATGAATGTACATATGTCCTATTTTACATACATGGCTTTTGGTACTTTCATGTATTCTTCATAGGATGCATCTTGAAGACCTCATTCAAAGCTTTGGCATGTGTCGCATACTACTGGCCACACACCATGCAACTGTGTCATTCACCCCATCAATTATAGAAGGGCATTCATGTGAACTTGATAATCTTTGATTTGCATGTAGTCTTCTAGAATGCTAGTGTTGATATATAGTATTATCCCACAAAGCATGATTATAATGACAACGGAGACCAGGAACTACCTTTCTCCTGTCTAAAATGTAGTGTGAAACCTATAATTATTGTAAGAATTGCAATTCTAGCATCGACATCGCTAAAGGATTTTGTGGAAAATAATTTTCAACCAACTAAGTAACTCGGTTGAGTGTTTCTTCTATGCTTGCCACGCATATAATTTTCTAATTGATAAAAAATAGAGACCAAACTAATCCATCCAACACTACATAATTGAGTTTTATATTCACATATGAGTTGAAAAGAGAAGTTAGATCCATTATCTTGGTTTTCTTGGCATACACAATGACCAAGGGAGAACCATCTCATTTAACAATTGGGCTATGGTAAAAAATTATCTAGTTTCCGCCGAAATGAAAGAAGCGCTTCGGTTTCCGTGGAAACGAAAACGAAAGAAGCACTTCAGTTTCCATGAAAATGAAAATGATTGATCTAATATATAAATTCATGTTTCCAGGTGTTGCAATGTGTTTTGGGACATTTTTGGTATGGTTCAACAATTGTTTGGGAATTCATCCCTCCTTTATGTTTGGTAGTAGGGATAGAAAGTAAGAAGAGTTGATTTTTAATATATACATAATATTAATATGTAAAAGATAATTAAGATATATACATACATTAAAGGATATAAAGGTAAATAGTATATATTTTAACACACATAATTAACTTTTCATCCATTTTTCCTTCCAATTTTAGAGGGATAGATTTTAACGAGTTGGAAAAAAAACTAATCCATCAACTTTTTCATCCTTCCTATTTTCCTTCCTTACTAAACATGATATTTTATCTATCTTTCCATCATTTTATCTTTTCATCCTTTCATTATATCAAATAAAGTATAACACTCACCCTCAAACTGGAGCATAGAGATCAAAAAATCTAATTTGGAATAAAGGACAATAAAGGTAGACCGCACCGATGGTTAGGTGAGAAAATCATTGAGTTAATCACAATATCTCCATGTAAATAACAAGGATGATAAAACCAAGCTATAGGTGACTGTTTTAGACCATTCACAAACTTCTTTAATCGACACACACTACCACAATACTCCCATTGGGGAAGAAAAACCAAATGGTTGCTCTATGTGATGTCTAAGCCAAGACACGATGACACTAGGGAAAAGAACACGGTGACCACACAGGACAAACAAAACACTAGAACCAGCAATAATAATACCAGTTGCACAAACCAAGATAAATGACAATAGTACAACCAACCATAAGCGACAACAAATTCAACTGCAACAGTCGAAAACAGGATAAACCAAGCAGAATCGGAGTTGATTTAACAAAAAAAGGGTTAAGCCAGTATTAAAACGGCTAAATCAATATTGAGAAGGGCTGAAAACTCCAAACTTAGAATCAAACCAGACTGAAAATAATTGAATCGGCACTGAACCAGTCTCAAAACCACTAAACTAGTGTTAAACTAGACCAGAATTGAATTGAGATAAAACCACTAACCCAACAACAATTTGGGCCAAAAACCACTGAACCGGCACTAAATTGGGTGGAAAACATAGAATCAAAACTGAACCGAGATGAAAACTACTAAATTGGAACCAAATAGGTTGAAAACCATTGAACTGGCACTAAATCAGGCTGAAAACATTGAAGCAAAACTAAACCAAGATTAAAAACCACTACACCAACATCAGTTGGACTGAAAATCACTAAGTCAACATTAAATCGAGTCAAAAACACTAAACCAGGATTAAACAGTACCAAATTTAGCCAAAAGCCACTGACCTAACACTAAACTACACTAAAAACACTGAAAAGAGAATAAAACCATTAAACGAGCACTAAATTGATCTGAAAACCATTGATCCGCCACTAAACTAGGTTGAAAACACTAAACCAAGATGAAAACCACTAAACCAACAACAAACTAAACCGATCACCACTAAAACAATATAAAAACACTTAAAGAGTACCACACCATAGCAAAAACCACTGTATCAGCATGAAACCGAGTTGAACATAGACATAACCATAACTGGCGAACACATAGAGCATGACAACTCGTTGTATATATGGCCAACCCAATGTTACCTGAATCATGGGTCGTTTTGATACATGGTACGTGCACGCGGCACAACACTTTCTTAGCTATGTGATATGATGGGAGTAAGCTTAGCTAGTACGATATTTTGGTTCGCAATTCGTTGTAACTCTTATGTAGACCGTTTTCACAACTATACAAGAACATTAATAAACACAAAGTCAATTACCATTTATCTTATATTGTGATCAATTTTGTATTAACTAAAATAATATATAATTATAAATCTATATACACGTTGTCAATTAATATGTATTTTATATTTGTGTTAAATGTTCCAAAGCGAATCAATTTAGGATTAGTATTATAGTTAGGGATCGTACATTTTGAGTGATCTAGATCGCGAACCCACTCCGTTCGAGATCGATGTACCCAAATCGTGGGCCGTCAAGGGTTTAATAAATTTTGGTAACTGTAGGTCAACTAAACCCTAGGCGAGTGAGGCGCTCACCAGGCCCCCACTCGTTTAGGGCCCATTAACCCAAATATCCTGCTTTGATACCAAGTTGAAACTCGAGTATTTGAATATTAGATTTTGGAAAAAGAAAGAGAAGGAGAAGAAGGGAGGAAGAAAGAGAATATGAAAAAATACTTGTGCAGGATGTGTGTTGCCAACAGCCTGTCACATATTTATATTAGATTGATATTGAAGACAATTACAAAATTAGGAAAGTAGAACATAATATGACGACAACATAATAGAAAACTGGAACAAATAGTAAGTAACATAATAGGAAAGTAATCAGTAACTTCTCATCCAGAATGTGTCTGCAAATATAAGCACCTCTAATGGCATCATCATCACTTATCGACTAGAGAGTCAGAGACTTGGAATGTTACAAAATGGTATCAAAGAAATTCAGAAAGACAAAAAAAAAAACACAAAATCAGAGCCAGTGTCCATCCTACGACTGAAGTGCTAGCAATAAAGTAATACAAAATGAAACTAACAAGTAATAAAGTAATACAAAATGAATTGTATTACTTCTGGTTCTGACAAAAGGGAAGACTGTCAAAAAGTGGAAAATGAAAATTAACTCAAGGAAAGCACGTTCTTATAAACATGAAAAAGAAGTGGCTTGTGAACAAGGACATGAAGAACCAGCCACCAGAAAAGTAGAGCATAACCTTGCGGATATTATCTGGAGGTTTTAGGAACGCCCTTTTCTGATCCACTGATGCTACAGATGAATGTAATGGGAGAAGCCATTCAGAAGATTGTCCACCAAATTGGTAAGAAGCAGCTAGCTTATCAAGCAACATGTAAATTTCTGCAACTCCCTGTTATGCAATAATGCAGCATGAATGATCTCTTCCGCAACAAAAAAATAATGCACATAAATATGATAACTTATACAGATGAAACCAATGGACTTACAGGTAAAAACACCAGTATCGCACCCTCAGGATAAGTTTCATCAATGTGACATACAAGGTCCTCAAGAAGATCATAATCAATAATATCTTCACTTAATCTTTTCTGGGCAAAAGGTAATAAAAATATTATGAAGACCTCAACTTAAAAATAACAGCTTAGGCAGGAACTTAAGAAGTGCTATCAATTTACCAAATTCAGTCGCGTTTGCTCACTGTAACTTTGGTAATTATCTGGATTGTAATATGGATTTATACTATCTTCAGACAGCAAAGATTCATCACCCCATGCAGATAAGACAAGATTTTTCATGCCCCTGCGGTTGTTAACAGGAGCACTCTGCCAGCATCCAGTTGCAAGCAATCAAGATTCAGGGGATTGCAGTAAAAGTAATACTCAGAACCCACATCAGTAAAACTAGAAAATTCTATTTGACATTCCTATATGCACAGCATAAATACCAAAACACACCGCAAGTCAAGGAAGTGAAGCTATGCAATAAACAGAAGAGTTGCCTGAATGCAAAAAGACCACATTACTAATCCCTTCTCTGGAATTGTCATCAGCAGCTATAGAAAACATGAACGCATGGTCATTTGTAAACAACCCACTATCTGATATGGGAAAATAAGATTCAATGATTTGCTTGAAAAGGCATACAGCACCACTGACGGACTATAGAGTCTCAAGTACAATTAACATGTTGCAAGGGCTTTATCAAAAATGAAAAATGATCTGAATCCACACCACGCAACTGTTGTCCGAAAGGAGTTCCATATACAAATAGAAGGATATCAATAAAAAACACATAAGCTATAGTCTATACGGCTGTATCTTTGCACTTATTTCGCTGTTTATAGAGGCTGCATGGATAAAGAGGACACAAGATTTTTGCAAATTAAAATACTGAAAGCTTTGTCCATTATTGGAAATGAGAAGCTGGAAAAAAAAAACCTAAATTAGATTTAGAATGAAATTATGAATCATTTTGCAGTTTGGATAGATCTAACCCTTGGCATTACTTGCACAAAGTGTCTGCACTCAAATTTTAACCCACTAACTTTCCACTTGTTCGACAGGGCAGGCATGTTACCAATTCATGCGGCAATGACACTATTTAGAAAGAAATAATGAAATTTGACAATTTTATAGTATCCCTAATTATAATACAACTAAAGGCCAAAAAAAATGATAATGCAGCTTAAATTTCGAGTGTGTAACCCATGGAGATATTATTGGTGGCAATTCTACGATTCTCCTTGTAAGGAAATAATAGCCATGGGTACTCTTTATTCAGACTCCAGTAACACAAGATGAACACCAAGGCTAATTCCGCCATCATTTCTGAAATAAAAAGGGCAACTTAGTCTACGAGACTGCAACCACTGCAGGGTCTACACAATGGAGCAACCTTTTCTACCCTCAACCATCATTACGGAGATACTAGATGTTAATCACCATTTCTCTATCCAACCTTAAATCGTACACTGATTAATAGGACAAAAAGTTGTAGTGAGTTGCATCCAAAATTGTGCAGTGCATAAGTATGCCCACACAAGGAAAATAAAGAGAGAATTGAACTCAGACAAAAATGTTACAACTTTAGAGAGAGAGAGAGAGTTTAAAGACGATTCAATGGCTGAACTTGGCATTTTAAAAACCACAAGCAATGAATAGACCTTTTGTGGCGCGGATGACTCGTATGTTATTGAGGCCGGAGAATCTGAGGCAAGGCGGTAGTTAATGTTTTCATAGACATCCTCCAGAAAGTAAGTTGACACAGGATGAGTTCGGCCTTTTGCAGTAATTACCGGGCAGTGGCCAAAGTAGTGCGAAAACATATGTGAATCCACTGTTGCAGACCTTAACATCAAATAGAAAATCAATTCACAAGATAAAACAAGCTTAGTCATCATCAAGAAAGACACAGAACATACTATTTTCGAGGAAAAAAAGAAGAAGCTGATATAGAACATGCTATTGATTAACTGGATTCAACATGCATATGAGTAGCAAACATACATAAGGATAACTTTCAATTTTGGTGTGTTCTGAGCAGATTGCTTCTCAATCAGATTCTTTAAAACAATGAGTAGAAAATCACCCTGCCACAGAAACATCAATTTGTCAACTCTTTTTGGTCCAGATGAAGCTCCAAATCTTTCTGTTACACCTTCCATACTTTGTCGCCAATAAATTTCTTGCAAACTATAACAATAATTAGTCAACCAAGTATGTCGTCATGAAAATAACTTTGGAATAGGTAATTTGTTAAAAATACTGATCGGGATGAATGAAGAGTATTTCAATTTGGTAGGTTTCACTTTTCAATATGCATAAATTCAATTGCAATGATAAAGGCACAAGATAAAACTAAAAGATATTTGTAAACGAAAAAAAGAAATCTAAAATGTGTATTGCTTTACTACTAGAAACATGTCATGTACATCTGACTCATAGAACCAAAAATAATGAGGTATGCATCAAAGAGCACAAAAAATTGACGGGAGATGGCAACATTATAGTTCTCAAGAACATGGTTACCTTGATTGCAAGTCGATCTAATACATGGTACCAGGAGACGGTATGATAATTTTTCTGATAAGTGGTATGATGAGTGTAGGCTTAGTTCGTAGGTTATAAGCGATTTCGGGTCTCAATTCGTTTTGCAACTCTTATCAAGGTCGTTTTAACTATTATGAGGCTATGAGCAATAATATACAATCATAAATCTATACAATATAATTAATTTTTTATGTTTTTTTTTTGGTCAGACCATCTGGTATCTGAAAGCCACTTTGGGCTACGACTAATCTAGATTCGAGCCGGGTAGGACCACAAGGGCAGCAAAGCTCTCCCTACCGAATGCAGTTGCGTTCCCAAGACTCGAACTCAAGACCTTGTTTAGCCTAGAACAGTCCCTCACCAACTGATACTAGTATCCTAAATATATAAATATTATATTAATATTTATTTTATGCTGTCTAACTCTAGCTCCTCTTACTAGATCAAATACGGCACCTACGAACTCCTAAAGATAGTTTTTCTCTCCCTCCCCCTATAATTAGTTATAAGGGATTCAAAATGAATCAAATCCACAATAATAGTTCAAACTATCCATAGGGTCTTAGGCATTAAAATTTGGATATTTATTGACAAAGAACTATCAATTAATAAGCGATATCAAGAAAAGTAATGGTTGTACCCAGTTAATTTTCCGCGGATAAAAGCTTTAGAAACCTACCAAAATGGGACATCTTTGCCTTTTAACTTGTTTTCACCCAAACACAATCACCTCGAAGGCACCTTTTCTTTCTTTTTTTGAGTTCTATGTCTTAAACTTGTCATTATTATTGGTCTGCTTTGTCAAAAATAAAGTAAATGAAAAAAGTCTCACATCTGTTTTTCTCAAAATCTCAGAAGGTGCCAGAAAGACTAGCGTTTCTCTGTCTCTTTGTTTTTCTACCACCTTCTTTCAACAGAAATAGTTTTTACCAAACCGACCGAGAAGGGAGAGAAACACAAATATGGAAACGAACATCTAGATCTTGGACATTGATCAAAAATCGAGAGATATGGGGAGAAAATACTCAATAGATTGATTGAACTAATCTTGATTAGCTTCACGTCAGCGTCTTGAGGCATCCATTTACATTGTGTGATCCAAGTATCTAACTTCATTTTCCTCTTCCTCTTCTTAACTATAACCTGCTACTAATTTTTGCATTTGTTTGTCCTTGTTGGCAGTATGATTTTTTATATGTCTGAAAAAATTAGGAAGGATTAATTAGATTTGGTTGGTTTGGGACTAGGTTTTGATTTGGGGTAGTCACAATACACACTCTAGGTCATGTACACATTCGGTTTGGGGCCATGTAACCCATGGTTATCGAAATCATGATTCGAATCCTAGAATTTTACGATCTTATGATTCGATATAGCAAATCAATCCGAGTCTCTTGTAGAATCCCAAATCCGTAGAATCTTAATGGATTGAGATCCGGATGTTATAGGATCCCGATCCAAACTGCGATTTTATCGATCCGAGTTGTTGAGTTTGTTTGTTTGGCACATTTAATTATTGAGCAATCCAATCCACATTTTTTATTTTCATTGTTAAGGACTCAATCTAAATGTGAATGTCTTGTATAATTGCGAGTATATTGGGGAATTTCAATTGATGAGAAAAACAACATAAAGTTCGTTTCGTTTACAAAAAGGTCTCATTATTCGTTTGCCTGTTTTATTGAAAAGTTGAAAACAATAGTTAGATTTAATCTTCTCTCTCGGCGAGTGATCATTGCCAAATAATCTTTCATTTTTATTTATTCTTTTCTACTTTTTTGTTTGGATGTCGAATAGTCAATGTTCTATCCAACAATCTTTCAACTTTTCAGTCTCTTCTCTGTATCTCTTTCTCTGAAAGTTAAGGTCAAAATACTTCGATTCTTCTATTTTTCTTTCCAAAATTCCACAAGATTAAATGTCCATCTTTGATTTAAATCCTCCACAATGCTCAAATTATAGTTTATCAAACTTGAATCATATCTTAAGTTTGATGTTTGTCATAATATCCCTATTTGCATAGATACTAGGTTTGTCCAAGTTTTGTTTTTTGAGAATTTTGTATTGCTACATTTGTTTTTTGTCTCATTTTCTCAGTTAATAGGATCTTACGATTAATCTTATGATTCTGATCCTGTAACCCCACCAATCCAAGATATGATCCCAATTTTAAAAACCTTGATGAGATCCAGATCAAGGGTCGTGTAGGGTAGGAGGGATTCTGGTTACATTATTCAACAAAAAGTGCATCATTAAGAAACAGTTATCTACTTTCCCTAGTTTAAATTTCCACAATATCATAAACATTAAGAAACAGTTTCAACCACTAGAATCAGCAAAGTTCAAGATGGAGCCAAAATTTTGAGATAGGTACAATATGTTTTGTTTCTAGTGTTCTAGACTTCTCGAAACTAAAAACACAGAAGTTTATCCCAAGAAAACTTACAAAACCAAAAGGGAGAGGATTCATAAGTCATTCCTATACTGTGAGACAGTTGTAAATCCCTTCCACTCTTGGAGCACAGCTAAAACGAATTCGATATAACCAGTTAAATAGTCATAATTTCCTGAACTAGGGCATTTTTCCCCCCTTTTGGACTGATTTGACCACAAGATTAATCAAATAAGACAGTCAACAATATTGAATACAAGACACCATGTTTGTTGAACAAAGATCCCAATCAAAGATGAATAAAAAAGTATTTAACTTTTCTGCATTATGCAATATTAAATCCCAAATTTTGTAGATAGTAAAAATTAAAATAGAGCAAAAAAGGTTCACAAATAAGAAAGAAATAATTTCACCCATATTTATTGATAATTTGAGGATGAATGGGAAGCTTCTTACAAACTGAAGTTGTATGCGATTATGTGCAAGCAAGCAGAGACGGTCAAGTGGTCAACCACTTGCTTTCACATTATCCAGTTGCAGTGAGTTACTGGTCTCTTCTATTCTCCATGCATGGGTGAATTTGGTGATGCCCCAGATCACTCTAATATTTTTACAATGTCACGGAAATGTTTGCACAGTGGAGTTGAAGTGTGGGTAGCAGCTCCTGTTTGTCATGGTCAGCATGAAATTGGCAGCATTTTGAGGGTCTAGAGAGGGCCAATTAACCATTATACAGGTAAAAATGACTTTCTTTTCAGGTTTTCCTTCTTTCAGTTCGTAGGGCAGTCTTGTTTTCAGTGGATTCATTTGCTGATTTTTCAGGAGGCTTGAGGGAATAGTTGTAGGCTTTTGGCCTCTATAAATTTATGGTGTTTTTTTCCTTTTCCTTGTGTACATAATGTGGACAAGACACCCTTGGTGCTCTATAATGCATATTATCTATCCAGATAAAAAAATAATACACATTTGTTGGCTTTGTTGTAGGTTAGCACATTCATATGCAATTACAATATTGCAGACAGGTAATATCAACTATAAAGCTTTTAAAAATGGAATTCTTATCGTACGAATAGATTGTGCCATCTATTCACATTCATAACACATAAAAGCATAAAGATTTGGAAAGAAAACTACCAAAAAGAACTGTATTATCAACATGAGACTAGTGACCAAAACTAATGGACATCAGGACCAGAACATTAGGCCTTGGCCAACGTTGTATCTGATTTTAATTTTTAAAAGCATCATACGAATAGTTGTATGTGTTTGTTGATTATCATATTAGGCTAACCGACTGGCATCACATGGTGGGAAGGAAGTGGGAGACACAACCAATAACCCCATTTGTCTGTAAAAAGCTTCAGAGGCTCCATTCTCTCTCATAAGCCAGTTAAATCCACAAGCTTCAAATAGGTTGCACCTAGTGTCTGCCTTAGGAAGTGGCTAGCTAATAGAGTGATACCAATGGAAGATAGTATCCATCATTTTCCCACCATTTAGCTTTCAATTTGCCTCTCACCATCAAATCAAATGAGAATAAACCTTCCTCATCTCGTTGAAAGAGGGGGCGCTTCTAATTCTGTCGTTGATTGAAACAAATTTATCATCTCCAAATTCATTTATCTAAGGTTATTTTGAATCCACTATTTCTATTGTATTTTATATCGAAAACCGTTATATAGGAGAAACGAGTTTCAAAGTCTTGTCATTCCTTAGTTGGTCGAGTAGCTGATAAACCAAATAAGCACAATAAAGAGCCAAAGAAGCTCTATTTGGGATTCTACAGCCTATGCACTTGCCTTTGAGGAATCAAGGTTTGAGAAAGGATGTTTTCAGCTTGCTGACTAGGGTTGGCCTATATATTCAGTCTATGAGAGTGCAAATACCCAAACACTCGACTTGAGGAATCACTTCTAAGCAAAAAGTGAACCTGCAATAACTACAGGTGCCACCCCTCCATTCACGTTTTGTTCCTATATGCACTCCTTAATTCTCAATCAGCAAGAAATACAAAGTTACCTCTGGACGCTGGAAGTACCATCTGATTATTCCTAAAGAATGGGAGGTAGAAAGCATGGGGAGGAGAGAGAGGAAAGGACAAGAGGAAATCCAGGGTGGAAAGGCCAACTGAAATCCAGAAACATCTTACTTTCCAAGAAAAGGAACATCTTAATTTTTTTTTACTTTTTTTGGTACGAAACATTACTTTCATTAAACAAAATATATAGAGTACAATGTAGTGAACTAGAAATCCACCCCATGAAAGAATAACAAGTAGCAAAAGAAAAGAAAAAAAAATGGTTCAATCTAATTAAGGCTTAAGAAAATATTCATCTAACAACTAGATGCTGTCAAATCAAAATCAAGATCAAGACAAATAACGGTACATCCGCAAACTCTTTCGCAATTGATGCCCAAAAGAAGCCAAGAACTTTGCTTTGCCCCACATAAGCTCCCCACCACATTTTCTTTATCTTCAAAAACAATACAATTCCTTTCCTTCCACACCACCCAAAAAATAGCAACAACCACACACTCCCACAAGATAGACTCTTTTGCCTTTTCCAAAGAAACCATAGGATGTCACAAGTAAATTGGCACGCCCTCTTGGTAATGTCCAACTCAAACTAAACTCCTCTAGAGCTTTATAGCACGTCATCAAGGTCCTTGGGCAGTGGAGAAAGAGATGATCCGCACTTTTACGCCATCTTTTGCTATCACACACCATTGGAGAGAAAAATAAAAATTCAGTCTTCTCCTTTGCAAAAAATATAAATGACATGTATTGAGCTCTCCGTGAACTACGGTCCATGCAAAAAATCTGCACTTTAATAGGCTTTAGCCTTTCAAATCATCTTATGAGGTTCAAAAATTAGAGAAGATGAATCGTATATCAAAGCATAGAAATAAGATTTGCAAGAAAAGAAGCTAGATGAATCAAGAACCCACAACTGTTTGTCTATGTCCCCGAACATGGAAAACTGAATATAGAAAAATTTAAAATTCAAATAATCAAATATTAGGGTTTAAATTTAGGAGAGAGAGAAAAAAAGGAAAAGAGAGAGAGAGAGAGAGAAAGGGGGGATTAAGAAAAATAATGTGTATAAGCTAATGTTGCTCTACACCTTATTTATAGCATATAAGTAAATTACAATATTATCCAACATAACTAACAATAAATAAGAACTCTAACACACCCCTAAAGCTGGAGCATAAAGATCAAAGATGTCCAACTTGGAGCAAAGATTATTGAAAACAAATCCAACTAATGGTTTGATAAGGATGTCACTCAGTTGATCACTAGACTTGATATATGTTGTGACAATCTCCTTACATATCAAGAGATCTCGAATAAAATGATAGTCCACTTTGATGTGTTTTATCATCTCATGAAATATTAGATTACTGGCAATGAATATAGATGTCATTGTCACAATGCATCTCCATTAGATAGGGCACATCGGCACCCATATCATGACGGAGAGAACGGACCCAAGTGATGGGTTGTCGTCTTCTTCACGAGACCTGACCAACAAGGTCTCCACAAACCCTAGAACCAAGTGGCGCAAGACAAAAATTAACTCCGACAATGGCAACAATCCGAACCTCCGACAACCACTAGAAAAACGATCAATGAAGCTTTCGTTGATGATAAGAACCAAAAAGGGCCAACATAGAGAGACTAATTTGATCACCATAAGCTAGAATCTATGACCTGATTCTCAAATCCTGTTCACAAACCCGATACCCATGACCACTGTCGATTTATATTAGGGCACAAACACTACATCCCTTATTGTGGGATTCACATGGACTGAACACAGGAAGTGAGAAGTAAAAGAAAAAATAAGAAAAAGGAAGAAGACGCAGCAGTATCAATCAAAAGTGCTTTGATACCAAGTTAAGATTCAAATAATCAAATATTAGGGTTTAAATTTAGGAGGAAGAGAAAGAAGAGAAGAAAGAGAGAGGAACTGAGAAAAATAATGTTTGTATAAGCTAATGTGGCTCTACACCTTGCTTATAGAATATAAATAAATTACAATATTACCTGAAACAACTAACAATAAATAAGAACTCAAACATAAAAGATAGTAAAGAGAAATTTTCATTCTTTCATTCAGGCACTGAAGAAGTTAAAATTCCACTTCCCATGAGAAACATGGGCACAATACAACATCTGATCCAAGCCCTACTCATCAACCCATCATACACCCGTTTTTTCTTTAGAATTAGTATCACTAACCTCCTTCAAATTCCTTTTATCACCATTAATGCCCGTTTCGTTTCAAAACTTCAATTCTCAATAGCCATGCCATTATATCGGGACTTATCTTTAATAAATACAATTTCGGCTTTACCAATTAAGGCATCCTCACCCACCCAATTTGTTTGGGTGAGGCCCATCCAGTACTAAACCACTGCTACACATGCATCCCTGTGCAACCACCCCCACCCAACCGCAACTTGCCCCCATCAACTTTTACCTCTGGCTTGGTGGACGAAATAATCCTACTACCTGCAATGTTCAAAGACCACTAAAAAGACTAAAAATGCTTTAAACAGACTACTAATTATACAGCTTACAAACACACTAACAGAGGAAGCTTCCAGTTAAATTCGACGGAAACAAATCTTCTTTTTGATTTTTATTTATATTTATATTTTTTAAGGGGGTGGCAAGCACCTGCCTACTTGAGGAAAGTAGACAATACGTCAACCAGGCACCCCCAGCCAACCAAACCAGTAATCTGGCAAACTAAACCTGTAATCTGGCAAACCAAACCTTTGACCATCCTAACTATAGGCAGGCCGTTTGAAGATCCAAATCAGAAAACCATATGTGTGCACCAAACAAGACGTATCTTGTGTTTTAACTAGGTGGGTTCTATAAAATAGATCATGCTTGGTAATATCCTTTAAAAGCTTAAAATGCATCCCACCGAGTCACCGGATTTAAACAAACAACAAAATTTATGTATTTCAGAGCTAACCATCAGACCAGGGCAACATAATGATGTTCTAATACCACATGCTGTAAGTTGAAGTAGGACAAATAATGATAGCCAGTGGAATGTGTCGAGCAGTTTGGTCTTTAAGGGGCCTATCATTGTATCATTGCGGTCGATCAAAAGAAAAAGAAAACAAACCTCTTGTATTAAACACCCCCCCCCCAATATTAACTACCAAAAACTAACCCAATAATACACACACAGAATCTTAAAAATATATGGTGATGATATTTGTATGGGTTGCCGGTTTGTATGGGTCTATAAATAGAAATCCCTATACTCTCTCTCTCTCTTTCTCTGCAGATCAATAGACAATCTACAATGTTAACATGTACATATACATACATACATACACATATATATATATAGAGAGAGAGAGAGAGCCCAGGCAACAGAGGAAGAGAGACACACACAGAAAAGGCATTTGCTTAAAGATTATTCCATCCTTTTCTCCCTGGTTTATCAATCGTATATGACATAAGGTGATTTAGTAAATTCCATATAAAAACCAAGTTGGAAACCACATAGCCTCCTAGCTTGGTATGATAGTAAGGATACTCCACATGAAGTGGTAAGCCATTTGCATGTGTTTTCTAAAGATAGAACTTCTTTCACAGTGTGCAAGAAACTAATTGTTGATTATGCAAGATTTCTTAAATTCTAATAAAGAAACCACCATATGGAAGCAAAAGAAGGGAGGAGACATAAATGCAGAAAAAATGGTAAGGTTTCCAACTTTTTCTCTGATAAGGAAACCACTTCTGTCAAAAATCATATCTCCATTGCTCCTGTAATTATGTGACTCCCATACTTTAAATTGAAAGAGCACAATTGCTCTAATGACACCTAGATGAAGCACAAAGTGGGGGAACTCCACAAGGAATACCCGGTTATAGATAAGTTGTTAGTATTTAATATCCAATAGAAGTTCAAGGCAACACAAAGAAATAATCCATAAGCAACAAGCCAAAATCCCCAATGGTGATCTAATAGATCATATCAATTTGTGTATATGATGACAATGCATGATAAGTACAATGGCAGTGCGTGATAAATACAATGGCAGAAGTCTAGGAAAGTTAAGAGTGGTCAAAGTCATGGTTACTTCTGAAGTAAATAAAAAATTTAAACAATATAAATTTAGTCAGAGCACCATCCATAGCCTGCAACAAGTTAAAAAAGAATTCAGGAAAGATTAGTCAATACTGGTAAGTCGGAAATCCTGGAATTATGCTCACCAAAAGAGACCGTTCATGCACTTCATCAACTATGACATGAGTAACACCAGTCAAGTTCTTGTCCCCCTGCAAATTCAGATCTCTTAAGAAAGACGATAAAACCCAACATGAGCCTCTGTTTGTGTGAGAGAGAGCATGTTCATGAATGTTTTAATAACATTGATAAAAAAAAACTGATATTCCCACATCAAGGAACCAAATTATCAGGTTTTAAAATCTTTCTCCATAGAATTAAGGCTTAGACACTGCAATATAAGTTTTGTTTCAAAGAGCTCCCTCGACAATGAAACTGGATTGTGGTCATTACATACTACTAAAAAACTGCATGATATGATAGACCTACTATCCTTAGGACACAAAAACGCATCATATTGACCATCATTTTTGTTCTTATATATAACACAAACACTTGATAAAGATCACACATTAGTCAAACAAAGCTGCTCCTCTTTTTAGGAAATTTTTTTTTAACCAAAGGGATACATCAGACATATGCTGGCAGAAGCAAAATAGATGCTGAGAAAAGAATATTAGATCATAGATATCAATTTTTCCTTTTAGATCTTCGCGGAATTTGATCCCAAAATGGGGATGAAAGAGTGAGCCTCTCCAAGGGCACCCAAAGCAACTCTAGGGTTAGGCCAATTGTGGTCTGGAACCTAGATATTAATTCAATAGCATACACCAGCAAAATGTTAATATTGTATCGACACCATACATTGAACTCACCAAATAGACATCATGTCTTCTCTCCAAATCATTTCAGATAACCTACCATTAAGTCCTTGATAAAAAATAAAATAATCATTCATTTGATTTTTTACTTTACCAGTAATCTCTAAGATATTTATATAAGTCACTTCAACTATCATCTAAAAACATCTAAGACAATCACGGGAAAAGAAAGAAGGTAGGCTATGGAAAGGTGGGGAGGCATTACATTCTAAAAGAGGCCATTACCCATGGCTGGTTTTGGCGGTGTGGAGTGCAAGGAAAGTAAAGTAGACACAAACATAACCTCTTGTATTATGAGCAAAGAGCTCTTGGAAGCTAATTCTTGGCCTTTTCCATGGAGAAATCTGTGCAATCTGGCCAAGGGTGGATGATTGTACCGGATCGAAGGCCTTTGAACGTAATCTCAAAAATGATGATTTTGCTAGCTCGGAGGCTGATTCAAGGGTAGGTTGGGTAGCTGAGACAATCATTCATATTGGGTATTAATTTTATGGGCAGAAGACTGGATCTAACATAAAGGGGCATCATGTATTTTAAGACCATGAATTTCTGTTTTGCATTTTTCATAAGTATCATAAGACTCTTGTTAGGATCATTATGCCTAATAAATCATCTAATTCTTGGGTTTGTATAATTTTGGAGGACAGTGGTAGTCTTTCTGAGGCTGTTGTGGAGGGTACGGGAAAGTATTTGTTGGTTATTTTTTCTTCTTGCTCTACTCTGTTGAGTCATCTTCCAGTCTTTTCTGTTCCAGTGTCAGTTAATCTTGAGAAATAATAAATATTTTAGGCCCAAGGCATCATATTATTATTTTCCAGAAGTCGGAATATAGGATTGGCACCACATGGCCACTAGAATCATACTCATGGTTGAAGATGAAAATCAGATACTTGCAGATACCGTTAAGGTGGATTTTGTGCAATAATCAAAATATCGTTTCGATGTATTATTTCGGTCACCTAGGAAGCGGAAACGTTTCGACGTGTTTCGAAAACGTTTCGACCCGTTTCGAAAACATAATGAAAAAAATAAAAAATTTAAGAATTATTTTTCTAAAACATTTATGAAAATATATCAAAATATTTTGAAATAATTTGAAACATTCCAAAACAATTGTGCAAATGCATTGAAATATTATAATACATTTAAAAACATTATGGAATACCTCGAAATATCAGAATTTCGATTCCATCACTGTTTCATTTCGGTTTCCTTGAAAACAGAAATGTTTCGACAGTTTCGAAACGATATTTTGATTCTTGATTCTGTGGGGTCAGACTATGGTATGCAATAGTCCAGCAGGTTGACCATGAGTTTGTGGGAATGATTAGAGAACTTTGGTTTGATGAAAGAAGTTGGGGTAGGCTGATAGATTTTTTTCATTTCAACGAACATTAGTTCCTGTTAAAGGTTAAGGCTAAAAATACTAAAGGAAAGGGCAATAAGAATACTAAGGGTTTGAAGGAACTGAAAATTTTGAAATCTGGGGTGAATTATAAAGGGACTAGAATTACAAGGTCTAATGGGTTCAGAATTAGATGGGATGTGTGTGGTCTACATTGTAGGAGAAACATAAAAGCTATTAGGGAGGCGATCATTAAGGTAGAACCTGATATTATTTTGCAAAAGACTAAGAAGTTTTTCATATAAGAGTGTTATTGGTAGTATTTGGTGTTATGGGTGTTTTTGCCATCTTGTGGGAAATTAGATGATATCGTAATAATTGGGAAGTTAGGGTAATGTCGGCATTGGAGTTTGCAATGGGGTTTTCTATTTCAGTGCATTATAAAATGAAATATTATATAGAACTTTTGGGAAGAATTATGGGGTTTTCCGGTGTATGTAGTCCAAGATGGAGTTTTAGAAAAAGAAAAAAGGGAAGGAAGGGCTTCAATCGATATTGGGTAGTATTCTCATATATTTCTTATCTCTCTTCCGAATACCTTGTTTGGTGGCAATAAGGGTTGTGGGGATGATGAGTGGTTTTCTATTGGAGGATAGTGGTGAAGGTAGGAAGATCACTAAATTCATTGGGAGATGGAGTATAGGCTTACAGTTAAAGGTGGTCTTTCAATGGGTAATTTAAAGACTAGAAATAGAGGGAATTGGGTTTGAAGGATTCCGTTGGAGCAAAATTTATTGTGGCACTTGGTTATTAGAATCAAACATGGTTTATAGGATGCTAACGAAGTTGAAAGTGATGGTTTTTGTAACCCATGGAAATTAATTTGTTAGGAATAGGAAGTACCTTCCTTTTCTTGAAGGATTATATTTGGTTTAGGTAAGGGAGAGAGAGTTTGATTCTCGGAGAATTTTTGAATAGGGGAGTCATCCTCAATATGTTTATATGCTTGTCTTTATTCTCTCTAATATTGTCATCATGCTCGAATTGCTTGCATGATTAGGTCTTACACTCAATAGTCTTGGAGTTTTGGTTTTCACATGAATCTAGGAAAAAATTGGAAGTTGGCTCCCTTCTTTCTTTACTTAGTAATACATCTTCGCATCACAGTTCAGTGGATAAAATAAGTTGGGTTGTTAACTTTGAGGGCCCGTTTTCTTGCAAATCCTTTTTGATTCCTCAATTAATGACTCTTCTCTCCCAATATTACATCCATCTATGAAGATTTGGAAGACTAAGATGCTTTTGAAAACGCAAGTCATTGCTCATAGCAAGATTAACACTAGTGATTTGCTTCCAAAAAGATGACCTACAACATGCTTACTCCCACAATGATGTTTTATGTGTAACACAAATCATGAGAATCCGAATCATTTAATTTTGCATCGCCCAATTGCATTGTCATAATTGAAAAAGTTGTTTGAGGTGGTTAGGCACTCTTCGATGGTTCCAAGATTCATATCATATACATTTTAAGTGGATTTAACAGCTTTGCAAGGGAGAGTAAATGAATCACTCTTTCAAATGTGCAATGTTTGTCACTATTTTGGGTGATTTGGATGGAGAAAACACAAGAATTGTTTAGGATAAATGAGGTAGTTGAAGTTCAATTGAATCATATCCCTTTATTATCATCATCTTTTTAGCATCAATATCTAAGGTGTTTGCAAATTTGTGCCTTTATGGCATTTTGGCGAGCTGGAAGTTTGTGGCGGTTAAAAAAAGTATAATTCTCGGCTTCTTTGTCTATATGTAGTGTTTTATGTTTGTTTTGCAATGGGGTTGGACAAATTATCCACCTTTGCTCACATTTTTTACTAGGAGTTCCTAACAATCGTGCAGGAAATGTCAAAACCAACTTGACATACAAATTTTTTTTCTTGAAGAAACCTAATTCCTCAAGAATTAGTGATTATAGGTTCATTAACTTGGTGACTATTATTTACAAGATCTTAAGGTTTTGTCCACCAGATTACGAGAACTTTTGGATGATACAATTTATAATAATTAGGGTATTCTTGTTAAACGTAGACAAATATTGGGGGGCAGCATTGCGTGGTACCAACTGAGATTGTGGAGAAGTATATGACAACAAGGAATGAGTTGTTTTTAAAATTCATTTGGACAAATGGAGAGAAGAAGAAGAGGGATTTATAATGAACGACAGTAGTTAAGGAAAGAAAGATAACAAGGTGGGAGGCAATGACAAAATCTAAGATTGGAGATTAGTCGCGGGTCACCTAAGATTAAAGTTTAGTCTTGGGGAATGTAGTGAACAAAAATAATGTGGTGTTAGGAAAGTTGTGAAGATTTTCACTTGAACATGGTTCTCTGTGTCATGCAATTATTAGAAGTAAATATGAACTTCAACCGAATGGTTAGGACCTCAAATGAGGTGGTTAGGGATTTTTTATAAGTTGTTAAATGTACTTTTCAATGTCCTTAGAAGTTTATTTCCCAAGGTTTAAATCATTTTACTAGACACATCAGAGTGATGGGGGTCATCTTGGAGTTGGGTAAATACCTCAGATTTATTTGGAATTTATTTATTTTTCTGGATATTATTTGGTATATATATTTTCAGTGGCAAAGTTATGTTAGGAATCCAAGTTTTAGGCTTCGATTCCCTATATAAAGGGACTGATGAAGGTTTTTAATTAGACTTGGATTTTTGATTTATCAAGAGGGGGTGAAGTTCAATTTCTTAAGAAACCTGAATGATATGGAAATTTTGCAACGCTCACCTTTTTTGTTTTGCTTCATTTCTTGGAATTCAACGACTCTTGATAAAAGGCTGTGGACTCTTGATTCTCCGTGTCCATTTTCTTGGACATCTTTCTTTTGTTCATTGATAGATGATCAATTTTCTCCATTTTGGAATCCTATTTGATGATTTGGAAGGCTCAAGTGTCTGTTAAGGTTCACATTTTCTCTTGTATTGTTCCTCATGAGAGGCTAAATAACTATAATTTGTTTGTTGCAAAGGAGAAGGTCAAATGCTTGGCGATCTCCTCAATGATGTTTTGTGTAGGGGCTGTGGTGAAAGTATTGATCACCTTTTTCTTTATTGCCCTATTTCTCCAAATTAGTGGTATACAGGTTTTCGGGAGGTAAGCTTGCATTAAGTGATTCCACAAGATTGTGTATTCTTAATTGTGGAAACTTATGGTGCTTTTACCAAGGGTAAAACTTATGGTGTTTTTTGGAAGGGGAAAACTAATGGTTCTTTTCAGGAAGGAAGTAGGGCCTCTGGGATTGTGTTCTTTTGGCGAGTTTTGGGTGATATTGATGCAAAGAAATAATATAATTTTTTTAAGATCAAGTGGAGTTTAAGGAGTTTCTACAAAGTTCTTGGCTTCAATATGGGTGGCAGCTTCTAAAGACTTTCAGGATCTTTAGTTTTTCTTATTCTTCAATATTGGAATGCAGCAGGCTGTGACAAAGAAGTCAATCTATCTTATATTTCTCCTCCTTTACTTTTTCTTTTTCTAAATTTAATGGTGGATTTGTTGACCACTTCTTTAATCTTTCTTCTATCTTCTATCTTCAACGAAATTTTGTTCTTTCTCCAAAACATACTGGGCAGTTTCCTTAGCTTATTTCTTGATGTATAGCTTGACAAGGTGGCTGCTGCAACAGGGGACCAAAACCTGTTTGAAAGCTACACCAGAAAGTGATAACATGAAAGTTGAAATCTCTTAAAACACAAGGTAAGGACAACAAGCATTTAGATGACTTCTGACTAAACAGGAAGTATGGCTCAGGAAGAAATAAAGAATGTTAAATTCCCTAGAACACTTCATTGAGTAAAGTAGTCGACTAGTCATTCTGCAAGTAATACAACAGATAGAATGTAACTGAATTAGAAAATGAAAGTGGACGATAAGTTGATAATACAAAAGCTATCTAAACTATCTGGTCAAAGGGACACAAGATAAACCAAAATCTTGTGAAATATTAAAGCGGGCAAGTGATTTGCGTTATTTAAATCAGGTAAGTGAATACATGATTAGTAGAGCACACCTACCACAATTTTCCTCAGAAGAATGCCAGTTGTACAAAAAAGGAGTTTTGTTCTCTCATTCCTTGAAACAGTAATATGCAAGGATCATTAGTAATTTGATAATTGCAATCACAAAATAATATGAGAAAATCATACCTACAGAAAATAACAAAAGCACAGTGGATTTTTCCAGAGGATAATTAAGCAACATGCAAGGTAATGGGACTTTCTTTGCATATATAAACTTCTTATTCCACAATCGGAAGTCATTTAAGTCCCGGACGGAAGTCATTTAAGTCCCGGACAGAACCTTCCGGAAAAAGAAAAAAAAAAGTCCCAGACAGACACCACAGGGAGCTTATAGCTATCAGACTCAAGGAGGACACCATCCCAATATGAAGGCCAAGTCAGAGGATCATTAGCCTAACATCCAGGTCAGAACCTAGACATTTTTAAAGGCATATTCGGGATAGAACAATCATAGAGGTACAAGTTTGTAAAGGTGTATGTATAGTTTTAACATACGTTAAAGAGGGCTATTTTGACTATCATAAAGCTATATCATAAGTATATGTAGCAGAAACCATGTTAAAGAAGTATATGAGAACTAGTGGAATGGAGATGGTTCTAGCATGAGGGTTACTTCACCATTCACAAGTTCCTAAACCTTTGTCTCAGAACTTTAAGGCCCAGCTTAGCCTGACCAATTTCCTTCAACTCGAACAGTTGGAATTGACCGAATAGAACCTAATCATACAACGTATAAGGTATAAAATCAGTGAGTACAGCCAAATTCAACCTGAGAAGATCAAGCAGATGATATTATTTTAGGTTCAGGAGTTCTATAACATCCAAATTTTCAATAGGCCATATCTCCTCAACAAGAGCTTTATTCAAAGCAGTCAATCAAGTTTCTTGAACACTAAAAAATCCTGTGGAATGGTTATCCCTGGTGTGTCTCAGTACTAGCCTTCTAACCAACCAACATAACTTCATGGCACTCTAGGAAACAATTTCAACTTTGTATAACCTTGAGTCATCCCTCGTCTACATCTAGTACCCTGTTTCGACATCATCGTATGTTAAATCAGTTTTCCCCTTTATCTATCAATACTAAACATATTGCTGATCCATGGAAATTGTTTTGTCACACGGATACAAATGGTGTCTCCATTACCTCTGCTAAATTACACTTGGGGCAACCCCTGTGAAGCACACCTTCATGTTTCACGCATTCATATTTATCTCCGTCGACCAAACTCAATGAATAAACCGAAATATTTGTTCATTTCAAAAGGTTCATCTGAAGCCTGCTGTACATACCAAGGAGAATGCCCCACATAGAACGCTACGGCATATCTTGATAAGTTATGGTTTTCAAGGAAAGTTGATGCCCACATCCCAGCTCTTAACCATTAAATCCACGTGTATGGCCTGTCCTCCAGATATTAAATCCAGGGATCCTACAATTTCCCACAATGCCCTTTGATGTATTTGCAATTTCCAGTGCTTATGCTTCCACGGGGCCCCAGTTTTCAACAGCTAATGATACCCATCTCCTTTTTAGCCTTGTCAGTCCAACTTTAGAACCATTTTCATAGCCCAACTTACTTCGCACTAAATCCGCCAAAAAATGTTTCCCCGCATTTTGATCCATGCATCCATTATTTAATCCCTCACTGGGGCCAATCCTAATTCTGTGTGCGCTGTAATATTTCCTAGCTTCCAAAATCTTAATATGAGCATATTTTCAGTTCCAAAATCCCAATAATCTACACGTGCTGGTCTCAGTCCGAAATTCCAAATGAAATATGGTTGCATAGACATAGTAATAAGCACAATCTACTAACATCATTTTAGTTGAACCTTTAAAAATAAAATTCTCACAAGAAGTGAAATAGAAAGCATCCGATATAATCTTAACAAAAAATTATAAAAACCATGAATATCTAGCTGAGGCTGCTGAGCTTTCTCCCTCTTGTTGTTGGTTCATTTTTTAGGGATTTTTTGGTTTATTTTTGTGGGATGTCTAATGCAGTTTTATGCATGGATAACTCTAGTCTCAGTGTGTTTTTGTTATGTATGTTATGTTATCTTTAAGGGTAATCTTGGTACTTTATGGTTATATATATATATATATATAAAAGTAACAGGACAGTAGTATATTTTTCCTGCATTTATGATCAGTGATGCTGTTATATAGTGATTTATCTATATGTCTATTTTATTAAACTCTCATGGTTCTTCACCTAAGTCGCATAGGAACTTTGGCTTTGTTAACTAGGAAGGGAAAGTGCCGTTTTGGTTATGATAAATCATCGACAGAAGAGTGAGGGTATGGTAGAAAATGCTAAATAGTAAATCACTATACCACAGGTCACTCTAAAATACTGTGTACCACAGAAGAAAATTTCTTCACTTCTCAATGAGAATACAGTGGAAAAACTGTTTATGAATGGAATATTGATGGCTTTTCTGAATATCAAATTTACCAAGTCTTACATAAGATGCTAATATATGTATGCACTAATATAATAATACCAATCAATAAACTGCAAAAATTATTGTTATAGGTTTTCCTGGACAGCTTAAAGCTTGGTGGGATAATTGTTTAAGTCTCTCCCACCAAGAAGAAATTTAAAATTTTACAAATTGGTAACTACTCCAATTGACCAAATGCAGGTGTCAACTGAATATGTACAAGATGCAATTTATACATTGATCCAATCAATAATTTTGCATTTTTTGGGGAGTAATATTCAAAATACCGACAAAGATAAAGAACTACTAATGAATCTAAAATATCTCACACTCACACATTTTAGGTGGTATAAGGATATTTTCTCATTCATGATACTAATAATGACTTTGGAAAGAAAAATTCATTACTATTATTCCAACATTGTTTGTCGAAAAAGTTAGAAAAAGACTTAAAAACAAATATGGAGGAATGATTATCCCTTGGAATGAGTATACCTATGGTGAACTTATCAGTGAATACATCAATGAAGGGTTGGCTTTTTACAATGATTTTAATCTTAAAGCCCAATTTAAAAGACAATGCCTAATAGAAAGAAAAGAGTTAGGTGAACTGTGTGATTAATTTGTTTTTCATATTGATGATTCAAATCCTTCTACAAAAATTAAGTCTAATAAGACTAAAAAAACACAAATTTAATAAGAAAAGAAAAAAGAGAAAATATGATGACAGTGTTCTTTTTTACAAAAAGAGAAAATTTAAAATAAAATATTTTCCAAGAAGAATACAAATCAGACCATTATGCTAAGAAATGTTTACCTAAACAAAAAATTATTCAAGATCATAATCTCAGAGAATAATTGTGTAAGATATTGCTAAATGACACAGAAGAGTCTTCTTGGTCTTCTAGTGATAATGATGAAATCTTTAAAATAAATTCAACTACTACCTCAAATAGTCAAAGTGATGATGAATCAATGTCTCTCCTCATGTCAAGTTCAACAAAATTATTACAAGGCTATACTTGACATGAATGGATTGAGCATTAATGTTTTTTTCAAAATCTCAGTCTACAATTTTAGATACAATTGATTCAATCACAGATCCAATAGCCAAAAAAAAAGCTATTGAAAAATATTTAAAAACTTCTCAAGAAGAACAATCAAAGAAAAAATTCGAAAAACCTTCTACGGTGAAACCATTTTCTTTATAAGAAATTTTAAATTGTTTTAATTTTGAACCCACGTCCGAGAAAGAAACTACAATTAATGATCTCAAATGAGATCAATCAATTAAAATCTGAAATCAAAAATCTCCAAAGAAGATTATCTTCCCTTGAGAATTCTGACCAATCTCAAATTAAAGATCCACAAAATTCTGGAAAAAAATATCAATATATGTTCCTTCGTAATCAAATAACATATAAAAAATGGTATGTTAAAATCACTTCGGTAATTAACCAAGAATATGTTGTTAAAACTACTGCACTTATTGATAGTAGAGCAGATATGAATTGTATAAAAAGAGGATTAATCCCTATTCAATATTTTGAGAAAACTACTCAATCATTAAGTCATGTTGATGGTTCAAGAATGAACATTAGATATAAACTAACAAATGTTTACATTTGTAATCGAGAGATGTGTATTTCCACCTCCTTCATTCTTATTAAAAATTTGACTCAGAATGTCATTCTGGATCCTCCATTTGATTATTAATAATAAACCTTTAAACAAGGTTTTACGATGGATAAGATATTCAATTCGTAATAAAAAAGATTTACTAGCTCGATGGCATAATAAAAAAGATTTCATGCCATTTGGACTAAAAAATGCTCCATCTGAATTTCAAAATATCATGAATGATATTTTTATCCGTTACAACATTTTCAATTGTTTATATAGATGATATACTTATCATTTTTGTAATTTTATTTCATAAAAAGCCGCACAACTCCATAGAGAATGACTCTTTCTTATTAGAAATTTTTTCAGTAAAGCTTGGATCTCTTGTTTACAGAGTTTCAAATATTTTTATCCATTTGAGTTAGTCTTACCTTAGTATGAATGTTTTTCTCATTAAAATCTTTTTCATAAGGCAAGAAAACAATATACTTTTTCCTTTCTCAAAATGCATTAGGAAGGGTACTGCATATTTCTAGAACAATTTTTTCTCGTAGATTTTTTAAATTATCCTGAAATTTAGGATTTTTTAATTGGTTTCCAATAGTCATAATTTTGACATCTTGTTGAACAACATTAATTTGTCTTTTTTTAAAAGTCAAATTTTCCTTTATTTCTTTCTAGCTTAGTAATAAACTTAAAACTAATTTGTTGATTATTTAAAAAAATAGTGATTCCTCTTAAATTGATTGTGATTGATTCAATAAGAGCCAAAAATGGAGTACCTAGAATGACATTCTGAGTCAAATTTTTAATAAGAATGAATGAGGTGAAAATGCACATCTCTTGATTATAAATATAAACATTTGTTAGTTTATATCTAATGTTCATTCTTGAACCATCAGTAGTACTTAATGTTTGAGTAGTTTTCTCAAAATATTGAGTAGGGATTAATCCTTCTTTTATACAATTCATATATGTTCCACTATCAATAAGTGCAGTGGTTTTAACAATATATTCTTGATTAATTACCAAAGTGATTTCAACATACCAATTTTTATATGTTATTTGACCAAGAAGGAAAAGATATGATCTTTTTTCCTTGAATTTTGTGGATCTTTAATTTGAGATTGGTCAGAATTCTCAAGAGAAGATAATCTTCTTTTGAGATTTTTGATTTTAGATTTTAATTAATATATCTCATATTTGATATCATTAATTGTAATTTCTTTCATGGAAGAAAATGATTTCAGTGGAGGTTTTTTGAATTTTTTTTTCGGCTTGTTCTTCTTGAAAAATTTCTAAATATTTTTCAATTACTTTTTTTTTAGTTATTGGATATGTGATTTGATGAGTTATATTTAAAATTGTAGATTGAGATTTTAAAAGAACATTAATGTTCAATCTGTTCCTGTCAAGTATGGCATTGTAATAATTTTGTTGAACTTTACACGAGGACGAACATTGATTATGATCATTGTGATCATCATTATCACTAAAAGACCAAGGAGACTCTTCTTTGTCATTTAGCAATATCTTACATAATTGTTCTCTGAGATCCTGATCTTGAATAATCTTTTGTTTGGTTAAATATTTGTTGGCATAATGGCCCGATTTGTCACATTTGTAGCATTAATTTCTTTATTATTCTTCTTGGGAGAAGATTTTATTTTAAATTTATCCTTTTTGTAAAAGGGAACATTGTTCTCATATTTTCTCTTTTTTCTTTTCTTATTAAATTTGGGTTTCTTTAGTCTTATTAGACTAATTTTTATAAAAGGATTTGGATCAAAATGAGAAACAAATTGATCACAGAATTCACCTAACTATTTTCTTCCTATTAGCCTTTGCCTTTTAAATTAGGCTTTAAGATTAAGATCATTGCATAAAGCCAAACCTAAATTAGGCTTTAAGATTAAGATCATTACATAAAGTCAGACCTTCATTGATGCATTCACTGACAAGTCAACCATAGGTGTATTCATTCTAAGGGATAATCACTCCTCCATGTTGTCTTAGTCTTATTCTAACTTTTTCTGCAAACAATTTAGGAAAACTAAAAATGAATTTTTCTTTCCAAAATTCATTATTAACATCATGCCTCATCATGACTTTGGATAAGAAAATATCCTTATACCACCTAAAATGTATGAGTAGGAGACATTTTAGATTCATTAGGAATTCTCTACCTTTGTCGGTATTTGGAATATCACTCCCAAAAAAATATAAAATTGGTGGTTAAATCAATGTATAAATTGCACCCAGTACATATTCAGTTGACACCTACAATTGGTCAATTGGAGTAGTCACCAATTTTGTAGAATTTAAAATTTATTCTCGTTTAAGGAGACACTTAAAACTTGGAGGGATAATTGTTTGATAAGAAAACACCGCCGCCCCACTACCACAACATATCACACTGTCGCCCTCAAGCACCCGTTGTCGCCCACCACCACCATCGTCATCGCCCACCACCATAACCCACCACCGCCATCACCACAACCACCGTCATCGCCCCACCACCGCCACTACCAATCACCATCACCTTCGGCCACCTCTACCAACGTCGTCACCCATGGCTGTCACTACCACCATCATCACCTAAAACCCACCACCATCATCCAAAACCCACCACCACCATCACTGTTGTCACCCACGACTGTTACTATCACCAAGATCGTCGCTACCCATGACAACCATCGATCATCCCACTATAAATGGTGCTTAAATTATTTTCTCTCTCATCTATATTTGTGATTTAATTTTGAGTGTAAATATAAATATGTTTATTGTTGACCATTTTTTTATCACTTTGTGCGTTCAGGCATGGGCAATAACTAATTATTCTATGTTAAAAGAATTTAAATACCAATTACGAAATTCCTTATATTTAAGATGACTAAGCTCGAAAGCTATTGATTCCCTCTCTTTTTGAATTTTTGTTGAATTCATATTGGAAACTCCATTTAATATGTGGTTGGTTTGAATTCCACAAAATCAGAAACAGGGTCGTTGTCCTGATTATTAGGACCATAAATTCCATATTGAATATTTTGCTTAGAAAGTCTAAACACCTTCTAATATCGTTTCTTTTCTTTTAGACCTACTAATATGCATAGATCTCCCAGAGGAATTGAAGGAAAGATGGGTTACCCAATGAAGAGGTACTTGATCGTGGTTTATCAAAACTCCTGATGGAAGAACTTCTGGATAAGCCTTCAATATTTAATCTAGAGATTTGATCTAAAGCAAATTGAATTTGTACGTCCCTTTCTAGGGTTTGAGAGATTTGATTTAATTCCCTATTAATTATAGGTTGAGGAGGAACTATAGATTATAAATTCCATGATTTCGAAAAAAGTGATATCTTCCCATTTAATAGCTCAATTTTGAGCAATTCTATTTTTTAAATAATTTGTCTCAATTAGAGTTACAGTATTGTGATTCTTATAATTTGAGGTTAAGGTATTCATTACTTTATAATTAATTCTATAAGTTATATTGACAGGTTCAGTTCCATCTATATGGTTCTACCCAAAAGTTTGGATATTTAAAGTTAAAACCACCATTATATCAGTTTTAGAGACTGATAAATTTAGAAAACAATTAAAATAAACGGCCAGTACTAAGACTAGACTTCATTACTCCCATAAGAGATTGTTGAAAATCAAGATTTCTAGTACCTCTTAATGCTAAAATAAAACTTGCATTGGTTCCTAATAGGGTTAAGACGTTTTAATGTAACTTGCACTAAACCTATGTGAAATATTGATATTTTTCTTTATGTTTAGTAATTTATTAATTACTAACCAATTGTAAAATTTCTATAGAATTTTCTAAAGGAATTTTTTGGTCAATTGACTCAATTGTTTTAATTGACAAACTCGATTTGAAATCAAAAGATCCAATGTTATAAACCTTATTAGTTTTTATTTCATGCAAATGCCAATTTTATAGAACATTTCATACATTTGAAAATTCAATTTTCAAAGCATTTTAACGAATTCTTATTTATTAGAAAAATTTGTAAGCATTTTTGCTTTTTGAGAAGTGTTGATGCATATGTATTCTATTTGTTACAGTAAAGGGTGTCAAAAGTGTTGGGTTGGGTCATTCCATGTCGGGTTGGTTTCAAGTTTGTGTCAAAAATCTCAAAACTCAAACCTGCTTAATAATCGTGTCGAAATGTGTAAACACTAACTTGACTTGACCATTAAACGGATTACCCAAATCTGACCTGTTGGACACGTTTAATAAACAGGTCGTTTTCGGGTTAACGCACATAACATTATCTGTTTAACTTGTTTAACACACATAGCATATTTTCACACCTGTTTATTACCATTAAATACACTATTTAATCACTTATCCAAAATTTCAAACAATTTTTCACAAATAACATATCACATCTCATAAATGAAATTAACTAAAATGTATTTAAATTTCAACCCAAAAATTAAAACAAGAACTATACTAGTATACTGTCATAATAATGTTAAGACCACATCAATCAGACATAATAGACAAACTATACTACCATAAACGGGTTAAACGGGTCTACAATGAGTTAGGTCGGATTCATGTCTGAATCATGTCAACCCATTTAAAATATATGGGCTAATCAGGTCAAAATTAGGTTGACCTAATTTTGACATGAACCCAATATGAATTTTTTCGTGTTTAAGTATGTTAATCCGTTTTAACCCATTGACTCGTTTAATTTCGTGTCCGTCCCATTAATTTCGTATTCGGTTCGTGTCATGTTAACATGTCGTGTTGAAAATTGACAGCCCGACAGTGTTGTGATAATATTCGGTGCTACAGTATTTTACAGCGGCGTGTGCTACAGTGATTTACTATTTAGTGTCTTGTATCTTACCCTCACCACTCTTTTGTCAACGATTTACAAGACAGATAGATGAGTATATATATATTGGGATGTAGATGTGTAACCCTAACACACTATCTCTTTTTTCTTTTTCTCTCTTTCTTCCTCTCTCTTTCCTCAAACCCTAATTCTTTCATAATCTAACTGTTTATTTATGAACACAGACTCCACAAGAGGGGGAAGAAGAATGTGATCACCTTGCACTATCAAGACGAACTTGATAACCAACTACAGAATCCTTTGAACCTGGAGAAGATTCACAACGCTCATCAGAAACTCTTTCAGCTACAGAGATGGCCTGCAAAATACCACAACAATGCTATTACCTTAAATAACCATGCGTATACAAAGACTGACAATGAATTTTCAAATAAAAACATATAATACGATCACTGACAGTTGTACGTTCAGAAATAATCAGTTAAAACTAAGTAAAAATGCCATAATCTATGTTTGGTTCAGAGCTACCATATATGGGTAAAGACGCTCCTATGACACAATACGAGGTATGCTCACAGACTGTGTAAATTGAAGAACTTTAAAAGAAACATCACAAGTAATTCCATGGGATGAGAGCTTGCAGACAATTTCTGATGTGGAATGACCCAAAAAAAGAATACATTTACAAGGAAGTCATACAGCCTCTGAGAAATCTTTTATTGATAAAATGAGGCACATACAATCTTCCAGATTCTGTTAATTCTGACCCTTAGCAATATTTATTCACAATACCAAATGCTCACCATTAATTTGGGCTCCAATCTGGGTTACAAGAATCAGACGTGTACAAAATTTGGCGATAACAGTAAGGAATAATTGACATGTAGTAGGACAAATTTTACCAACTAAATGATTCCACATTTGTCCATTTTGTATGCAGCAACACCTCATGTTACCTACGACACCACTGACAACCTCCTGGTTTTACAGCCAGCACTATAGATGGATTCTTGCAGCTCAATCCAAATCACAACTAACAGAATAGCCGTAAACTTCAAAATGAAATTTTCCAAGATTACCATTCAATCAATTTACACATGTGAAGTACGGATACTTCCTTAAGATCGACGTATCCATATCGGATACCGTGTTGAATACAATATTCGAGGATACTCAAAGATACGTATCAGATACACACCAAACGTATCTAATAATAAATAAAATATATGGATACTTCATGGATACTTCTATATGCAGAAAAGTTTGTGTAATTTTTAGTTTTAATCTTTACTCATTCCTTTTGATTTCACGTACAATTCAATACATCAACAAAAATTCATATAATTTGGAAGACACATGGGTGTTTTTTAAATATTATCCATCATCACATTCCAAAGAGTTTAAATGAGTTGATTACTCTATACTCTTAACAACAAATACTTCTAAGCAAACAATATAATTAAATGTTAGTTCTTATTCCCTTAATTAATCACATTCATTTTGTAGATATACGATAGATAACTTTTTGAAAATAAAAATTGTTAATGTTGTTTATTATTATTAAAGAATCACTAAAAATTATAGCTATCAAGTCATTGCATAATAGTAAAAACATAAAATATATATTTACAGACGTATCCCGGCTATACCCGTATCCTATTTTTTGGGGTTTTGTTGTATCACTGTATCCGTATCATATCGTACCCATATCTCATATCCGAAACCGATGCTCATTCCATACACGTCTTTATTGCAAATTTGCACAGCATTCATCTCGTGCCTCGAGTTTGCATGATGTTCATTTCATGCACACGTTTAATCTCTTTATGTTTACACAATGATCATTCTATGCATATTTCCTCACAACTTATTATTCCGGGAGAGTCCATCCAGACAACCGTAGATATCAGCATCAAGTTCTGTATGATAAGTCATTCTGTGCAATCTCAATTGTCGCAGTCCTGACAACTTCAATTGTCATTGTCCTGACAACTTCAGCAACACCACCACAGCAGCATCATTTCATCTTCTGTTCAAGTTGGACAATTCACATTTACAATTTTGTGCCCAACTTGAGGGGGAGTATTAAAGATAGAACCCCATGATTTATGGGATATTATGTGATTGATTAACCATATTTAGTGGCATGATTTGACATTCGGATTTGTGTCAATCCCTATGATTAAGGGATATGATTGTTTTTGTCACTCTATATTTATGTCAAGAATAATACAAGACATAGTTCTTATGGGCAATTGATCCGTAGATGAAGGTCTTATTTACTAAAACACATTAATTCTTTTGTGTTCTTGATTTATTTCTTTCCTATTTAAATTTAACACTCTAATACTCTAATCAACTCAACAAAGCCTTCATCCCAACTATTTGGAATAAAACCAGCAAAATCCCTCGCACTTCGCATCACTTTTCTCCCATTCTATTTTTCAAAAACATGCCTAATCACATTGAAATTCCCCTCTACACAACAAAGAGGACCAAAAAGACTAAACAAACCCACCAATTCTTTCCTCCATCTTCTTCTATCCCAAGACAATTTGACAAATACTGTAAACTCAGCCTCAACCAAATCCTCCACGTTATGGACCTCTCATTCCACATTAAAACTATTCCCCTCAATCTTTCAACAGAAGGTAAGCAAACAATTTCGAAACCTAGATCCCTATACACTCTTCACCAATTTTCTATACAACAATCAGCAAGAGGCATCTTAGTTTGCTATGCATTTCCACTGGGCAACTTCCTAAGGCTACTTATTCCCAACAAACATGTCTTGTGCTACAACAATTGGACTTTATGGAATGCAAATTTCACTAATTGGGTTTTTTTTTTTTTTGTTTTTTTTTCTTTGAAAAAGGAAACTTTTGAGGGAGTTGGAGTTTTTAGTATTTTTTCTCAATCACAATAGTCTCTAAGAGGTGGGATCATTTGGATCAATAGTAAGCATTCATTAGGTGTGCAACTTGGGCAGGTCAATCCGAATTCAACTCGAGCCCAACCTGAAAAAAAAAAGAGGTTGAGTTAGAATTTTTAACACTTAGGTTGGGTCTAGCCAAAAAAACTCTAACGTGAATTGAATTTGGACAAGCCTCGAGTTGTCGGGTTTAACCCAAATATTAAAATCAGGTTGAATCTGATTATTAAATCATGTTGAACCCGAATATACATAAATATATAAATATATTTAACTAGAATTAGTATTTATCTTCACTCTTTAGAGTCCAAACTTTCACTTCACTTTAAGTCTTCACCCCTGCACCTCTATCACTCTTAGATCAATCTTTCACTCGTCACTCCTCCCTTTCACAACCTCCCTCTCTCAATCGTCACTCATCTGAGTCGTCTCAGACTCTTAGCCTCCTTCTCTCACTCGTCACTCCTTTTCTCACTCCCTCTCTCTTCATCTACATCTCGCCCTTTATCTCAGATCACTTGAAAAAATCATATCTATATTTGAAAAAATTAAATCTACACTTCAAAAAATCAACCCGAATTAAGTAACTCAAGCCCAACCCTAATTCAACCCGAGCCTGCCCGAATTAAACTCGGGCAGTACTCAGGTTGAGATAGGGTTAAAGTTAAAGATTATATACTTACAATTGAGCTAGGATTAACCTTTCAACCCGCCCAACCTGCTCCCCTAGCATTCATGCAAGATTTCAATATTCAACTACTTTTCTAGAGCACAAGATCTATGAATAAAAGAGACTAATGACTAATTTAAGATGTCAAAACTCTTGATATTTGCCATCTCAAAGATACTTCCTCTCATTTCCTTTTCTCTCCAACTTTCACATTTGTCTCCCAAATCTAAATTCTAATCACATATTTGTCACTCAACTCTAGTTCAGTGATGTGAAGCATGGTTTTAATTTAGCATCTCCACCATCTGCGTGTGTGTGTGTATTTTTCTTTCTTCTTTGTTTTTTCCTTTTTTGTGTGTGTGTGTGGGGGGGGGGGGGGGGAATTTTAGAGTTAAGACAAAATCTCTTAAGATTTTTATTGGGCTTTCACCAAGACTACCAGTATTCATTGCAATTTAACAAGAAAAAAACAAAAAGAACTGAAAGAAGACAATTATATAAGTCCACAAGCATAAATAATAGAGTTAGAGTTGTAAATGGTAACAGCACACTGAAATTGTTTTACAGACCGCAATTCTCCTTGGTTGTGTGCATATAATGTTGCAGTGCCCACCACGACCTGCTTCAATCATGTCATCCAATATAAATTGCGGGACCTAATACACCAACCAATTAGAATTCAAACTGTATTGCCGTTTTTAGAGAAGGGAAAATGAGGGGAATACCACATTAATTTATCTAAGTTGCATAAAAGGAAGGCTGTATTGCACCTGAGTTGTCTTTCCACAACCTGTTTCCCCACAAACAACAAGAACATTATTCTCCTTCAGCAGACGCAAGATTTCACCTTTGAACTCAGCAATAGGAAGGGCAGCTCTAGACTCTAACATGTCCTAGAAAGAAAGGAGCCGTAAACATCAAAAGCAAAAAGAAAACACAAACAGGGCATGTATGAACAAATTACACTGGCAAGTGTAAGAGTAAACCAACAACATTACAAGAAAAACTACAATAGACATCACCCCGCAAAAGCAATGGGATAGGACTGTGTTCAGGTGTAGACCTAACCTGCAGACATTCTTGCCAGTTTGCATCAAAGTCATTACCATCAAACTCAAACTAGCATTATGACGCTTGACTGCCCCAGTTTTCACTAATTGCACAATCCTTGTTAGAAGCTAGTTTTAAGAATCATGAGAAATACGAAACTAATTCACTTTAGTTACTTCTCTAACAACGTGGAAAGGTCCAAAAAAAGAATATAGAAAAACAAAAGGCCCTTAAAAGCAAGCCTTGGTAGGGAAAGCCCAGCCCTGTCCAATTAGCCCCTTTTCCATGGAAAGCATCCCGAAAGAACTTAGAATTTTTCTCCGTCAAACTGGCCTAGATTATAGCCACCAAAGCACAATCCCAAAAAACACTAATTCTCTCACCCTCACTTGCATCAAAGCCCAAAAGAAAGCTCAAGGAACACCCTGATTCCAGCAACTCTGCTTACAGCCAGTGATTTGCTTAAGTCCCCCTCAATTTGCATGCATTGTCTTAAAGCAATGCTTGCAAAGGAAGATACTAACCTTGTACTTTTTCATTTTCTTTTTACTTTCTTTCTCGTGTCTCAAATATGAACTCTCTGCTTCTTTATCACAGTTGACTCCTGCAAAGTAAAATCATAATAGTAAGCAGAACACATCAATAGGACTTTTAGGAGCATTAATTTTCAGTTAGGGGCAAAAATTTAGTTTGCCCTTATCAAATGAGTTGAATACTGAAAACGTTTATTAACTGCCTTGTTAGTAAAGTTATCAAACAGTCCGAGCCGCTGGAGCTCAGGCTCGATTTAGGCTCCTTCAAGCTCATTCGTATTTGAAAATGAACTGAACGTTAAACATTCAAGCTGGGCCAGAGGAATCTACCACTCAAATCCTAAGTATCAAGCTTGATCTTCTTATGATATGATAATAAATATTAGTTGTGGTGATTAAAATAATAAAGCAGCATTAGCTCGAGCCTGGGCTTGAATTCGAGCTCGTAGGAACAAAATCAGCGAGCCGAACGCAAACTGAGTATGCCATCTAAAAATCAAGCAGAAATCGAGCAAGAATCCAAGCTGGCAAGTCAAGTTCGAGCCAAGCTTGAACAAGTGATCGTCAACTCAAGCTGAGCTTGAGCCAACCAAAGCTCAATAAACACTGTCCTTGTAGAGGATGGAGCAAACTTGCAATCTCCCACTCAGCATCTAATAAAACCTTGTAAATTTAATCACTCAATCACTGCACAGTATTTGATTGTCATTGTCCCCATTTGGTAATCCAACTAGTAAAAAATAAAGGCAATCACCCAATGTGAGTATTGGTGCCACATACGCCAAGGTTTAGGATGGATTGCAGACCTAATGTTTGGCATAGTTATGCACACAGTAGCTGCTGAATTTGCATTTTACCATTACACTAGGTAATGGCCCCCGCTCAGTGAAATGAATAAAGACATAAATTTTACTTTTGTCTAGACAGTAAATATGGAGAAATCCATGACTATACTTTGAGATTTCAGATCAGCACCAACAGCAGCAAAATTTGTATCTTCTCGGATATGAAGCTTTTGAAACTTTTCTTGAAGAGGTCTATTCATGACATTGACAGAAGTAATGGATTCAGATCTGTCGCCATTCAACAATGAATCCACAAAACCAGCCCTACGGTCTTCCTCGTTGTCTTCAATCTTTGATGTTAATTCCCCTGTAAAAATTTAAACAATGTATGATATATCACCACTCACATTTCACAAAAATCGTCTCAAATCAACAATGATAAAGAGAACTTATTATGAAGTTTTTTCCTATGTAGAAGGGATTCCAATTAAACAAGGAAGACAAACTTTCTAGAAGATAATTCTATTTCTAGTACTAAAATGAGGTCACTGAATTCAAAAACAGTCACCTTCCTCCCATTGTCGAACAAGTGAAGCATACGGCTCAGTAATTAGCAAGTGAAAAGGAATATCTTGAAACAGGCGATAGAGAGCAAAAGCTGCAACTCTGTTCTGTGCATCCTACAATCAAGACAATTGAAATACGAGGAGTTCACAACAAAAATTAAATTAACAATTTTTTCCACAGGACCAACTTCAACAAGAATTCCCCGGGGGGGCATCACTGAAATTGCCTGCTATAATCATAAAAGAGTGGTCCAAAGCATTTTATGTAAGCCCTTTAAAACTTGAACAAATACTCACATTGGTTCACACAGTTAATAAAATTTATAACCAGAACAACGAAAAATGATCCGGCCAATGAACAAGAGCAGACATAACAAATATGCTGCAATCACAAGCTGCATGCACCGCATGAGCCAAGACATGCCGAGAAGAAAGCAGACTGTTGGCAATGCCTTGGCACAAGAAGCGTCCAACGAATATGGTTCTCTATTGTTGTTTTTGAAGAAAGACAATCTGCTCATGATAACTAAGATAAAAAGAGGCATAATAATAAATATATATCACCACGGCAAGGAACACAGAACTGTTATAGTTAAGACATGAAAATTCATGAATGTGTTCATATTAACTTGTTACACTCCTTACTATGGTCTTATATTTACACGTATTAACTACATGCCTATGTCTATGTTCATATACAGTGGAAATGTGTACTTAAATGGAAAAGATTTGATTACAAGCAGCAAACTATCCCAGACTACTGAAGTAGTAGTGTACCTCAGCAGTTTTGGCAATTCCATCCTGAAAAGGCAGCTGAAAAGTAACTAACCCTCCAGCTTTTCTGCTCTTACCCCTTCCAGTAGCTTTACGCAGTACGCTAACAGTGTAATTGGAACTATTTCCTTTGCCAAGCACTTTGTCATATTTTGGTGCCTCCCAGCCTGACCTTTGACAAAGTTGGTGAAGAACAGCCTTAGGAATCTTTTGTGGGTCCCCCTGTGGTAATAGACAGCATAAGAAAACATAAAAATTCTACAAAAACAGAGAAGAGAACCAACACTTACAAAGAATAAGAACAAATCTCCTGGGCAATGGCCAACATCAGTCCAAACAAAAACAGAAAAACAAGGTTGCTATGACTGCCTATTTGAAAACATGAGCAAACTTAAGCAATGCATCAACATTATAAATTTTCAAAAGGGAAGGGGGGGCATTAGATGATGTAATGAAAAAAGTATCGGGCTAACATCCATGTGGTTGCAAGTCCAAATATGAGGGTATCCATTTTTGCACATAATGTCAAAGGTTAGAGTTGCACCCATTACCCCTTCCAACACTTTGATGGAAACCAAACTAAAGAAGGATCCTTATCCAGCACGGCCATATCCATTTTCCTACAGTATAGATTTTGGGGAAAGAAGTCAAATGCATTACGACATAGGTTTTGGAAAAACAAGTTGATTGCATTGCAGAATCATTACATCATGAATTTTCTTCCCCCCTCACCCAAAAAAAAAAAAAAAAAACCAACCCAACCCCACCACAAAAAAAGAAACAAAAAATATGAAAAATCATATACAACTCAACTCAACAAAGTCTTAATCCCAACTATTTGGGTCGGCTACATGAATCATGTTTCTCCATTGCACTCCATCAAAAGTCATTTGTTCCATTAGACCATAAGTTATCATATTATTTTTTACTATTTCATTCACAATTACCTTAGCATTGTCTCTACCTCTCACATTACCATCAAGACTTCTAAAAACATGTTTCAATTGCTTAAGTCAATTATATTTTAATTTATCTTCTATTGGTGTTTCTTCTACAATTTTACGAATATACTCATTTCATCTTAACATTCTCATTTCACAATCTAAGAAGCATGGACATGGGAAATGGGAAACGGATACGGCACGACACAAACACGCTGACACGAAATTTTTCAAAAAAGTAGGCCACGGACACATTGTTGGACACGTTAAATACAATGTATTTATTTATTCATATTATATATATACTAGTCATAACTCGTAACTGAAGACATGATGGAACATAAAATTCGAGCCCCTAAACAATCGATCTCACTATATTAAATAATAATTTTTCTTTCGTTCAATTATTTGATTACATCATTTAAATTGTATTTTTACCCATATTTTCTTTAAAATATTGACAAAATTTTTTCAAAATACGTAATTTAATAAAATTTTCTCAAAATGTGTATACTATTATGTATAAATAATGTCTAAAATAAAAATTATGTTAAACTACAAATTAATCAAATATTAAGTGATTGAACATGTGACAGAAATGCGTGGTGTAATATTTTTGGGAGAAAAAATGTGTAGAGGGTAAAATTCAACTTCCTATGTGTATTATTATTATTATTATATATATATATATATATGTGCGTGTGTGTGTGTATCTGTGTGATCATATGATAAAATAAATATTTTTTGATAATCATCATTCAATTTGTCTTTTCTTTATTCCTAACAACTCACATAATGATATCATTAAATGAAAAATTCAATACCACATATATGATACACCCTTGTCATAAATATTCATACTCCACAATCAATGATTACTACAATTTTCATTTTCAAAAATATCTCAAATTGTAACACTAATTTTCATCAACTTTAAAGAGCACCAATTTCATAACCAATTTTTCACCACATTGGTTTAATATATAAAGCTTATTCCATTTGCATATAATTTTATAATTGTTTCCGGAGTTATTTTACATACATGTCCTATGTTCATTTAGTGATTAATGTTCTTTCTACATTATGCATTTGAGCTATATTTCTTTAAAATACAAAAATAACTTGATTATTAAGTTGTTTGACAAGTTTTCAAAATTTTGAAAAAAAAAAAAATCAAAACGTGTCCTCGAGCGTGTCCAAGCATGCTAGTCGCATGTCCAAAACGTGTCCCAAAAAAAATTTAAAAATAAAATAATTGGACACTCATTTTAATGTGTCCCAGATGTGTCTGACACCGACACTCTAACCATCATGAAGTGTCTGTGCTTCCTAGTCTGCAATACTTGATTTTTGAGCATGTTGTCTCTTAATTGCCCAACGTTCCATCCCATAATGCATTGTTGGTCTAATTGTTATCTTATAAATCTTACTTTTCCACCTAAGGGGTATAGGTCGATCACATAATACACCACAAATCATATATGGAAATAAAAATTTAATAACATATCAGTTTCTCATATTCAGTCCCCTCTAGGATGTTGAGCAATAATATAGCAGCTCATTATAATACATATGTTACCTTCTTCCAGATACCATCTAATTTCTCCAAGTTTTTCCCACTAGATAAGTCTCTTGTCTTTTCTTTTTTTAGTAACTTCCCCGCTCCAGGAGGCAAAATTTCACTTGATAAAGCATCTTCAGAGAAGAAGTTACCAAGCTCTATATCTCCTGATTCTTCTTCTACGGCACTTTTATCAGCACCCGAGGTCTGGTCTTCAATTGAGAACCCTTTCAAGCTACAGCTCTCCATAACATATCCATCCACTTTTGACTCCAACTCATGTCCAGCAGAGGCTATACCACCACCTTCTAAACCACATAAGGTATCAGCATCAGGGCTCTCACAAGATGTTTCCTCATATGCTTGCCGTGAAATACTATCATACCCAGATATCAAAACATCCTCTGATAGTCCTGCTCAATATTTACAAGGCATATGAAGAATGCCACAAATGAATCAAACATAAAAAATGTACCTAAAAATTTTTGTTACCTAGAACAGACATCTCCTGCTTTATTTTGCGAATAACTAGGCCAGCTTTTTCCTGGGCCTTCTTGTCCCCTTTCTCTTTGGCACTAATAGCTTCTAACCGTGCTCTGTGATACTCTTTGACAATAGAATCATTACTGAACCTTGGTTCTGTGGCCTGTCAAGAAAAAGATTTGAGCTAAACAAAGGCATAAGCATGCAAAATTCCATCCCCATTTAGATTGTTATAAATACAGGAACAACCTCGTATTATTTGAAATTTCAGTGACACCCCTTCCAGTGGTCATGCTTTACCATTCTGCGCCATAATTTTATAATGTAGATAACCATATAAGATGCAAAGAGGGCACCTCGATTCTCCCCCACTCACCGCACCACACCTCTGCCCCCTACCCCTCTCCTCAAGACTCGTCCCCCCAACCCACACACACATAACAAGAACAGAGCAGCACGTATATCATCCAGGCCTCCCTTTCACACACACACACTGTTTCTCTCTCCTCACACATACAATACAAGCCAGTATTCAATGACGTCTTTGCTGGACCAGCACGAGCAGCAATGAGGAAAGTCTGCATCCCTCTTTAATTTTTTATGATCTTCCCGGGAATTTGTTTGAGTTAATGGATTCGTCGTTGAAACAATGAGATAAATTTGAAGATCTTTTTGCAAATTTGGAATAATTTGTAGTCTGGGTTTGGCAGCGGTATGGAATGGTGGGAACCGATTCCATCACTGAAGAGGTCAATGGTGGGGTAACGGAGGGGTGGTGGTGGAATGGTTTTGTGAAGGTGCAATCAATAGTGGATGGCAGTTGCGTATGGGTGCATTCAATGGGGGTTTGTTAATTTCAATTTTGATTCTACTTTTCGTATGTTAATTTTGATTTAAGATTTCAAGTTTTTCTCATTTTGGTTGGATTCGCACCGGTTGGATATTGGGAGCATTTCTCTATCTAAAAATTCTCTCTCTCACAATTGGCATAAGTTCATGCAGTGAACTGATGATGGTAGTAGTGGTGATGGTTGTGATTATTCATTTGAAGGTGAGGGTGTTGTGTGAGGGGAAGGAGGGAGGGGGAGATAATGAACTACTAAATTATAGGCCTATGGTGTTGTGGATGTATTTTAGGAAAGAAAACAAATAAATTTGTACTTTAACAATAATATTTCATGATATCAGCACTTTTTTCATGAATAGCAAACCATCACGGTAGGGGTATCACCTATAATGAACATATTAACTAGAAGGAGTGTAATGCCATTTCAGATAGCGCACTTTTTTGTAGTGCCAGTAATGGGCAATCATTTCAGAGGTATTACCTAAAACGAACATATGAACAAGAGAAGGGTGCAATATCATTTCAAATAATGCAATGGGACTTCTTGAAGACATGATAATCGGGTGCGGGTGAATTTTGCTTGTACCCATACACATAAATACAAACACCAAACTTATTGATTTCTTCAGATCAAAAAAAAAAAATATTGGCAAATAGTCTCTAAACTAAAGACAAAACTATACTGACTTACAAAAGCAAAAATAAAATGGCTTGCCTGAATTTAACATAATTGTGGTAACATCCGATTAAAAAAATCTGAGAAAAACAAAATATCCTAGAGAAAATAAGAAGCCAGAAAAAACATGCATAGTGTGAGAGGGACGGAGAAGCTTTCTTTTTTCAATGACTCTCACATATGCCCGAATACTACTTAATAGGAGGGGGTGAGACAAATACAAGCAAAGAATCATCAGAGTTAGGTGACAACACTGACAAGAGACACCCATCCTTCTACCACTTTTCTCAATCATAACAATATACTTAATCACTTCATCGTGTACCAAGCACGAAATTAAGTACCTGCTCAGTTGAACCCTTCTCAACTGTATCATCTTCCCAAGTTTCATATTCATCCTGCAAAGGGAGATGAAGCAGAATTATACTTCGGGTATTAACTATATTAAATACTGGCTTTTTCTATAAAGCATATATTTCAACAAAATAAAGTCAATCATGATCAAGCTGACACATGAAAAAAAAGGCATAATGATGCTTTGAGAAAAGAAACTCCGATATTCACAAATTGCACAACATCAAATCATGTCAAAAGAACCTGTCACAAATTTCTAAAACCTAGAGGTGTAAGTTCGGAGCTTGAAGTTTCAAATCAAAATTACGTATCCAAGACAAGCACACAGAGATGGAATTTGGTGGATATGCACATGCTACCAGAAGGTAAAGAAAGTGTGAAATTCAATCATGTTACTACCACTAAATAAGGAGATTAAAGAGTTTCAGAAGATGTCACAAAATGCTGAATCATAATTTTACTTTGTAGGTATTGTCAATTAGGCAAGGAACTAAAGTGCGTGAGAGCATTAAAAAAGTATTATCAACAATACAAATTAAAGGTTTTTTTCAGAAAATTAAGGTAGCCAAGTTAGTGAAGCTATGTAAAATCTATATAATAAATCACATAACAACTTGAATTTTTATCCCCTACATATTTTTCTCCCTAAAAATATCACATCAGTCATTTCTATCACGTGTTTAATCATTTATATATTATTCCCCTAAAAACATCACATTACTTATTTTTGTCATATGTTTAATATTTAATATTTGATTAATTTGTAGTTAATATAATTTTTATTTCAAATATTATTCATATTCGATAGTATACACATGTTAAAAAAATTTAATATAATGAGATCTATTTTTTGGGGTCGAATTTTATATTTTATCGGGTTATAACTAGGATGAGAATAAGTAAGGTAATAGAATCACAAGTAATTATTCGTGAGGCTTCTAAGATGCATAATGAATAGTTACTAAAAGGAACAAAAAAGAAAATAAACGGGCAAAAAGGAATGATAAACAGTGAACAGAAGATAAGGATTTTAGACCTTAGATTGAATGTTACGTCAGCTAACATCGTACTAAACTTACATTAATTGACCTTTTGAGTGAGTATTTTAAAAGAAAGCAAGACATGAGACTCTGGCAAACAAACAATCCTAATACATTAACCATAAAATCTATTTTTCCAGAAAAGAAGAAAAAACTCCATATAATAGGTCCCTAATGAAACAATTAGGAGGTTTATAGAAGAAAGCGAGTGACGATTAAACACATTAGAGGTTACTTGTTTAAAGAGGAAAATAACTAACGTCTAAAGACCAACTTGACGCTAGACTTATATCTATTTGGCACAAACTGGTTTATACAAGAGAAAGAAGACAGCCAAAGAGACAAACAGAGTTGGATAATTCATGGAGTCAGCTCAATTTCAGTTTCATTTATTATAGATAAACTGCGAGCAGCACGGCGTGGGTAAGGCAAATTTCTAAAGCATTCGGATTCTGTAGTACCTCTTCCTGTTGTTCCATATACTGGAGGATCCAATCTGCCTGAGATGGCTGGCGAGAATCCAAGGTATCGTCATCCCACCGGCCCTTAATTTTTACTGAAACTTCGGGCAATTCATTCTTAGTCTCGGCGGATTCATCCGCCGAGGGATTCCAATCTTCCCGTGCCGTTGATATAATTCCAACAGAGCCTATTTGAATCAATTGCATTAGTTAAGGCAAAATTCACAAACACTCGAAAGTAGCATTATCCTCTATATAACCGTATTGTGAAATGATGATATTTTCCTGTTTAGAACTAGAATACCTCCATCTGTATTCAGAGAATTGCCACTAGAAAACTTCAACGGAAGCTCACTCCCAGGCAAATTCAGGCATAGCCAATCCAAAGCAGCCTCAAAAGTAGCATTATCCTACTCAATGTACAAGAAAACATACTTTCTTTTCTTAGCAATATTTTATTGGTAGCCAAACCGAAAATAATTTTTCATGTCAAAACATTCAATTACATTTGAGACTAACCTTCAGAGCAGCGAGAGCGAGTTCAATTTGATCATCAGAGAAGCCTTCGCAAGAGAGCTTCTCATAAATAGAACGAAGCTTCTTGGCCTTTTGTGCTTTGGAGAGAGAATCATCGGCCGTAGTCGAAGAAGGTGCGGACCAGCCGGAGTTGAGCAAGAGACGGCGGAGGCGGTTCTCGTTCTCGGCCGATATCTGGAGTTTCGGACCTTTCGAAGACTGAGATTTTCCCTTTGATGATGATGAAGAAGATGAGGCTGATGATTTCTGATTCTGCTGCTGCAGCTGCTGCTTCTTCTTTGGAGCCATTGTCTGTGCCTTTGAAGAGAGAGAAAGTGAATTCCGATCAAAGTGACAGAGACGGTGCGTTTATTTACCGGAAAAAAAATAATAAAAGAAAAGAAAGAAAGGGTTAAAACGTCATTTAATACAATTTATATAAAGGGTTAAGCCTGGTCCTTTAAAAGTATGTGATTTAACTTATTTTATAATATTTTAATTGTGTCATTTGAGTCCCTAAAATATTACATATATTTTTATATGATCCTTCAGACCGACGATATCTAAATTGTTAACGATTTTTTATTATAAACTTATCACGTAATACTTAAATATAGGTAAAAAAAATAATTTAGATAACTCTTGATCAAATTTTTACCTAAATTTTAGTCAAAGAGTTATCCAAATTACATAGTTTTGATCAAGAACTATTCATATTACACATTTTTTATCAAGAGCTACTTAAATTTTGGTTAAAAGCTACTCAAATTATTTTTTGTCCGTATTTAAGTATCACGTGACAAATTTATGATAAAAAATCGTTAACATTTAAATATTGTCCGTTTGAAGTACCACATAGAAACATATTTAATACTTCAATAACCAAAATGATATAATTGAAATATTATGGACTAAAATAAGATAAATTTATACTTTAAAGACCTCCAATACAATTAACCCTTAATATAAGTTAGCAATTACCATGGCACAGACATATTGCTAATAATAAAAACTACCATGTAATATATATATATATATATATATATATATATATATATATATATATATATATATATATATATATATATATTAATAATATTTGTTTAATTATAAAATTTAAAATTAAAATGAATGGAGAGAAATAGTGAGAATGGGAAAATAGGTGTTAGATTAATAACCTTATTCACATTGAAGGTTATTTATTGAGTTGTTTTATATTGAATGTCGTGTAGATAAAATTATATTTTTTCAATAAAAAATAAAAATTGGGATTAATTTTGAACCATTCAATCAATATTTCTTAAGACAGCTCATTATGAATTAATTTTTATATTTGAGACATTTAATAATGAAATTAAAATTGAATATGGTTGTTGTATTTGCATTTTATGTTTTGGCAATGCTCGTGAATATAACTCTGAACCATTTTTTACTTCTTTTTTTTGTTAAAATTAGTATTATTCATTAAACTTCATGTATCTACACCCCTGGGAGAATGGTTAGGGCAGTTAAGCGAGTCAAACTTGAACATTTTTTTAAACTCATTTATGTGTAAATAGTCAAACAAGTCAGCTCGTTTATGTGTAAATAGTTGAAGATTTAGGTTCGAATTCAGCTCGATTATCACCCCTAAGAATGGTGTGGCCAAGCGTAAGAATCCTTATCTCATTAATCATATGCCCTCTTTTGTGTTAAATGGACATTGACCACATTATATTCTTTTTCCCTCGTCCTCCCTTATTTTTTGTACCCCCTAACATTGCGTGTTTAATAAATTCGTTCATCGTGCTACAAAATGTATATTTCTTGGTTATTCTTACATACAAAAAAGGTATCATTGTTATAGTCTTACGCTTTGCCGATACTTCATGTCATCTTCACTGAATTTGTCCCATATTTTTTGTGTCATTGATCCTCCTCTTGATCTTGACTCTAAGCAATCAACTTCACTCGCACCTCCTTTATTACCGTCGACCATTTCATCGTTTATTTCCCACTTCTAGTTTTACCACCACCATCCTCGTTTGCACCACTTCATGTGTAGTCTCATTGTCTAAGGGCATCTAGTGATGTGCTCCTATCATCTTCCTCAACACCTTCCAATCTCGATTCTTCTATTATTTCTAATTCTTTAACCATTACACTACGTAAAGGTACTCAGTCATGTGTTACAACACATTCTATTAATACTTTTGTTTGTTACATTCTATTTAATACTTTTGTTTGTTATATAATGCATTGTCTCATGCTTTTTTATTGTTTTTTTTTATCTAAACTCTATGGATGTCTTTCAAGCAATGGCCTAGTTTTTGGAAGAACGAAAATTAGAGCAAGAACGAGTGCAAAAGTGATTAGGGGCTCAAAGTATGGATATTCGGACTGTGAATTTATGACTCTGGAGTGTGTGCATAGGTGTTATAGTCATGAATAATGTGTTAGATAGGGGTATAAATGTTACTGGTAAAGAGAGAGCAAACAAGGATACGAATTCAGACTAGTTAAGGTTAGCGCGTACCGGGCAGTTAGGGGGTGCGATAGTTGCATTAGTGGATCAAATTGGAGGTCAAATTGATGTCTAAAAATTTAGTCAATAATTTTCTAGTGGTTTATTTAATATGTAGGTGATATTTAAGAAATATATATTTTTAATTATTTTTTGAAATTTGGACCCCAAAAAAGGTGAAATTACTAAAATGCCCTTGCAAGCATCTCCATCCTTCTAGCATGGCAAGGTGTCGGTTGGAACTCTCCAAGGTTGCATTATCTCCACCTAGTTGCTTAGGGGGATATTAAGCTTATGTGTTAGCTGTTTGGATCGAGGAGAATCGTTAGAAAGAGAGAAGATAAGAAAGATAGGTAGATAAAGAAAATGTACACTTGAATTTTTGGGTTTGAGCTAGGGCTTGATTCAAGGGTGGAGATCAATATCAAACTCTTCCTTTTGATGAGAGGAATTCACTAGTAAGCTTGGATTTTGAGTTGATTTAGTATATATGCTCGAATTTGAGTTTGAAGTAGTAGATGAGTTTCAAATTTTCAAACGGGTATATATCTAGCTTAGTTTTCTTTCAAATTAATCACTTGGATTCTATTCTAGGATAGATTTGAAAGTGTTTGGTGGTGGTGAGAAAGTCGATCGGGTCTTTGGTGGGATAAGAAACTAGGGTTTAAGTTTAACTTGAAATTTGATCTCTTTTAATTATTATTTAAGCTTCGAAAGAGGTCTTGTTCCTAGCTAATTTGGACCCAAGGAATCCATTTTTGGCCTTATAATTGAATTTAGAAGTCATTTGTGGAGGTGAAAAGGGGAAGTTTTAATTCTGTCCATGGGTTGTAAAACTTTATTTTTTTTCAAACTTTGGATTAATTTTTGGATGGGTTAGAGTTTGATACGAGGTGTCTCATCTATGGGGATATAAAGAGAGCCACAAAGAGAGTGATTAGGCTTTGAAAACAAGTCAAAAGAAGTACTTGGGAATGAGTTATAGGAGTGAGAAGAGGGGTGGTTGAAACATAAATTTGGTATCTAAGGTTACTGGAGGTTGAAGATGAAGTGGAACAAGAGGACCATTGGACAACCCAATAGAGAGTGAGAGCGTGTCTGATGTTCGATGGACCTCTAGTTCATGCCAAAATTTATGTAACGTCCATGCGGAGATCCTGGTAGAATTTGAATTCAATAGGTGGTGTAAAATGTATGTTTTAACCTTCAGGGCCAATTTGACCAATTTTGAGGGATTTTTTTCCAAACAAATTTTATATTCATTCTTAGGTAGCTTAATTGATTTATGTGTATGAAATTTCATTATAAGTAACATTGTTTCATTTTTTGCTATTTCAAATCAAAATACCGAGACTGGTGGGGTTTCTCAAGTCTGGGAGGATGGTAGCTTATGGTTCTCGGCAATTAAAAATCCACAAGAAGAATTACCCCACACATGATATAGAGTTGGCAGCCATTGTCTTTGCCTTGAAGGCTTGACACCACTATTTGTATGGTGAGTAGTTTGAGGTGTTTTTGAACCACCAAAGTTTGAAGTACATCTTTACACAACGAAACTTCAATATGAGGCAACGCATGTGGATAGAGCATTTGAAGGACTATGACTTCATTTTGTATTACCATCCTGATAAGGCAAACATGGTGACTGATGCACTCAGCCGAAAGTCACAGAGAGTCTTGGCTAGTGTGATTTCCCATAATTGGCAGATACTCGAAACTGTGGGACAATTTAGGCTACACTACAAGGGTCAGACTCATGGCACTTTGGGGAGTTTGGTGACTATGTCTTCCTTACTAAATAGAGTGATTGAGTCCCAGAAATAGGACACAGAGATATTATCCATTAGGGATCGGGTATAGCGAGTACAGGTGACGAGGGATGGGCCGTTCACACAGATAGTAGTCTTCGGTTCATGGGAAGGGTTATAATTCCCCAATCTACGGATCTAAGAAAGGTCCTTATAGAGTTCCATTGCTCCAGTTTTGCTATGTATCCAGGTGGCATGAAGATGTATTATGATCTTTGTCGCCAGTACTATTGGAGTGGAATAAAGGGGCATATCAGAGATTTTGTCAGTTGATATCTCACATATTAGTAGGTCAAGGTTGAGCACCAGAGACCACTAGGGTTGCTCCAACCTTTAGAGGTGGTTGAATGAAAGTGGGAACATGTCATGATAGATTTTATGACCCACTTGCCACGAAAATCGGGGGGGGGGGGGGGGGGCATGACGTTGTTTGGGCGACAGTGGACCAGCTTACGAAGTCGGCACACTTTTTGGTAGTGTGGATGACCTTCACACTAGAGGAATTTTGTAAGTTATTCATACGGGAGATTGTTCGGTTGCATGGAGTACTTGTATCTATAGTATCGGATCAGGATCTCAGGTTTATGACCCATTTTTAGGAGAGTTTTCCAGTAGGCCATGTGGACACAGTTGATGATAAACACAACTTTTTATCTCTAGAAGGACAGTCAATTATAAAGGACCATCCAGACTTTAGAGGACATGCGTCCTAGATCTCAATGGTAGTTGGGTCTCAAAGGTAGAGGGTCTCACGGCTCAGAGTCGACAGAAGAGCTACGCCAACAGACAGCGGTGACCTCTAGAGTTTGGGGTTGAAAATCACGTCTTCTTGAATGTGATGCCAAAGAGGATAGTGGTCAAGTTCGGGAAGCGAAAAAAATTGTCGCCGAGGTATATTAGGCCCTTCGAAGTACTCGAGAGGGTTGGTACAATTACTTATCGGTTGACGTTACCACCAAATTTATTGGGTGTTCACGTGGTATCTCATGTCTCCATGCTCTGGAAGTACACTCAAGATCTAACACATGTGGTGGATTGGGGTGAGCTAGTTGCTGATGTGGATGAGACCTTCGAGGAGGGACTAATGTGTATCATGGATAGCCGAGAGCAGATTTTGCGAGACAAGACCATGAGGTTGGTGAAAGTGTTGTGGCAGCACCGAGGTGTAGAGGAGGCGACATGGGATCGTGAGGATACTATATGTACCAGTTATCCATTCTTGTTCGATGATGAAAGTACATTTTTGTAGTCATTTAGTGTTATATAGCACAAGTGGTTGAATGTGCATGTGTATAAATTTCAGGAACAAAATTTCTTTTAAGGGGGGAAAATTATAAAACCCGAGTAAATTTAAATTTTTATGAAAAATGGTAAATTGGTAAATTACCACTACGGTATGGGTTGAAAACTTGAATTTTTCTAGAATTTGAATGATGAAATGAACCTTACCATTGGATTCGTCTCGCGAAATTTAGTTATCCAGCCAATTTTCATTGAATTTTGAGACAATTGAATTTTTTGTGTTTACGAGGCGATCGGATGTCGCGTGACCTAAATAAACGAGACCGAAAATTAAATTACGAAAAGTGAAACATAACTTAAAGATAGTTCAAATAAAAATATTTTGAACTTAAACGGGGATAAAATTTAATTGTTTTGAAACGAAATCGGACTCGAAAAAGAGGAAATAGAGGGAAAAATTAAGAGTTCTCAACTTCTCTCTGTGATTTACGACTCTACGTTCGTTGAATCGACTTAGGCCAAGAACAACAAATATTTTATACGCCGAGGGCTACAAAACCATACCAAAAGACACAGATTTTGACAAAGTTCAAAGAGTGAGATTTTAGAAAATCAAGAATTAGAGCTTTATTTGGGTCTTGGAAGACTTTCTACCACTTGTTTTGCGCTTCAAGAGGTAGGGTTCATTTTTTAACTATGTTTATTTGTAACATAGGGTTGATATATGGAATGAATAGGATGTTAGAGATGTAATCTCATGTATAGCATTTACCTATAGTATTGAAATGTGGAAAATGGGAATTAAGAATGAATAAAATTAATTCTAGCATGAATTAGGTATGTAAAAATCACTTGTTATGATTTCTTGAGAAATGTGGTAATTTGGGCATATTATGTGTTACATGATTTGATACCTTGAATGATATATATGAGTGTTTGATAAAATGTCTTGAATGATATGTGTGGATGTTAATGAAATGTCTACATGAATTAAATGTGTTATTTGCATTGATTATTTTATAACATGCTTGAGATTGATGTTGGAAAATGTTGGTATATGCATTATAATATATTGACATTGAAGACTTGAAAATGCTGAAGGAATATTGTTCATATTGTGCTCATAACATGTTGAACATGGTATTGTAATTACAATTGAAATCTTGATTGCATAAGTATATAAAATGCAATGGTTCATAACATTTGCATATTGCACGAAAAACATCGCATTCGTGGGCATTGACATGAGTGTGGATGTGTGTGCATGTTATTGGATCAAACATCATTCTTGGTGGTTGATAAGTGAACTTAGTATAGTTGAACCAAGGTTTGATAGAGTTGTACAGTTGCATGAAAAACTTGTGTAGAATATAATAAACAGGGCTAGATTCTCCCTCAGGTGTAAGACCCAGTTACTGGTTTATACATTTCCGATGGTGCAAGTCCAAAAAAGTGTAACAATGTGCGGAAGCGGGGGTAAGATTTCAAAATTCAAATACCCAACATAGACACATGGTTTATTTTTAAAAATTCATTGGATGTGCAACATCAATGGCGAGGGCTTGAAATTCCCCAGCTTCAAAATCATAATATTGCATGTGTTATGAGAGCCGGTAAGGGCTCGGGTTGAGTTGCATGTATGAGTTCCATCTCATATTATGGCATGACATAAAGGATTTCATTGTTGAATTGTATATTCTTAAATGAAGTGATTGTTGCTTCTAAACATTTCATTTGCATCTACGTTGGGGAGTAACCTCTTTAGGAGATACCCTATTGAGCGTGACTCACCCTTTTATGGGGACAACATTTCAGGTGCGGGACATGCGGCAGCGAATGACTTTCACTCGGGCCCTCATTGTTGAATAAAAGTCGAGATGTGGCTTTCAATGTATGTTTTCATAAAACTAATATGTTATTTAGTTTTTGGGCATGTAATATATGCAAGAGATTGTAATCAAACTCATATGGACTATATTTTTTTATAAAATTGCATGTTGTATGAGTTTGGGTTGATGTTGTCTAACGTTGGAATGAATTAGAATTGAAAAAAGATGAAGTCGAGAAAAAACTAGGAAGACCTACTGATAGAACGATGAGTTCTTTTACCAGTAGAACTTTTCTAGTAGGCTTTTTCTACCGGTAGAATGTCAAGTTTTGAAGTAGAACTTGTCCAGTGAGTTTTTTCTACTAGTAGAACATTGACGTTCTTACTGGTAGAACTTTTTCAGAAGGTTATTCTACCGGTAGAACATGGACATCTTCTACTGAAAGGTTTTCGTAAAATTTCAAATTTTAAGAATGCTTTTGATATGTCTCCAGACCTTGAGTTCTTTTGTTCAAATGATGTAAATGAACAATAATTGAGTATGAATTGAGGTATATTGGACATTAGAAGGATCATGTGATTAAATGATATACAAGTTATGCGTTTGGGAGTACCCAGTACAAGAGAGACTTTATTCAAACTTTGTGTGGTCTGTGATCTCGGTAAAGAGGATGTTGTGTGGTGATATTGGGTAATGCGGCACTCATAGGTGTTTTCGTGGGTTGATGGGTTATCAACGGATTGACAAAGGACCCCCGGTTTTGGGGGCGTCACATAATTATTCCATATCAACATTTTATTATTTTGTATTTTGCTTCTTAATTTATTGCAATTACACCAACATTACCTTTACATGATTTTTACTGTTCTGCACCAAAAACTTGAGATCATTATTAATATCACGATTTTATCTCAAAACCATATATGTTATTTTATAACTGAGACTTACCCTGTTTTTGATGATTTCCAAACCTTGTTAGGTTTGAGAAAGTTTTTTTACTAGGCTTATTACTTGTCCTACGATATATACCTATTTTCATATTTTGGTATTAAGGAGGTCCTCAAACTAGGTGAGCAAATAGATTGGAATGCAGATGTGAATTAAGATGTGGATCCAAATTTGGTGGCTTAGAAATGCTTTATTTAGTTTTTTGTTTTGAACTTAATAGTTTAATCAAGTCATGGATATTTTGTTTTAGTTAATGGTTGGAGAATGATTACCTTGAGTTTGGATGTTACTTGAATGTTTCAATTATGTTGATTTGGAGTATTGGTTTAGTTATTTATTAAATTAATGGTGATATTTTTTTTATTATTTATTGAGTGCATTAGTATGCTCTCATGGTTTGGATGGTTCATAGATAATTAATGTATCAATTGTAGATTTGGGAAGTTACACGATTTGAACAAACGAATGTATACTCCACAATCCAATTATCGTGCGCTTCTATTTGGTATGTCTTATAATTGATAATTTTTGTTGGGTTACGCCATGTCTTCAAGTACTGACAATTGCCAGTATGTATTATAAATCAAAAGTATCTATACTACTTCTAAATGTCAACAAAAGTGAAAAACTTTTGTTTGACAAAAATAACCTCAACAAATTAACAAATGTCTATCCTATCATTATGTAGTTAATAACATTATTAAATTATGTATAAATTATGTGGACTCTTGAGCTACTAACTATCGTTATAGCATTCCTTTGCGGTCAATGGCCAATCTTCGAAGGCACTTTCATCGAACACGTCCATTACTTTCTCACCTTCGGTGCCTACGATTATTTCCGGTATCTAATCTTTCTCTCTTGATATTTTTCTCAGATTGATAAATTTTTACCCTAATTATCTATTTATGCAGGCGATTTGTTCATGTTTTGTTTGGCTCTAAGGGCACCAATGTGGTAATTTCGATGGAGTATTATTGCTGCGATCGACCTAATCCTATTTTACAGGTTTGTCTATTAAGATTAACTTGTGTATTTATGTATGTATAATTCACCGAAATGTTAGTGAAAAATGGTTTGAACCGATCAATATGGTGGTTTTTTTTATTAAAAAGTCAGTACATTAAGATTGGTGATTGTAATGGCGAACTAGTTGAGATTGAATTTAAGTTAATTTGTTAATTTTAGGATTTTCCTTATTGAGTTGGTGAGATGTGTTTGTGAAACAATAGATGCAAGGGTATAGTTTCCTTTCATTTGCTTGCTTAGAATAAGGGCATTGTTAGATTTTGATACCTAACTTTATTTTAATTTTGCTTTTCTTGTGGTTGTGGCTATTTAGTTGTATCTTTTTTGGTTTATATTTGCAATCTGGGAGATGTGAACGTTTTTTTTGTTTTTGTTTTTCTAACTCAAAAACCATCATTTCATTGACACCAAACAAGTAATCAATGCAAGTTTAGGAATACATCATTTCATCCTATACCATCTTGGACATCCCTAGAGCATATATTCTGCAATTCTATACATATGCAGTAGTTCCATTGTGCATGAAGATTCCTCTAATAGTTTGAGTTTGAGAGGCTACCCAATGGGTTGCTACTTTCTCTTCCAATCACCCTCCATTCTAGAGCAGTCAGGTGCTTAGAAAACTCCTATGTATGTAGCTGGATCATTTCTTTCTCACTTAGACTGTGTGGTGGTCGTTTTATAGAAACTCAATCAACATCTTCGAATCAAATTCTATGATGGTTGTTGTACAATTATTTTCTACTGCCCAATTGTAGGTTTTTATTACTTATTGCCCATGCCTCAGCTAACAGTGGTGATCTTGCTGCCATCACCCTTTTGATCCACACCATAGGATGCCTCTATTGTGGTTCCTAACTATTAAGCCATATGCCTCTTTCTAATCCCCCTTAAAAGTACCATCACAATTAATCTTAATCCATCTCAGTAGGGATGTAGTCCAAGCAGGTTTCTTTATTCCCTTCCCCATTCTTTGACATCTCGATCTACTATTATAATTCAGTATTTCATTATTGGCCAATACGACTTGGTTTATTACTGCTCTATATGATGTAAATCTGTGCTGAAAGACCCATTGGTTTCTTGTTTTCTAGAAGGACCACGATAAGAATGCCACCAATGATTGTCTTACACCTTCTTCCATTCCATTATAATATGGAGATTTCATGACTTCCAAGAACCATTTTTCTATTCTTGTGACTTTAAATCTATCTATTAGAAAGTTTAATGGAGACTTACTTCGTATCTTGCGAGTCCAGGAGCATATCAAAAACAGAAGCTCCAACGTCTCCTCCTCCTCTCCATAGATTGGGCACATGGGAGATTTCATCATATTTCTTCTCCATAGACTCCATTTAGTTGGCAAAGATCCCGTGAAATATTCGAGAAAAACATTTAACTTTTGATGGGGCCTACAACTTCCATATAATTTGCCATAACTCCTCAGGCACTGTAAATGAATGTGCGACTTTATTACTCATTCCATGGTGACATGTTCCAGATTGCAACCTGTTATAACCACTTCTCACAATGTATTGGCCACTAAAAGTACAAGACCACCTTATAATATCTCCCAACCTCCTGGTTTGTTTGGTTTACTGGCAAAGCCAAATTTACTTTAGACACATCAGGAGAAAAGATGGACTCAACAACAATATGTTCCCTTTTATATGGTCTTTATTAACCAGCTCCTCCACTTAAACCAAAGGATTGTTTCCTTCATTGGGTAGGTTCCCAAATCCAATTACCCAGTATGATTTTTGCCTTTTTTGAGGTTGTCCCACTACATGATTTTTTTCTAGAATTGACTATGGTTTCCCGATTAAGTTATCACACCCAGGTTTTTGTTATTTTGTTGCATCATAATGGCTAAAACATACTTACAAGGGGCTATAAAGTTTTACCTAATTATAACTACTCTTCAATTACCCATTGTAGTTGATTGTGGTTGTTGAATTTGTTTATTGTCTGATTCATATAAACTCTAGAGCTCTAAGTTACGATGGACTTTTGACTCCAATTCTAAATAAGCTTTGGTATTTTAGGGTTTAAAATAAAATGTATGTTAATGTTTGATTTCTATGGGGTCATTGCGTTGGGCAATAGTAAAATGCTCGAACTAGCAATTGTAAAGATTCACATGGGCCAATTATTTTGTGGGAAAAATACCGAATGTTAATTGAAGCAAATCTACAAATTTTATAATTTCAATTTTGATGTCTTTTATTCTTTTTTATCGTTTGATTTTTTAAAATTAATGTTTATTAATTAATTATCACTAATTCCAATGGTCACCTTTCAATTTTCCATCTTAAACTCATTGTATCCTATAGTCATTTCCTCCATCACCACCATCTTCCTTATCAAATTAACTATTTTTGGAAAAGTTCTCTTCAAATTAACTATTTTTGGAAAAGTTCTCTTCAACAAGTTGACTGAGGCGAGCAATATTAATGGTCAACCTAATCTTTTCAACATTGACCCTAGAATTAGAGTGGCAAAGAAAGGTAAGTAGGTTATTCTAAGCAACTTTCAGTAGCATTTAGCACCGTATTACAATATTCAAGACTATTGCACTTACTTTCTCATTTCGGGTTTCTCTGCAAATCGGGTAATTTATTTTGGTACTATTGCCATATCTAGACCATAGAATCTTTCGCCGATGCTTTCGATGTTAATATCATCGAAAAATTTGGAATGAGTTTCTACTATGCTTAATGGGTTACCGACAAGGTGATTGATATTATGTTTGGGAGACTGAAGGTCTCAAATTGGTGGTTCCTTTGCCATTGACTTATGTAGTTGAATTTGTTTTCTATATTATCTGGTTAGACTATCTCAACACAAATAGTGGTGTGGTTAGAGCCCACTTTATTTTTTGTATGATTCGTCATGTCATCCAAATCTTGTGTTTTATTTGTGGATTGCAGACCAGTACTTCCTATTTACTTTTAAACTAAAATTCATGTATCACACTCAATTCTTAGTTGGCTTTCATTTATTTGACTACCTTTTTGTTTAGTGTACATATTCATTACATTATTTCAATACTTGAAGAGTTCTATATTCAATTTTTCATTTTGGTTTCTCTCTGCAGATATGAAAAATAATCTTGGTACCATTGCATGATCTGGCACCATGGCGGCTTTGGTTGATGGTGCAGATGTTAGCGTGATTAGTTAAATTATAATGATTTTCTACTATGTTTACTTGGTTTCTGAGAAGGTTATTGATACCAATATGTATGGGAATCTCATGTTCTTTCATTGTCACCAGGGATTTGAAGCCGATGACAAAGACTAAGATATTCGCCTCATCCATTGATCTAGATTGTATTTTTTTTACTACAAGGTATTTCATTCTTGTAATCAGTCTCGTTGTATGTTGCATTAATATACGAGTGTGCAATATAGATATTGAGTTAGATATATTCTTTAATACAAGGTTATCAAGGCCTTCAGTTTTAGGAATCAAGAATTTTTGTTTTCTTCATAGTTTAGTTCTTAATTCTTTACACTATGTTATTATGTTTTATGATATTGTGGCAAAGTAGTATAATTTCTTATTACTGAGATGAGATATTTAGTGTGTTTTATCATATTGAACCATGTTATGGAGCATAACACCCCTATGTTCTATAGTTAGAACAAAATTTTGTTAGCAATTGTAATCAAATCTGAGAGCTCAAATGAAGCAATTGTAGAGGTACTAAAATTCAATAAATTAGATGGTGTCCAATATTGGACTCTCTTAAAAACATCCATGTATAAATAATCATTGAACGATAGTAATTATGATCTTATAGAACAAATAGTGCATTTGTTTTTATGATACAAGGGGAAGTAATTGATTGCACGTGTTTAGATGCTCATGCAATTTGTACGTTTAGAGATAACAATATTATTTTTTGAAGTGCAAAACAATAACTCTATATGTCATTAGGCTAGAGCTTCATTATAGCATGCCAAACTTTCTAGGATAGCTATATGCATCCTTTGAAATAACATTATTGTCCTTTCCTTGATTTGTTTAAATCAAAGGCCAGATCCCAAATGTTATAAAGTAGAGTCTATCCTTTTCTATTTTTCTTTAACACTTTTTGTACAAGTGTTTAACTGATTGTTACACCTCTGCTCAAGAATGTGCTAATCAGTACATAATGAAATTACATAATGGATGATCAACATAAGACCAAACCTAATGTTTAACGAGTCCTAATAATGATGCAAATTGTAATTTGGTTAAAGTGACTTCAAACATGCATTGCCATTGCCAGACCACCATGAAGAAGTGCAAAGCGGTGAGATATTTGAGGTACAAAAATGCTCCTTGCTACATGTTTGAGCAATCAAAGAACATAGTTCTAATGTATTTTGTTTAGCATTCGAATCACTCCGAAATAATTTTGATAAATTGAGAGAAACAAAATCCAAGCTTGATCCATAAAGATGAATTCTATATTTATTGCAATTAACGATGCCAAAATTAAAAAACTTGGCGAGCTTTTTGCGAGAACCATATTACTATTATTTTTGTATTATTGTTATCAGCAATATTCATTTGGGTGCAGTTGAATTCCTGAGGAAATCACTTTCGAGGACACAATATGTGGTCACATTTATTTTAAATATTTGTTTAGCTTACTTGTTGATCTTCTAAGTCCCTCATGCCTCCATTTTAAGTACTTGATGATTCAGATATACAGTTATAGTGCAAGTTTTTTAACTAATTTTGCAAACAAGTAAATCCATTGATTTAGGCATTCTTTGATGAACTATATTAGATAACTTCAATTCCACTGCTAAGTGTAAAGTGCATCAATATTTTGTCGAACTTTGGATAAAGAAGACTACCTCCATCGGCCTTGTATCTGTACAATTACAACTTGAAGAAGGAATGGATAGTACAAGTTTATCTTGAGCCAAAAACTATCCATTATTAGATAGGAAAACAAAATTATTATTCCTTGAAACAGTGATTCACCATGCAACTAAATGTCCCAAATTGTCAGAAGGCTAACTCAAACTTGTCTCTACATGATGTTGATATTGGGCATAATATTGTGGTTACTTCATGTATGATTATTTAATTTTACAGAATATGCATGTAGGTTAAACTCTTATTACAATTAATAATATACAGAATTGTTAGAGCGGTCGTGGAAGGGTCTAAAATTGCAAAAAAATGGGTTAAGGGACATGAATATTTTCGTCTAAACACTTGAGAAAAAGCATCGACTTTTCAAGTGTAGTGTCATATGGAGCCACTTGTTTTTTTTTTTTTGGTGTAAACCATCCGATGTCCGATAGCCACAACGAGCTTCGACTAATCCGAATTCGGGTTGGCCAGGACCACAAGGGGGGCAAAACTCTCCCTATCGAGTATTTAAACACAGCTGTATTCCCAAGTCTCGAACTGAGGACCTTGATTAAGCTAAAACAACCTCAAACCAGTTGATCTATACGCTCGGTGGTGGAGCTACTTGATTTTTCAAAGATTGGCCTATCATTTTAATATACAATGTTCTATAATCAAACTGTTACACATATAATGCACGTGTGCACCAATTAGTATACAAAAGTATGAGAAAATTTTGCCAATTAAAATTGAATTTACATTTTTAAAACATCGCCAATACAGCTAAAAAAAATTAAAAAACTTTCAAACATATGCAGCCCACATAATTCATTCTCAAAAGTTTTAGCACTATAGGATAAATTCCAAAAATATTCGTCATGTAATCAACCAATTTTTAATGTCAACTTTACATCTAATAATAATATGCAAAATAGGCCTTATTTCAAACCAAGACGACAAATAGATTTCATTGTAATTGATTTTAATAATATGTAAATCACATTTTTTTTCTAAATTATCTATTTAATAAAATAGAGCATTCTCCTACTTATATAAAGCACAATAATGATCTAAATTCAATGACTTATTTTTTGACTTTTAGTTTAATCATAATAATTTTTTTAATTCTTATTTTATTTTTTAGCTGCAATAAATTTATATGATAAGACAAAACATCAACACATATACTTTAGATTTAACGATTTATCTTGAAACTTTTATTTAAACCACCATAAATTTGTTTATTTACAACTTTCTAACCAAAGTAAATTTATAAAATAAAATAGAGTGTCCTCCTTAAATAGAGCACGACAGTGATATATTTCAACATATCTTACACTTGATATTTTAATCACAATAAATTTACCTCAATATTTTTTTTTGTCATAGTAAATACATTAACCACAATACACATTTTAGACATATATATATTTTAAATACAAAAATATTTTAATGACGATAAAAAATTTGATGGTACCTTAGTTAACTGACATTAAGTGTGGGTCATCTATATAATAAGGAAAGTAAAAGTTTGAATTTTATCCTCGTATATTTGTTTTGTTTCTTTTTGCCACACCACTCATTTTTATACCAAGTTAAATCATTTAATTTTTGACTCAATATAATTTTTATTTCAGACATTGTTCATATAATCTAACATAGGTTGATATTTTGCCGATGTCATATATTTTGAGAAAATTTTGTTGATCTTTTTAAAAAGAAAATAGATAGAAATTAATTTTAAATTATGTAATTAACATAGTGGGATGAGATCAAATTTTAAAAAAATAATGGATAATAGAAAAGAAACATTGTTATTTCTAAATCAATATTTTAGACATTGAAATTTAATATTGCATTGTGCCTTATGGCTAGTATGCTCCTATCACAGTATCCGTGGGACCTAAATTGATTACCTAAACCTCAATCGGTCCACGAGGACCAGGGTAATGTTTGGATTATTTATTAGAGGGATTTGGAGATCAATCTCTAGGCCCAATAGAATTCTAAAAAAAAATTCACTTGCCAATTTTCTTTTAAATTAGATCCCTATTAAAAAGTCAAAGTAATGGATATTGTTAGAGTAGTTAAAATATTTAGTTTTAAGGGTAATTTAGTCATTTTGTTCTTTTATGTTGCCCTACTCTATAAGGGCCTTTTGTATACATTTCTCTATTAAGTTGTAACACAATCATTCTCTCTCTTTTATCTCTTTTCTTAATTTGATGATATTTATCATGCTATCAAAGCCAATTACGACTACTAAACACAATTAAATTACAGACGCAATTAGCAGAATTTTTTTTTAAAGAAATTATGTTGATTTTTTTCAATCTACAAGAATCTTGGTTTTCCTCCAAAATTATTGCTTTGGATTTGGTCGAATGGGTGCGATTTGGCGTGATTGACAATCCCTTAAGTGTTCCAAAGCCTTTGTAGTGGATTTGGATTGACTTTAGAGCACACAAAGGTCTCGACTTCATCTCTCAAACCTTCATCCTTTGATTTTCTGCCTTCTGCTACTCACATCATCTTCCTACCTTGAATACTACTGCTCTTTGATCTGTTAATTGTTGGTTTGTTGGTTGTGGGTGTGTCTTTGTGTGGCTAGCTGCGAGCTGTGAGTGATTGGTGGTCTCGCTGGTTGTGAGCTTTTGTGCAAAATTCTGGCTTTAGTTATTGTTCTGTTGCTTCGTTTTCTGGATCTTTGCTCTTGCTTCAGGTTTTCTCATTGTTGCCTCGTTGTTCAGACTTTGATTCTGGTTTGCTGGTTTAGGCTTTTAATTGGTTGAGTTTTGGAATGTCTATTGTTGTCTATTGTGGGCAATGCATCCTATGTTTTTGGGTCTGCTCGTTGCTCTTGTTCGCAAGACAGGTTGCTGGTAGTTTGGGCTGAGCTGGAATTTTGTTGTTCTTTCTTACTTTGGGCTATTGGGTTGTTTGATATTTGTTGTTTGGGTTGTTGGATTGATTAACTGGGCTATTGTTCTTCGACTGGGGCTTTGATTTTCCATTGGGCTGTAATTGTTGGGTCTGTTTGGCTAATATTCTATCTGGGCCTTTGGTTGTTGGGTCAGTTTGACTTCTATACTTATTGGGACTTTGAACTTCTGTTTGGCTTGGTGGTTTGGAATTGGTTCAATTGATTTTATTGTTATTATTTTTGGCTAGTGACAATTATGGCGAGTGATAATTCTGACTCTCATTTGTCAATTAGTTTAAAATTGATTAAGATTATTGATCAATTGCAAAAACTTTTTCAGCAGCCTAATACTCTCTCCATCTCACCTTTTATAGGTTCATTCACTCCGGGTCATTCAGGTGTATCTCGAACCGCCTAGGTCTTTTACTCAGGTGTTACGCATCATATGACTTGTAATTCTTCCTTATTTACATCTACCTTTTCTCCTCTATCTGTTTCTGTGCTTGCAGCTAATGGTACACAAATATCCTTAGCTGGTGTTGGATCTATAATTTCTCCGCATCTAACACTTCCTGATGTTTATTATATTCCACAGCTTACCTTGAATTTAATTTCAGTTAGTCAGCTATTTGAATTTGGATTTTCAGTTCACTTTTCCTCTTCTAGATGTATTGTACAGGATCTAAGCTCCAATAAACTGATTGAGACAATCAGTAGAAAGTGAGGATTGTATGTGTTAGACGAGTTACATATTTATGATATTGTTGCTTCTACTATTGATTTTTCTTCATTTCATTTAAGTCTACAGTCTTCTAGTTTCTATTTGTAACATTCTCGTCTTGGTCATGTGTCCTACTCTCATTTGAAATTTTTAGCCTCTACTGGTAGTTTGGGTAATTTAGAATGTCATGATATTTCCAGTTATAGTGGATGCAAGTTAGCTAAATTTATTGCATTACCTTTTAATAAAATTTCCATTAGCTCACTTGCACCTTTTAATCTGGTTCATTCTGATGTTTGGGGACTAGCTTCTGTTCCCACCAAATGAAGGTCTAAATATTATGTCTTTTTCATTGATGATTATACTAATTTTTTTTGGGTTTATCTCATGAAACATCATTCTAAATTCTTTTATGTGTTCATTACTTTTCGTGCTATGATACATACTTAATATTCATTTGTTATTAAATGTTTTCGATCTGATCAAAATGGAGAATATTCTTTCAATTCTTTTCATGATCTATTAAAATCTGAGTGACACTATTTGGCATTCTTCTTGTACTAAACCACCTGAACAGAATGGTGTAACAGAGCGTAAACATCGACATATTATGGAGATAGCACGCTCTCTCTTATTGTCAGCAAATGTCCCAAGTTCTTTTTGGGGAAATCAGTTTTTATTGCTGTCCATCTGATTAATTCTATTCCTACAGTCATCATAGCTGGAATTGCTCCATTTGAAAAATTATGTGGTAAGTCACCTGATTATTTCTCTTTGCGTGTATTTGGATGCACCTATTTTGTTTTACTTCCTAGTGTTCTTCGTACTATGCTCTCTACTTGTTAAACTTTGTGTTTTCCTTGCCTCTCGTCATGTTATTTTCATGGAGCATATTCCCTTCTTTTCTATTACATCTAGTTTTTCACATTTGCATAAATCTAATCTCATTTATATTGACCCATTTTCGGCTGATGTTCCCTCTGACATTTATATTGGTGATATGACTGTTTCTGATGTACCCATCACTCATCCCCTTATTGTGCATACATATGTTCACAGGAATCCAACTATCTCCTCTACAGATGTGGTGCCTCCCCTTTCTTCTCCTGCCACCCAATTAGGTTTAGATAATGTGGATCATACCCCGCATTATCCTTAATGCTCTCGCAAATATCCAGACAAGTTTGGTTGGAGTAACACTTGTTATTCTCCTAACTTTTGTTCTTTCCTTACTTCTATTTACTCCTTATCTGAACCCACCTTTTACAAGGAGGCTTTACTTGATCCACTTTGAAAACAGGCTATGGATGAGGAATTGTCTATCTTACATAAGACCAAAGCTTGGGAACAAGTGTCTTTACCACCTGATAAAGTCTTATTGGTTATAGGTGGGTTTATAAGATAAAAACCAAGTCTGGTGGTTCTGTGGAATGGTATAAAGCTCGATTAGTAATCAAAGATTTTACTCAGGAGTATGATAAGACTTTTGCCTTCTTTTGTAAAGACGACCACTATTCACACCATGATTGCAGTTGCTGCCATTCGCCAATGAAATTTGTCTCAGATGGATGTGAAAAATACATTTTTTCATGGAGATTTAAGTGAAGAGGTTTTTATGACTCCTCCTCCTGAATTATCTTATAGTCTTGGTCAAGTATGTCGACTTCACCAAACTTTATATGACCTTAAACAAGCTCCCAGGGCATGGTTTGCCAAAGTTTCTTTAGTTATTTGTGACTTGAATTTTCGCGCCAGTGACCATGATTCTGCTCTTTTTTTACAGTCTACTTCCTCAGGTTCTATTATTCTCTTACTATATGTTGATGATATGATTATTATGGGTGATGACACTGCTGTCATATATGCTTATTGAAAACCCAATTGCAGGATTTATTTTGAGATGAAAGATTTGGGCAGTTTAGATATTTCTTGGGTATTGAGATTGCTTGCTCTCCTAACGGATATCTTCTCTTTCAGTCCAAGTATGCTTCAGATGTTATTCAACAAACTCTTTTATCAGATAATTGGACAGTTGAAATACCTTTAGAGCTCAATGTTCATTACTCTTCTTTTGATGGTACTCCCTTGTCTGACCCTACGCTCTATCGCGCTATTGTTGAGAGTTTAATATATCTTACAATCACTTGTCCGAATATCTCTTATGTTGTTCATGTTGTTAGTCAATTAGTTGTCTTTGCCACCATTGTTCATTGGGTTGTGGTCCTTCGTATTCTTCGATATCTTCGAGGTACTCTGCATCAGAGTTTGTTATTCTTCTCCTCTTCCTCTATGGAACTCAAGATTTATTCTAATGCTGATTGGGCTGGTGACTCTATGAACCGTAAGTCCATTACGGATTTTTGTATTTTTTTCGGTGATTCTCTTATTTCTTGAAAAAATAAGAAACAAACTGTTATTTTTCGTTCACCTACTAAAGCTGAATATCGTGCTATGACATATACTGTAGTTGAAATAGTTTGGTTACGATGGCTCATTGCTGATCTTGGCATCATGTTACCTGACCCAACTGCTATGTATTGTGACAATATCAATGCTATTCAGATTGCTCATAATTCAGTCTTTCATGAGCGCACAAAGCATATTGAGATTGATTATTACTTTGTGCGTCATCATCTTTAGTTGAGCACTATCTCCCTCTCTTTTCGTTCTTCCACTATGCAGTTAGCAGATTTTTTCACAAAATCGCATACTATTACTTACTTTTGTTTTTTTCTTGGCAAACTCTTAATGTTTTCTGCTACCGCATCATGAGTTTGAGGGAGGATATTAGAGTAGTTAGAATATTTAGTCTTAAGGGTAGTTTAGTCCTTTGTTCTTTTATGTTGCCCTACTATATAAGAGCCTTTTGTATACAGTTTTCTATTAAGTTATAATACAATCATTTTGTCTCTTTTATCTCTTTTCTTAATTTGATGAAATTTATCAAATATAACTAACACCCTTTACAATTGCAAAAAATAAAGACAATATCATCACCTAATTTAAACACATATTCTAAAAAGTTACGTCATCATAATGTACATTTTTCCCTATAAACACAACTCGTAACACATGTATGCTAAAAAAAATAGGTATGCAATTAAAATATATATATATCAAGCGAAAAAAAATAGGTAAGCAATAAAAAAATAAAAAATAACAGGTACGCAATAATCGTCAGATAAATATACTAAAACCACATATCGTCAGGTACACTAAAACATAGATCATCAGATATGTATACTAAAACATAAATCATTAATGTACCTTCTTTTCCATAAACACAGATCGTTAGACATGTACACTAAAACACAGATCGACAAACAGGTACTCTAAACACACAAATTGTTAGTGTACATTATTCTTAGGGATGTTCAAATTTTCGATTGGCCGCAATTTCCTACCCTACCCTACGCTATTGAATGTCTAGCCGAAAAAATCAGATAGGAATGCGAAATACCCATCATTTTCTACATTCTTACCCTACCCTAGCTGCATTAATTAATATATATATATATATATATATATATATATATATATATATATATATATTAACTCTAATTGCTAACCAACCTTAAAGTATGTTTTGTAGCATTCCTTTTCATATAGAATATTGAATTCAGGGTTATGATTACTGCTTAATTTGTTCTCCTCTCTTTGTTCTCTTTCTCGGTTGTTGATATAGACTCCACTGGTTTGTCATAGTTAGCTGATACACCCCTCATAATATTGCATTACTAAACAAGTGTTTGTTGCAAATAAGTTTATGTAGAAGTTTGATTCTTTCCTACAACTTCAATTCACAGTTAAAATTGGATTGTTATATGGGCCGAAAGAAAGAAAAAATATGTTTCATGTAAATTTGGAATATTGTTTTAAGACATGCAGATTCTGGTAGATATACACACTCATTAAGATGACTGATAGGCTTTAGTGTTATTAATTTATTGTATTGTTAAATTAGTGCATGTTATTTACTTGAATTGTTAAAATGATACAAAAATTAATAGCTACAAAATTGTTTACCAGACTTCCTACCCAATTAATCGGGTAGAAAGTCGAGTAAGAATACCACACCTGATCAGGTAGGGTATGCCAAGAAAAAATTCTTCTGCAAAATATTAGGTAGAAAGACGAAAGACTATATTTCCTACTCATAGGATAGGGTGAACACCCCTAATTATTCTCCATAAACAAGATCTCCAGATAGGTACATAAAAATACAGATGGTCAAACAGGTGCATTAAAACACAAATCGTCAATGTACCTTCTTCTCCATAAACACAAATCGTCAGACAAATATGCTAAAACACAGATCGTCAGACATCATTATAATGTCCAAATCGCTTAGTTCACGAGTTTGAATTTCAAAACTGATAGACAATACTGTAAAAACCTCAATAACAAATGCAAAAAAATAAAAAAAAAATTAACTATATTTTAGGTTGAAATTATGTGATGAGGGCAGAATGAGTAATGAAAACTAGTAACTAACTAATCTCTTAACATTTTTGCCAACGCAGGGACCGCATGCATATTTTTTCAAAAAATGAAGAATCTTTTTTTATACTAAAAATTTGGTAATACTAAAATTAATTCACATACCAAAAAAGGGACTCTAGCCAAATTAACTATATTTATTACCTGATTTTCAAAAGAAAAAAAATCATACAAAAACAGAAAAGGAGGAACTACATTTTATGTTCTAAAAGATTTAAGAGCAAATTGTAATTTGTATCTTGAAAGATCTAAAGATTCTTACATTGTATTTTCAAAGGTTAAATTTATCATATTGAATTTTCAATGTATTAAAAATACGATAATATAACCCTTATGTTTACTTTCCATTAATTTTTTCATATGTATCAATAGGATGACTTTTGACAAAAAAATAATGGAAGTATACATAAAAGACTACATTACAACATTCAAGGTATAAAGTGTGAAAAGTCCAAGATTTAAATATTCTTATTTTGTATTTTTAAAGATAAAATTTTTCATATTATAAACTTAATGTATCAAAAGAGTTGTAATGAGATCTTTCTATTAGATTCTGTTATTTTTCTGTCAGTGTCAGTGAAGTGATCTTTTATGAAAAAAATAATAAAAATTAACATAGGTGTCATATTGTAATATTTTTGATATATTCAGGGTATAATATATAAAATTTTTATCTTTTGGGATATAAAATAAAAATCTTTAAATTTTTTGAGGTACAAAGTGTAATTTGCCCAAACGAAAAAGGATACAAATTGAAAAAGAATAATTGTATACTAATTATGTTTTTTTAAGAAAAAAATTATATTTTTATTTTAATAAATGTCATAACAGAACATGGATTTTTGTTGTAAAATTTAAAATATGTGATATTTTATATTTAATTGGAGTATTTTTTGTTTGAATATAATATTTTAAGTTTGGGGGTCTAAATATTATATATTTATAAGTTTTAGAGGGTCTGAATGAAATTTAATTAATGAATAACGAATTACAAGAATATTTTGAAGAGTTTGTGTATAATATTTTAAATATTAGAGGTGTAAGCTATTAAAATACAAATTTTAGGAGATGTGAGCGGAATTCTACCAAACTGAAAAGGAATAACTGTAAAGAAGATCCAGAGTCGGTCTGTTTGGCTCATCATTGCCTCCTTCCTTCCACAGTTTTCAATTTCATTGTTCGTATACGAATTCGAGTTCTAATCTCTAGAGAAAGAAAATCAGAGAAAGATGCAAGGTGCTTCCGTGGTGGTGAATACTTCTCCGCCTTATACATACGGTGGTAGGACCCAGCAAACCCTAGAACCATCATGTTGTCCTTCCTCTACTAGTCTCCTCCACCCTCCTCCCTTCAAGGTATGCCTCTCTCTCTCTATACACACACACACACACACACACACACACACACATACATACATACACGCACATAAATACATATGCATATATGGCACAGGGGCTGATGTCTAATAAATTGAGAATTTGCAGATTTCCGTGTTATTGAGCAATCGGATATCATTCTCCAGTAGGGGCAATTTGATGCGGTGGAGGGCATCGCCTTCGGTGCGGATTCAATCGCCGGCTGCTAGGCAGGGTGAGTTTTGTGCTGTTAATCGTTATCATTTCCTTTTTTTTTTTTTTTTTCCTTTATTAGTTTTGTTTAAGTTGGATGTTCTTAGATTAGTTGGAGGGGTGTTCAAATTTCTGACCGGCCGCAAGTTCTTACCCTACCCTATTGAACGGCTAGCCGCAAAAATCGGGTAGAAATGCGAAAGAGATTTTGTTCTTACGATAATTTTTGGGTAGGAATGCGGAATAGTCATCCATTTCCGCATTCCTACCCTACCTTACCCGTAATAATTTTTTAATATATATATATATATATATATATATATATATATATATATATATATATAAACTAAAAAAAATCTTAAACCCTAGCGGAGCAATTATGATTTTAATGTATTTCATATGGTTTAAAGTTTAAACTTAAATTAATTGTTATTGTATTTATGTAACAATTAAGGTGGATTGATGTTCATACTTTTTTGTGTTTTATTATAATTCTTATTGTAGTTGTTTTAGATTTTAGTGTTAATTGATTTATTGTGTTTTAAATTGGTGCATGTTATTTAATTAAATTGTTAAAATGATCCAAAAATTAGTTGTTACAAAAATGTTTACCCGACTTTCTACCCGATTAACTGGGTTGGAAGGGGTAGGAATACCACACCTGTCGGGTAGGGTAGGCCAAGAAAAAACTCTTCCGTAAAGTATCGGGTAGGAAGACGGAAGAGTATATTTCCTACCCGTAGGGTAGGGTGAACACTCCTTTAGTAGTAAGATGAAAATTTAAATCTGGATTAAAAGGTGTAAAGGTAATTGTTTATTTTTTATTTTGCAGCAGTTCAAAATTTTTTTCTTCGCTTAGTCTTGCTTGTGTACGTATAATCAAGATTAAAAATTGTTAATGTTTTGATCTTTTTGTAACAATTGATTCTTTTATTTTTTTTTCCCACCAGCAGTGGGAATGGATTGTGTTGCATAGTTCTCGCAGTTTTAGAACACATGATCAGTCGTGAGGTTACTCTATTTGGGATTTGTATATAGTGTTTGGAATTTAGGATTACAATGAGGTAGAAGTCAGGATGATACACTATTGATACAAGAGTTTGGGAACTTCGGGAAACACTGTGATGATGATATGATTGTTCTATGTTTCCAATTTCGTTAAAATTGCCAAGAGGGAAAAGTCAGTAATTTATGGGGGGATTGAGATAATGTAATTTAGTAGAATTCATTGTTACAGTACCATTGTAGCACCAGTATTTCCAGTAACATTAAAACCTACAGTCGATATTGTGTGGGGAGAAATTTGCACAATAAGTCACTACCTTGAATGGATGGAGATGACGGTAGCGAAGCCTCGAACGTCTTGCAAGACAAACAAAAACTATGTGAATCGCTAGCTGGAGGCGACCAAAGGGACTTCGATACTTAAGTTAGATCACGAGTCAATAGAAAGAAAACTCAAGTGAGTAGTCTGAGCTACCTAGTACCCGGAGGCTCTATTTATAGTGGTAGGAATTTGTATTCGGTTGAAACTCGAATTTTGAATTCTGATAGGATTGATCTATCTTGGTGGGCTGCTGATCAGCAGGAGCTAGCTCCCCAAAGGGTCTCCCACAGATATATATTTAAGACTTATGCTGTTTTGTGGAGTGGACTTGGGGCTTTGAGATGCAATTGGGGGTGGAATTGGTTCTAATTTGAGCTGATTTTTATTGAATTTAGATTGAAGACGTCAATTTCATGTTGCAGTATGTTTAGATATTGTAACATCTGGATGGTTTAAGCCCATGGCTTCTTCACATATTGGATGTCCCTCTCTGTGTGGTGTTTTACAGATATTAGATTAGTTTGCTAGGTATTCGTTATGGAAATGATGTTTTTTGGGATTTCATTTAAGGTCTTGATTTCCCTTTTTTTTGATGTTGTGCAGTTGTAAAATCTGTTGCTACTCCAGATTCAGCCGTGGAATTACCACTCACTGCAGAAAATATCGAGAGTGTATTGGACGAAATTCGACCGTATCTCATTGCAGATGGGGGTAATGTGGCTTTACATGAGATTGATGGCAATGTCGTACGGTTGAAGCTACAAGGAGCCTGTGGTTCCTGTCCAAGCTCTGTAATGACAATGAAAATGGGTATAGAGCGTCGTTTGATGGAGAAGATGCCTGAAATTGTTGCAGTGGAATCGATACCAGATGAAGAAACTGGCCTGGAGCTCAATGATGAAAACATAGAGAAGGTAATTATTCAATTATAAATTTGATATTACCGTGGTCAAACGTTTTTTATTGGTTTATAACATGTGTATCTGCATGCTTAAAAGTGTTTATGCACCACTTAATTCTATTGCTTGGTGGTAAAGGAATTTGATGAAGTTTGGATTGATTATGATTATTTTGTTTTAGGATTATGTTGAATGTATTAATTTTATTGTGACTTAACTAATTATATTATCTTCATTTCTAATTCTAGTTTGGCTGAATGTAGATGGGCCCTATATATAAATCGACCTGAGATGTAATGGAATGATTATGTTTGGTTATTGGAGTTTATTATTAAAAAACTGGATTCTCTCTCTCACATATCTCCCTAAATTCCTCCCCGTATCTGCTTCTTTTTTCCCTCTATTTCTCTTGTCTAATGGATCCTAAATCAGTGTTGGTGCTTCAGCAATTTTCATCTATCTGGTGAATACGATGGAGTTATTTGGTAAGGAATAAAAAATGGTGGGTGAAAAAGTGTGCATCTGATTACATGGTTCATATCTTCTAAAAGTGACAACATGCCAAGATGCAAGCATACAGAACATAATTTGTTTATAAACGAGCATCCAACTTACTCCTTAGTATTCAAACACGCAGAGATTCGTTTATTGAAGATGATAGTTAGCAGTAAGCAAAGGTCTTGGACTTTATTATTTAAGACAACTGGGATTCAATATTCTGTTGGTGGGAAAGGAGCCATGTATTAATTAAATGCTTGTTGATGGATTTGTTTTTTTCCAGTAACTGAGATCTTGTTGATGGATTTTGGAACAATATAAAGAAAAAAGAGAAAAATATAAAGATTTGTAAGGGATGTACTGAGAAAGATCATTGGGATGGTTTGGCCGTGTCATTGGAAAATAAGGACTGAACCAGTGAGAATTGCAAAAGAGAAAGGGATGGTTAGTTTAACCGTTGTTAAAGTGGTAAGGAATGTTGGCCTTTGATGCAATAAAATGAATACTCTATTTGGACGATAATAGCGGAACCTGCGTTTGAAGCCTTTAAAAAGAAGATGAAAGTCGATGGATCCATTGACAAGTACAAAGCTAGATTTGTATCCAAATGATATAAACAAAGGGAAGGATTAGATTATTTTGACACTTATTCAACCCATGTTGACATGGTTCAAAGTATTAGTCGAGTTCGATACGACTCTGCCACCATCGATCCCATAACAATACACGTTACACAAATATCATGAGTCACACCTAATTGGCGTTGACTCGGTAATATATCCATTGTTTTGGTACAACTCGGAGTTGATCGGTTTGACTCAGATGAGTCAAACCGGAATTGGATGATATGTTGAAATCTTCTTCAAAATCTCAAATTTTCAGACAAACAAGAAAAATCTACAAAAAAGAATAGAAAAGAAAGGGACAAGAAACGATGAGACCCATATGAAATCTTTGGACCAGTTTGCAGACAAAGTCAAGCATAAAAGGAATGGGAGGAAAGAAAGCAAAAAAGCTACGGGAGATATATAATGCTTAATGGATGAGAAGGAAAGCATACCAAATCAAGGAAATTAAAATGCCATTATAATATAAATAGATGTCATGCACACACGGTTATGTGTGTGAAGAGAGAAGTAGGCTGTTGAATGGGGTTAAAAGGGAAGTTGGGTGGTTATTTGGGAAGCCACGAAGGGTAATGTTGGTATTTCTGGGGTAGAAGCTGAGGTTAAAGAGGGAATTATGTGTAGTTATTTGTAAAAAGATAAAGGGTATAATGGATATTTTAAGAGTGGACAGCAAACCCTCTCTCCCTTTATTAATATTATATATAATGTTTTCCATTTATTTAAGATATCTGGGACATTTGCTGTACTGCTGTAATGAAGTTCTTGGTCTCGCTCTAATTATATTGTGAGCAATAGTGATGTTACAGCACAATGTTAAAGCTAGACAACTAACACATTTTAGCTGGAAACTCATAGCCTAGTAATAGTCTATCTTGTTTGCAAGAAATTGTCTAGCCATTATTCAGCTGATGTTTCTGTTGCTGCTGCTCGGTTGTTTATTTGTCGGAAATTTTAGAAGCTTGGGTATCTGTTAAAACTTCTTTCTGCTCAGTCTCATGTTCCAAACTGTTAATGTAGATTATCATAAGTTTGGGTATCAGGATTTCAGTTGAGCATGGAAAAGATGTTTAATTTGTTGTTTTTGTGTCCTTGCTTGAAGTGAAGAAAAAGAAGACATGTAAAGAAAAGAAAAGAAAAAGAAATACTGTAGCAGTGTTTCTGCCTTGTCATTTTTTTTTTATGTGCACATGAGTGATGTACGCCCAAATTACTTTACCTACTTCCTTTTTATCTTTATGTACTGGTATATATTTTGTATCAAGTGTTTTTTGTTCATGCTTGCATATTGGTGGTTGACTGATGAATTTAATAATTTTAGGTCCTTGAAGAAATAAGGCCCTTCCTCGTTGGGGCAGCAGGTGGAAATCTAGAACTTGTAGCTATCGAGGAGCCAATAGTGAAAGTTCGATTAACAGGTCCAGCAGCAGGTGTTATGACTGTCCGAGTGGCTGTTACTCAGAAACTCCGAGAAAAAATCCCAAGCATTGCAGCTGTTCAACTTTTACAGTAGGAGACTACACGGGTCTTTATCTAAAGTGCTTTTCATGAACTGAGTATGGGCTAACCTGAAGTTTTGTGCACCATAGAAGAATGAGGAACACGAAGGGCGGAAGCAGGTGCGTGATAGATGCATCAGATTTATCATCTATTACATTCTGTACAGTTTCAACTTTGTTTGTAACGGCATACCTTGAAATTGTATACAGGAATTTCTCTGTTGTAATAAGCAGTGTTCGCCAGAAGTACCTCTTATTTTGTGTGCCGGGGGGGGGGGGGGGGTTGGTCCTTCAAGTCAAAACAAATTGTTTGTTAAATCTTATGATGTCTATGGGTTTTGCAATCTCCCCTCCCATGGGGATGCCGGCAGCTTTTGGGGAATGTCGGGGGCATCTTCGTGAATCTTATGGTCCAATTTATCCCGAGGATTTGTCCAATTTTTTTATTTTTTATTTTTATTTTATTGCCATCCCTCTAGTTTGTGTATACGAGAAGAATAACTATGAACGGGTTGTGTACAATGCAGACTAGTGGGTTGGGTTTGTTACAGATGAACTGGGTGATGTTTACATTGCAGTTGAACTTGGTAACGTCTGTATTGCAATTTAAAAATAATAACAATAAAATAATAGATCTCATATATACCAATGCATCAGTTTCAAAATTCATTTAAAAAGTTTGAGGATAAAATTAGATAATATTATAATTAGGTGTCAATTTCTTTCGTCGCTAAAAATAATTAGACAAAACTTTATCAAGTTTAATTCGTGTTATATCGTGTCATTTTGATTTGTATTGTTTTCAATTCAAATAGAGTAGCTTGTTCTAAACCTAGCAAGAGTAGTTATCTGGCTGTGGTGCTTCTAGAAGAAGAGTGAAAAAGAGAGCAAGAGTTGTAACCAATTCTGCTATTATGCATTGCAGTTGTCGTTGTCTTCTTAGGGTGGCTAGCTACATAGAATCTGTTATATAAAGGGTGGAAGGCAACCGAAGCCCTTCCTTGACAGAGGAGTTACTCTTTTCTACTATTTATTTTTCTCTTTCATTCTTTTATGACCGTCTTTATGATTATTGAGTTTTCTTTCTTCAAGTAGCCTGTCTTTAAGGGCGGGCATGAATTAAGGTCTTTAAAATATTGTTATAGGTGGAGATGAATTAAGGTCTTTAAAATATCATTATAAGGCTTTTATTGTCATTTTAGGTCATTTTCAAAGCGAAAAGAACGAATAACTATAGCATTACTTTCATCCTCTCCCATGGAACATAGATAAAATCCCCGAGGGGGGAGGGCGACCATTCGAGCTCTGATTGACCTTTTGGGGTTGCTAATGGGGAACGGTTTTATTTTGGTTTCGAAGTTTTTTTTGAAAAAAGCAAAACTGAATAACACCTAGGCTTGTTAACAAGAAATAAGGGTTTGAATATTGAACTAATTGTGGTTGAATAAGTTGTGGTGATGTGATTGGTATGAAATCGCGCAAATAACGATAAGGATAAAATCGTTCGATAAAGTCCAAATCGGATCGAAATGAGAAAGAGATGAATTTTCTTGGTTTAAGAAAAATGATATTCAGAAATTAAGTATTAAGTTGAAAAAAAAAAAAGAAATTTAAAAATTGAAAAATTACCAAAATTGTTATCCAATGGTGGTCTTACAAAACGTAAGGAGGAGTTGTCCTCCTCTTGCTCATTGCAGCCTTGCAACGGATGATTCAGCTACTTGGGTGGTATAAGAAAGGTAAGAAGTTGGCAATGGGTTGGATTGCAAGAAAAAAAACAAAGGAAGAGAGAGAAAACACAAACCCTAGTTTATGTTTGGGTTTTTGAAAAATTATGTTTTGAGCTTCAAGGGGGACCATGTCCAATGTTTTTGGGGCGAAGGAATCCATTTTTGGGACTTGTTTTAATTGATTTAGTCATTTGGATGGTCAAAAATAAATTTACAGATCTGAACAAGTGTAAAAAAATAGTTAGAGTTGGAGTTTTTTAGCTTGGATTCCTTCAGACTGGACATAAGTTGAACAACCCAAGATTATGGTTAGAAAGAGGGCGCAAAATAAGCAATATAGGATTTTGAATCATCAAAAAGATTTGAGCAATGTCACATAGACTTAAAATTTAAACTTAAAAACTAAACTTGATAATTACAATAATTGATTTCACTGTAGGTCTCATCATTTATTGAGATTCATTACCTATTCAATGGTTGTGATTATCAAGTCTAATTTTTAAGTCCATAAAACATTACTTAAAAATTTTTGTATCAAGAGGGAGACAAAGGTGAAAAGTGGGTCAAAAACCATATTTCTAAAGAAGAAATTGGAGGAGGGATGTTCAACCACCACCAGCCACCCCCCCCCCCCCCCCCGCAAGTGGGTGAGATCATGGGAGAGAGGGTGACCGGGGAGTGGGTGGTGGCTTGAACTACCATGCTCCTCCTTATTTTACGAGCTTTCCAACCATATTTGTTTGCTCTATTCTAACACCGTTTGTATATCACACTAAAATGACTATTTTACCCTGACTTCACGCCCATTGCAATTTTTGATCGAACCAAATTTTATTTTTATGCTTTTACAGATCTCAGAGACTTATAATTGAATCACCTATAAAATGTTCAACTATTTAATTTTTGACAACTGTTCAGACATTTGAAACGAGACTCATATGTTATCTAGTTTTGTATTGAGCTTGGACTACTGAACTCTTTTTTCATATTCAAGCCATTTTTATGTGTTTTCATAAATATTATTGACTAACATGATTGAGTGCCAATCATGGTTTTGACTTTGGATTCGATGATGCTCTTCGGAGCTGTGGACTGCGAAGTGTTAAATTTTGTTGAGCTATTGAGACATGTTTTGTGAAATTGATTACTCGAATCTTTTTTTGTGAAAAGTATTGTGCACACAGGGTTGAATGACAAAGGGCCCATGAGTTAGGTTGCTAAAACATAGAGGTTTGACTGAGTTTTTCAGTTCTGGTCGCCCAATGATTTTCAAGCCTGGTACAGGCAGAGTGAGTAAGCGTATGTCTTCCTTGGGGTGCAATCTCCTTAAAAAGTTATTATTTGATATCAAGGCATTGGAGATGTCCTCTGGACTTGTGTGGTCGCATTGGTTTTTGTTCTCCTAGTATGACACATTATTGAGGTTGGTACTGGTTGATTTTTGGTATTGGCACACTGTGAGTACTGATTTGGTACTGAATGATTTTCGATACTGATATTTTCAAGATATATTTTGAAATGTGAATATTTGATTTGAGCAAATTTCTATTTATGATACTGAAATACTTTGGTATATGTTATATACCTTTAAAAGCTTATTTAAATTCCAATCACTATGACATGTTATGTTATTTTCAAACCGTGTTTATCGTAGAATCTGATTAGTGTATTGAACATGTGATCGCTCTCATCGTACGAAACTTATTCTATTTTTTCAGTGGTTTGAGTAGTACGAAGAAAACACTGGTTTTAAGAAAATATGGTTGAACTGAGCATGTTTCTTTGTTTAGAAAGATTAATCTTTACCTTGTTTTGTGCATCATAATAAATGTTCAACTTACTTATTTGTACAGTTCATGATCCCTAAACTTATATCTTTTAATTTTTAGTAGGCGAAGTGAGTTGGTAAAGTGGTGGGTTTGTATCTCAAATATCAATAACGTGATCGGGCGAAGCCCCAGACTTTATAAAAGTGATATCATAGCTAACAATTATCGTGCTTGCTTGTAAGAGACGGTACTCTACAAAGACTATTCCAATTACGATCCTCATAGGAAAAAAATCATACTAAATGCAAAGGAGAAGTATATTTTATCCAATAACAAAGAGTTTGAATCAATAATAATTCCAAATAGACGGGTTGGGGTATTAGTATATATAACTAGTTGGTGCAGGTGCGTTGCATGTGGATCATTTTAAGTTGTCTGTTTGATTGTTGTTTTCATTTTTAAGCGACAAGTGAAGGCATAAACAAAAAACATCTATACATTTTCACAAAAAATATCTATACCATTTCAATATACATAGTAGTAGGGAAAAACAATAAGTATATGCTTTTTGGTACTTCATATATAAAATCATTTCTGACATAAACATATTGACCGCATATCTAGATATTGAATGAATTAGTAATAACCAACAGTAAATAGATATTTTAACCGGTTTTAGCTCTAGCATGAGCATACAACTATCTTACTCCTTATATACAAATAGTTTGTCCCGACAGTTTTTATAGGTGAACTTTAGAATAGGCCAAGCTCAGACATATTCAAGTTATAAGTCAAGAGGTGGGATTGAGTCACATGTATGATTTCCTCTCTCTCTCTCTCTCTCTCTCTTGGAATTATAATTTTTTCACATCCAATTCAGTACAGAATGCTATCTCACATGGACTGAGGCAAGTTTCATCAGGATCTTCTATTTTATTTATTTTTCATTTGCCTAGGGTAGACATATGTCAGCAAAGTTTAAATGCTTATAAGCACCAACTATTTTCATAAATAGTTAAATTTCATTCAAAAAAAAGTTCATTTATAATGAAAACTAACATTTTGCTTGGTCTATTTGATTTTCTGGTGGGCAGCCTGAACAACTATTGAGGTCAGTGGAATTTTTCACAACCATTGAGAGGTCAATACTCAACTTGCATGTCATAAATATATAAAATCAACAAGAAGATGAAAAAAGCACCTAGCAAAAAAAAGTGCCAGCAATTTTTCAATTTTAACAGTGTCACCAATTTGTCAGTTTTAACAGCGTCTCCAATTTGTCAAAAGATACAGAAAAAAGTATAATCTACTATTAGTAAAATAAAATAAATTTCATGGAAAAGTTAATTAGGCGGTCAATGATTGAGAAACCCGATCCATGAAAAAAAAAACAAAAGAGCTCTTTTCATCCATTGATTACAGAAAACAAGCATTACATACCCCCTTTGTAATAGACAAACCTTATATGTTTTCTCTTCACAACAACTTCTATTTTTCTTTAGAAAAGGGCAATTATTTCATCTATTGGTAGAGTTCAATCATGACACCTTATCTCACTATTTGAATTGAATTCAAACATTTTTGACAAGATTTATTTGAATGTGGCTATTAAATACATGAACATATGATGCATGTGTTAAATTTTGTGTCCACCTAATATGAATGATGAGAACAAGAAATTACATAATTAGATGAGTGCAAAAAAAAAAAAAAAGAGAGCACATGAGTTCAAAGATCAGAACCTCACTTTTATTTTTCTAAAGGAAAAGAGGGAATTGATTGAGATTTTTGGATAGTGCACATGAATGATTGCAACAATAAGTTTTTTTTTTTTTTATCAGAACAATAGGTGTTTAATCACATTGAATGTTGTTGCCAACCCTATAGGCAGATTAAAAAGGGAAATAATAATGCAATCAGAACAAATGGCTTACCAAGCCATTCATCTCATAAACCTGTTCTCATTGTAACTAAACTTCATTCATGGAGATCTTTCTCTTCTAAGATTTAAGGACACCATTAATCGTTAAATCTCAATAGTTTTGTTCTTTGTATTTTTGGTATAATCTAGACAACAAATTTGCACACACATTAGAATCTGCAAGCAAGCTCGAGTAAATAAGTTGAAAATAGGGAACTGTTGCGGAGTGTTTACCAAGGCGTTCACACAGTTGACGGTTGGAATTCTAAGGCTTCAAATTTAAAACATAAGCTGTGTGTAAAGAGGGGGAGAGAATCAGCACCTGTTGAAGCAGCCCATTGATTTCACAAACACGTGGTGCGAGAGCCAAAACGATACATAGAAAGGTGTTTGAATTGAAAACACAGGGTTCTTAAGAGAGTGAAGCGAGAATATGGAGTAGGAAGCATTCAGTCCCATTTCATTATGGATGATATAAGCATCGCACACTGGGTATTGACTACCAAAATTGTTAAAAAGTGAGAATATGAAAGACGATAGAGCATTAATGGGAAATCAATTATAATAAATATAAATTAGTGGGCAACATAACACAAACTGAAGGAATCAAATGGCTATTTCAGTAGCAATGACAGAAAACAAAAGGTCAATATACAATGTGAGGAATTGAAAGATTTTATGGTGGTTCTTGGTTTGTTGGTTAGAAAAGTGATTTTTTAGTGAACATTGTAGTAAAAAAAAATCAGTTTTTAGATTGGAAAGGGTGAGCTTGCTCACAGTTGTCTCTATTGAGGCATGACACATCATAAAAATCACTTTCATCATACTAATAAGATCAAGTTGTTTTTAGACTTTATATTGGTTTTATGTCATTAATCAAGGTTATTTCATATGTTCTAAGAGTAAGGTCAAAATTATTTAAAAAAACTACGTATCAAACAACATAAAAAGCCTATTAAAGGTTACAATCCACACTTGCATCTAATTAATTGGAACACAAATTCAGAATAAAAAAAATATATCAAACAGAGTACTTGCACAACTCAAAAAAAAAAAAAAGCCTATTAAAAGAAGGAAACTTCAAAAAGACTGGCAACTCTTCTCAACCATGTCATCAACGTGTTGATCACCACATGGCATGATTTTTACAGAGAACATTTGCATCAGTACATGAGAACTAAAAGCTTAACTGAAGTATTAGAAACTTTATTGGCTTGGACTTTCACATATCAGAATGTGGCACAAACTAGCAATGCATATTACCATCCATCAAAAGTTACAAGTCCTTTACAAATCCATTTAGCTATTCAAAAAATAAATAATTCAAAATTTCATTTCATAACAATAGTAGACAAATCTACACGAATGTATATATGTATGGTATAATACATACATCAACTGACATTTGTTGTTCATTTCATAAGAACCATCCGATAGGTGATGAAATTAACTGACCTTTGGTTTTCATCCATCTTCTTCATTTCAGTGCACAGCTCCCTTGCATTGTGTGTTCAGCTTTGGGCACGCATCCCATGGATTAGATAGTCATAAGAGAATGAATTGGCCTGGCAATTATAGACCATACCCATCTGATGAAATATTCTGAGGGCATCATTAACATGAAGTGAGAGCACATACCCTTTTATCATAGAATTCAAGGCGAAAACATCTGGTTCAACCTCATCGTTGACCATTTGCTTTAACAGGCTTCTAATAGTTTTCATATTCATGTAGTTTATGTGGGAATTGGCCCCCCTACTCAGAAGTGAAGCAAAAGGAAGATTAAATGTTCTAATCGAAGGCCCACAATCAATGTAACCTCATAGAAAATATCGAAGCCATTTGAAACAAAGACAGTCAATATCGAAAAACCAAAAGAAATCAAAAATACCCATAACTTAAAATGATCTAAAGCTTGGATTTAATAAGACAACATTTGAATATAATTCAATCCAAGGTAAACAAAAAACTTACAATACCCACAAGAGAGAATGAAAGTGCACAAATCCAAAAACAAAGGCAACTCCTACCCCAAAAAAAATTTGAATCAAGAAAAAATCATCAAAAAATAAAGTAACAACAAGTAACAAAGCATATGATGAGAAAATTTACATCAAGGAAATAGTCATAGAAAAGAGGGTGCAGGGAAAAAGAAAAGATGATGCATTCATATTCTTCAAAACGAGAGCTCATTCACTATTCCAAATCAATGCAAATTATGAATTGGCCAGGGATTTTTAGAAGTGAATAGCCAGGATATTTAAGAAGCAAGTGAATAGGCAGGAGAGAGAGAAGTAACGACAAATAATTTAGGAGGCACGTAAATAGGCAGGAAGGAGAGAGAGAGAAGTAACAACAAAAAATTTAGGAGCAGTAGATGATTTAGGTTTAGGAAGATAATATTAATTTTGAAGGATAAGAATGATATATTTATTTTTTTGGAGGATACAAATGGAAAAAAAGGTTTTTCAAATATATTAGTATTTTAAAGTAATATAGATATAGATATAGATAAATACATAATTTAATGAAAATTTATCCTCTAAAAATAAAAATATTGAATGAATTGATAAGAAATTTTGTCCTTTTTTTATCACATTCCCTATTAGGTAAGATATTTACTTCGGCTCTTGTCAATTTGGTGTCAAGTGTCGATACAAAATTATATAAATTAAATGACAACTCATATAATATTATGTAAAGGAATTAAAAAATAAAAAAAATATTTATTTTTTACATAAAATACTAGCTAACACATTTTGATTTGTGTATAACACTCATCTAACCTATCCGCGGGTAATTGATCGATTCATTTTTAAATTTGTCGATTTTTATCGAGTGGTGACATGGTTAAAATTGACAATGTATCACTCTCTAAAGTCTCTTGGGTCCCTTATAAAACTAGAATCAAATTATAGGGTTGTTGGTGTATTTTTTCTTGGGAGAATTGTACTTTATTTTGTATTCTCAAAAATAAATTTTTTGAATTATACCTTTAATATATCAAAAATATTGTAATAATATAAAATAGAACAAACTTTAATAAACTCATGTCTCAAATAGACTCATTCAATGAACACCGACATCTATCTCAAAATCATTCATATTAATTTTTGTTTCCATCCCCAAATTTATTGCACTGTACCTGAAAACACGAGTTACCCATAGTATTATAATGTGACTCGTTAATGGGGAGGTTTTTGATAAAAAATAATGAATGCTAATAGAAGAGTCATATCACAACTCTTTTAATATTTTAAAATATAATATGAGAAATTTTATCTTTGAGAAGAAACTAATAGAAGCAACAATTTTGATACTTTAGAGGTATAATTTGAGAAATTTTATTTTAAAAGTATAAAGTGGGAATTTTTAACAATTTTTAGGGTACAAAGCGAAATTTTCCCTTTTCCTTTTGCTAAAAAAAATCAAGTAAAATACACTGTTTCCTCCTTCCCTCCATCTCTCTCCTCCGACGATCTAAGAAACTTCAGTCCCAGCTGTGCCAACCACTCTCTCTCTCTCTCTCTCTCTCTCACCGAAATATCTTCAAAAACCCAGTTAAGGCATCAATTTCATCCTCTATATTCACAACCACATAGTTATAGACGTCTGATTCTATATACGAGATCCACATCTTACCTAATTTGCTTGGTTCGTGCTTGAAGCTAGGTGTTAGCGTTGGATGATAAAATAGAGATATGAAATTTTGAGGATTAGGGGTTTGATTTATCTGTGATGGCGTCGGAGGTGACTCATAGCTGGAGAGATTCGTACAAGGGCATGTCCTCTGACAACATCAAGGGTTTGGTTTTGGCTTTGTCTTCAAGCTTCTTCATCGGTGCTAGCTTCATTGTTAAGAAAAAGGGTTTAAAGAAAGCCGGCGCTTCTGGAGTTAGGGCAGGTATTAATTAGACTCATTTTGACTTCCAATTTAAATGTTTGGTACCCAAAATTAGTAGGATATATGTAAATAGAAATTTTCTTACTCAAATGATGATTGTGTAGTTGCAGAAATTGATTCTGCAGTGCAAATGGAGTAATTTTTGGAGTTTTGGATGATACTATTTGCTTATATAGTGTTTTTGATTGTTTAGATCTCTGGGTTCTTTATAGATGGGTATAGTTCTCGAACTTTAATGTAGTTATGTTATAGTCTGACAAGGCAATTGTTGCATGCGGTTGATTCCACGCTGAAGCTTGTCTTCAGGATGATAAGCTCCATACGGGGAAACAAAATGGCACTATGAAGTAGTTGGGGAAGCCCTATATGGAAAGTCTGAGTTCGCACATAGTTAGAATTCTTAAAATTTGAGGCAAAACCTCCACATTTGTCTACGGTTGCTTTTTTATTCATCACTGTATGTTTCTGCTTCGTGGGCTGCCCTAGTCTGCCTGCTCCAAGGGGTGCACATGCGGGTGTGCGGTCCTATTATGTTGGGCATAAAACATTTGCAATTCATATTTCTTTATCGACCCAGGAGAGGCCAATCAGCAATGCTTACTGAAGTGTTGCTACATTTTCTTGGATATGATGAGAATGCAGAAATTACTTGCTCTCAGATGCTGCATATTGTAAGTTGATCGACTACAGCTGATTAATAGAATTGCCATCTATTTTTGGGTACAAAGGCAATCACTTCTAAGGATAAACCGAAAAACCAAGTCAATACTACACCTTCACAATAATCTCCAACTATCCTATCTCCTTTAGCAGGGAACCCATCTTCCAAATATGGCATCTTGGAAGTGCCATAGCCATGGAGAGTTCCATTCTGTTGATGATTAGAGTTTTGCATCACCTGTGGTTTGAATCTTCCTGATGCTATTTTTTCCATTCATGAACATGGCAATCTCTTAACTCTCAGCAACCTGACAAAGTAGTTGTAGTTTTTAAATTGACTTTTTGTATCAGGTAATGGAATACATTGGGAGCTGGAAGTCTAGCACAATGTAGCCTCATGTTACCTGCTATCCTTCATTCCTCATATCCATCGACTTATCTTGCAAGAGCTCTAGTCCAGAGGGCACCGTGGAGGAGTTTTTCTTCGTTTTTCTGTAGTTGTTTCAGTTATTTTTTTTATTTCTCCCATATAAGCATAGATTTGAAATAAGGTTAATGTGGGTTGACATGGCAAATCGTTTTTTGTTATATTGTGATTCATTGTTACATACTTTTTGGTCGTTGACAATTACAGCCTCAATGAAAATAATTCTGTGCACTTCTTTTCACACAGGAGTTGGAGGATATTCATACTTATATGAGCCGCTGTGGTGGGTTGGCATGATAACAAGTGAGTTTATACATTCTATTTGCCGACTTATATAGTTATTAAATTACCTGGGTGTATTTATGAAAACAGTTTAGCTTGCATGTTTAAGCTCCATAAAGCATTTCAATCTCTCTCTCTCCCCCCCCCCCCCCCCCCCAAAAAAAAAAAAAAAAAAAAAAAAACAAAAAAACCTCACAACAACAACAAAAAAAAGAATAGTGCTTAATGATGAGAGTTGATCTGTACAACTGCTTACTTCATTTGTCTCTTCATACTTTTTAAAGTAGTTCAATGATTGAGTTTGTTGTATTTGGTGCTATTTGATCAGATTCAACACTATCAATTCGATACTAGTAATTGAGTAAACGTATAAGTGTTCTTTAAGAAACTGCTGGGACTCAGATTTAGCTCCAAGTGATTCCTCCCTATTCTAAATATGTTGTTGTTTAATGATGTATCTATAGTTTTTTGGTATTCAACAGTCATTACATTACTGTACGGAAATTTTATTTTTGATATTATAGCAATTTATTCTTTTGAGTTAAAAATCTGTGTCCTGTAATCTTTGAGTTACTTTTTGCCCTATGCCTTGCTTATTATATCTTTATTCTTATTCTTTTCTCTTTATGTCATATTAGCATGAAAGTATTTTGTGACGACTATTTTGATTTTGTTATACCGTGCTGATTGAGTTGCTTATAGTCTTTTTTTGACTAGAAATTTGGATTCTATGGGTGTTTTGCTTTTGTCACAGTGATTGTCGGAGAGATTGCCAATTTTGCTGCTTATGCATTTGCACCAGCTATTCTGGTCACTCCTCTTGGTGCACTCAGCATTATTATCAGGCATGCTAGAAATTCAGATGCAATATTTAGATTAATTCTCTGATGTTGACTGCTAATCCCAATGTTACATTGCAGTGCTGTACTTGCACATATTATTTTACGAGAGAAGCTACATATTTTTGGAATTCTTGGTTGTGCACTGTGCGTTGTGGGTTCCACCACCATTGTACTTCATGCTCCACAAGAACGGGAGATTGAATCTGTGACAGAAGTGTGGGATCTTGCTACTGAGCCAGGTAATTGTCATTGGCTGTATCACCGACTATTTTGTAATCTGTATTTGCAGTTTTTTTAAAGTTTTAGATGCTGTGTTTCATGCTTGCCTTTTTTTTATATGGGACCGGGCATAATGTTCATATACATCTTTTCTGCAGCTTTTCTTTTGTATGCGGCAATTGTGATAACGATTGTCTTCATACTCATATTCCACTATATCCCACAATATGGGCAGACACATATACTGTTTTATATTGGAGTTTGCTCGCTCGTAGGTTCCTTGTCGGTATGTGTTGGTACTTCGGTTGTATGTCTGTTTTAAAATTTTCTTTGTCACATGCGTTATTTCCTTCTTTTTTATTTCATTCAAGGGGGTATGCTCTGACAGGTCATGAGTGTCAAAGCACTTGGAATTGCATTGAAGCTAACACTATCAGGAATGAATCAGCTAATATATCCCCAAACATGGGCCTTTACCATTGTGGTTATGATGTGTGTGATTACCCAAATGAATTATCTAAACAAGGTAATCATGTTTATTTTTTACCACCATTTTCTTTATATTTTCTCTCTTTTACATATGCTGTCATTTACTGGTCAAAAACCCTATTATGCTTGCTTTTTGTGTTATGTTATATGCTTTTTCTTGGGTGTTGTTTTGTAGAAATACTTGTATTTGTAATGCAAAATTCATAATTTGATGTTCTTTTTCTAGTGAGTCAAAAATCTTAACCATTTAGCTGAACATCTAAATGTGTACTATGTTAGTCATTTGGTATTGTGAAATTTCAGATCTCCTTTTGAAGTTTTACACCAGAATTTTAGTTGCAATGCGTTCAGAAAATGCAACTCAATATTCGGATGGCTACACGTCTACCGGATATAGAAAGGATGTACAAATATTCATGTAAATAGCTTCAAGTTTAGTCTTCATAATGGGGGTTTGCGAACTGTGAACTACGTACAGACTATAGACTACAGACTTAACATTTTATATTATTTGTACAGAGCGATTGCCTTCAGGTTCTAACCCACAATCTCAAGGTGTTCGGGCGGAATTTAAACCACTGAACTAGTCCCCTTGTTGGGCAAAAATATTCATATGGGGAGTGAAAGTGGGTGGTGTTGGTATAAAAAGATTGTTTTGTAAGAAAAGTCGATGTATGCATTTCCCACCCATACCTCTACCCAAGATGGTTTTCTAACTAATGTATTGCCATTTAGATTCTTAGATATCTGATGCATATTGTAGAACTTTGTAGCAGTGGAAACAGATTGTTTATGGAATATCTTGGGATGAGTGAAGCTAACTACCCACAAGTCTTGGGTGGGTTGGAGCGGGATGTGAACTGAGTGAGATGCAATGATGCATAGATTTGGATGAGTTTTGGTAGGGCTCTTCTAGTGAATTCGACTCATTGATTTGATGAGGAGCATGTATTTGTTGCAGGCGACAAAGTAAGGCATCTTCCCTTGTAGGTGGACAAGTAGGCAATATTGGGTTCTCTTTGTTGCATGATGTGAAGAGTATCTTTGAGGATTTAGGGTTTTTGGACTTCGTATAATATGTCTAAGATCTCTTGTAACTTTTTCTTGGTCCTTGTTGCAAGACAATCCTCTGTCTTTTTTCTTGATTTTGAAACTCTTTCTGATTGGTTATTAACTATCTGTTTTGAGCATTCGAACTTCACGGCATGGTTGTTTTGTGATTTGTTGCAAATAGTTTTAAAAGGGGTTGCTTAGATTGTCTTGTTGACATGTTGCATGCTTAATGCCCTAGGTAAAACAATCAAACAGGAGAATTAGAAGGCGCTTGGAATCAATAACTTTGTCCGTGCAATTATAAGAAATGTACATTTCACAGTGTCAAGTCCTAGTTCCCTAAGGCTCTGTGGAAAGGATGCCGTCTTTCAAGAAAAAGACAAAATGAAAGATTTATATTGAACTACCTTGTTTTATGTCATCAGAGATCAATCCTCTCGTATTATCCTGATAATATTTCTGAGTTGATTAGCCAACTACTCATTCATTGGTCAGTCATCACTGTTATTTCATCTCTTTGTTCATCCTGGGATCAATCGGGGACTACCTTCTATGGTTGTGATTCACGGAATTTACAATTTTTTAATAACGCAGGCTTAAGTAGTCCCTTAAGTTCATCTTCGGATTATTTGGTAACAGAGTAACAGCAGCGGTTCTGATTTGGAGAGTGTCAAGACTCATGAAAAGTTTTTTTTTGTGATATTACCTTGTCACACAGATGCATTGATTTATTTATTATTGAAGATGCTTAATTTGCTCATATTTTTGGGGATGAGGCCCATATAGTTCTTTTTTTCTGTATAATTCAACTTTTTGTTTTCTATAGTGTAGATGTACTTTTTCACGGCTTAATTTGATGACAACTGTGAAATAACAGCTGACATGTTTAGAATGTATCAAAATAATGTAATAGAAATAGTAGTGGTAGTGGTACTTTGTTAAGAATAGCTTAAAATATGACTAAAGAATGTGTGAGCAAAAAGGAGGTACTTGAAGACAGTACCTAGCGCCTTCAGACTGCTTAAGTTGTGGTGGCCATGATACCTTGTGCAAAGTAGCTTCAAAGATGACAGAAGAACATGTAGGGGACTCAATTTATCTTGTAGCTGGACTGCCACCTGTAATGTTTGATTCTTGAAATTGGTTTAACATATCTTTGGGATTTTGAATGTGATTCAATCTTGAAGTCTAGCTAGGGTGGCTTTGATCTGCTGTTTCACTAAGTTGGTCATGCAGGATCCATGAGAAATAATCTGCTCTAACCTTTCTGGTGTTTATTATAACATTTATATTTTGGATGTGGTTGTTTTGTGTCCCTTACCTTTTTTCCTGATTCACATGTGGTCATTATTTTTCTGTATTTTAATTTCTTTCCTAATGCAGGCCCTTGATACATTCAACACAGCTGTTGTATCTCCTATATACTACGTCATGTTTACATCTTTGACTATCTTGGCAAGTGTGATCATGTTTAAGGTAATTCTTTTGTTGACCAGAGAAGCATGTAGCTTTCTTGCTTGGTGAAATTTGATTGAAGAATCATATTACGCTTAACTATGATGTGATGCCTTCTGTTTTACTGTAGTTCGTTAATGATTTCTGCACATCATATTTTCATTATATCGTGAAATTCCCTCTTTCTGTAATGACTCAATTTGTGAGAGCAAGATATTGATTTTGCTTGTTGTCTAGTTGAAGTTTTTTAGTCTCCCTTTTATTTGGTTCCTTGTTTTCTGTGAAAATTTTAGTCTGTTCAATTCCTAGTTATCAAAGAAGTATTAATATAATTCATAGCAACATTGCAGCCACAAAGTACGATGAAGAAAGCATGTTGGATCTAGTGGTGGAGCCAGGATTTTGTTTTAGGAGGGACGCGGGGGAACATGAATAAAAAACTCACCTAACTAATATATAAAATTTCTAATATAGCAATATATTAAGATTTAGAATTAAATTTCCACATAAAAGACAATATCCATCATATATTTTAGCAAAATATGATTAATAATAAGAAATAGGTAGTGAAAAGAAAAGATTAAGGGTGGGCAAGTAGTCCAATCCTTATGCTAACAAACCATAACAGTCCCACAAAGGCAGCAATCCTAAACATAACATTCATCTTTCAATTACAAACAGCAGGCCAACTTCACAAAATGCTGAAGAGTGCAATGTTGCCAAACTCCTTGGTTGTATCTCCAAAATCCTATATAATTGGTTCTATACTAAATTTTCTTTTAATATATACAATGAAATCATCATCCATTTTGTTGAGAAATTTGATTCTTTGAAAAAACTGAATACATGCTTTTGGTTTAAGATATTTTATCATTAGTATCTAATCGTGTCTGTGAGTTACGAGCCACTAGCTTGTGGAAAGAGGGTTGTATGCATTATCTCATGCAGCCCTAAAATAGAACATTTGTCTTACTGGATTAGAAAGGTAAGTGGGCAACCGATTTACTAAAAAAGAATAAACTAGGACAACCATATAAATTTTTAAGAAATAAAGAGAGAGAAAGAAAAAGGGGGGGGGGGTAGAATGACCATTAATGCAATATATGTACAAGGATTTTGCAGTGGGGCCAACTGCCCCCCTGGGGGGGGGGGGGGTGTTGAATTAAAGAGTAGAATGACCATTAATGCTATATATGTTACAAGGATTGTCCATATATTGTGCAAAGTCAGTGGGGGCAAGTGCCCCCCTCACTTTTTGAGTAGCTCTGCCCCTGATTGGGTCCATTCAGCGAAGGGGATAATATCCCTTATATGCTTGCAGTATTTTATTGAAAAATGTAGAGATTCAACATGCAGCCGGAGCAGTAAAATTGGTATGCTTTTGCTGACCAGCTTGCATGACAGATGCTTTTTTGATGGTTCTTGGAAAGTGTAAAGATATCGGTCGGGCAGTGTAATAGTTTTTGCAGTGTAATATTTCCTTACTAGATGGGGAAATATTCTTTCTTGCAGGAGGTTCTGTAGTGTATAATCTAGTCATGAAAGCTCTAATAGTGTATTGAATTTGTTTCTTGTAACAATGATTTTGGCTGTTGGACATGCCTGAATTAGCAGCCTGAAGCCCAAGACTGAGGTAGTTAAAACAAATGCTTAAATTTAGGCTGTGAAAACCTGAGAACTTTTAGGATAGCAACACTGGAAACTGGAAAGCCCCATTGTCATCCCTACCCCTCAACTACGGCCACCAGAAAATCCAAAGAAATTTTAAAAAATATAAATGCAAATAAAGGTAAAAAAGAAAAAGAAAAAGAAAAAGAAAAAGGACTAGACTTCGCGAATGGCTTCCATGCCTTGGCTTTCTAATAATGGTGGGGCTACAGTACTAAGGAAGCAGCCACCAGTTTTGACTTCCATTATGAGTGGGAGGGGGTAAGTGGTTCAATTCTATTGGTAAGAATTAAGAAGAATAAAAAGGACCATTAGTCACTTGGTGGTAATAAGAGATCATGCACTGGCATGCAATATCTGTTCTTTTTTTTTTCCTGATTTATCTATAAAAGTAATGGAGGTTAATGGTGATTTATAACATGGCCATTTCTATGAATCTTGTAAGAAAATGGACTAAGCATTCCATTTGTCTCTGATGCATGGAGTGTGTGCCTTTTGTTGGGTTAGTAGCTAGAGGAGTGAGAACTGTTTTGTGAATGGCTAGCACTTGCACCTTCTTGTACACACATACCATTACTGCTGTTCAATTGTTGTTTTGATTTTTTGTAATTTCAGATTGTCAAATATTCATGATGACCTGTTTTAGCTTTTAGTCTTAAAGTAGTTTCTTCTTCCTCTAAATCAAATTCCAACATTGTCTTCCTTATGCCTCTGGGATGGGGAAATGTTACATCAATCTACTTGTGTGAAATTTCTATGGGTTACCTTGGACAATGTTGTTGAAGCTTGATAATTGTGATCACAGGACTGGGATAGGCAGAATTCAACCCAGATTGTCACGGAAATATGTGGGTTTGTGACAATCCTGTCTGGAACCTTCCTTCTTCACAAAACAAAAGACATGGCCGATGGTACGCTTCTATACCTTTTGTTTTGGCTCTTGTGATGTTAATATGAGATTAGGTTAGTGACAACAAAAGTAAGGATCTTATGTCACTCATGGGCAGTTTTTAAACTGCACCCATTGATATAAAAAGACGATTGTGCAAAGATAAAAAAGTTTGTAGATGAGTTACCCTCATTCCTGGCCTTACATGTGAACAATGCCGTCAATGCATACAGGTTCTATGTCTCCATCCATGCGACTTGCCAAGCACACAGACGAGGAAAATGGTTTTGGTCAAGAAGGCATCCCTCTTAGGCGGCAGGATTCTTTGAGATAACCATAGTGTGAGATTTTGTTCATCCTCATTCCCATATGCTTTTTTGTCATAGGGACCACACTAATGTGAAATTGTATTTTATCAAGCATTGGATCCATCCCCCACATGTTCGTTTTTGGATATAGTGGTAAAGAAAGGAACCTTTTTTTTACCTGTCATATTCATCCCTCTCTCTCTCTCTCTCTCTCTCTCTCTCAAGGTGAGGCACTTGGTCATGTTCAGATTAGAGATTTTACTCTTGATCTTCCTCCCCTTCATTCCAGAAACAGTTGCAATTTCACAGAATCTAGAATAAAGCCTAAATTATGCACTAAACTAAACAGAATGTGTAAAAATCAAAAGCACTGCATTTACATGGATGCAAATCAACAAAAATAATAAATAAGAAAAATTAGAATTTTAATCTGAGCTTTGTGAAACACAATTTTCTTAAGACATTTACTTGTTTTTGGTGTTCATGGTGGATGAGCAACTATCTTTTAAGATAGAATGGATTTTTTCTTCTTAAAGAAACATCACTTCAATCTTCAAAATTTCAACGAATATAACTTGTGTTTATATTTGAACTGAACCAAAAGATGGAATGCAACAATATGCAAGCAGAGAGAGAGAGAAGAATTCTGAAATTGGAATCTAGAATGAGATGAAATGAAATGACAAAGGGACAATCTATTTATAGACTCTTGGTGGTTGTTCAAATTGTCTGAAAAGGCCTGAGTTGCCATTGTTCAAATTGAAGAGATACTCTCTAGACACAGACTCATGGAATGAATCGAGATCTCTTTTGGCGCCAAGTTCAAAAAAAAGGGGAAGAAATTTTAAAATTTGGTTTTGATTTAAATATCGGTTGGAATTTTAATTTTGATCCGCCTTCACTCTAAATAAATTTTGTCTAAAATGATTATATCTTTTTGGCCCTAGCCCAGTCGGGTCGCGGCAAGGTGGCCGGCGTGTGCGTGTGTGATAATCAAGGTAGTGTAAGCGCTTGTCCCGCTCACAAAAGTGTGGTACCCCTTGGGACCCATACCCATGAAGTCAATTAGGAGTATATTAACTCACCAAAGTGTTGGTCTTCTTCCAATGTGAAACAACTCGTATTTTACTACTAACTCACCAAAGTGTTGGTCTTCTTCCAATGTGAAACAAATCTTATTTTACTACACCAATCTTAGTTTATTTTATCACTTCAAATAAGTCACTTTGAGATATAATTTCTTATTCAAATCTTAATAGTTTTGAACAAATAAATATATCACGTTAATCTCCTTACGGAGGAGAACACGTTTAAACTTGGTCCCACTAATTACGAGCTGTGGGGATCCCACTTTTATTAAGTCTCAAATTACTCAAATAAACTTGTTTAAAACTATTTTTTTTACAACAAATTTTCTATTTCAAAGGTGAGGAGTTTTATTTTCCCCATTGAACTATTTATTACAATTCCAATAATAAATAAGAAAAGTTTTTCTTTTTTCTCTCTATATCATACTAGTTGGTGCATTGCTCGTGAACCATTTTGTACAATAATCAAACAACACTCTTCGAGGAATTATAAATTCATAAACATAGTATAAGCACATAAAGCTGAAACTCTCGCAACCAATAACCAAAAGGGGGGAGGGGGAGAAAAGTGCATACTATTATAAAGTAGAAATTAATTCCTACCTATAACTTAATACATCCAATTATTGACAGGGATGAACCCAATTTGGTACATGATAAATTAAAAAAAATACCTATTTACAACACTTCTAGCATGCTCTCCAGAGGCGACAATCGGACAAGCTTCAAACCCTCTAAGCAAAAACAGTTGGCCTATTTTAATAAGCAAAGAAAATTGATTTCTACTAATCACCAAAGATTAATAAATGCTAGAACTAAGAACATGAAAGATTAGAAAGATCACTAGAATACATACACAAAGTGTATTACTCATAAATAACTGATAAAGTGGACATTATCGTTTGTTTTGGCATTGGCAACGCACCAAATGTAGGAGGCCTTTGCCACCTTGAAAATGGTACTTTATTGTCATACTCCTGGAGAAATTCCCATTGAAATTGCATGAATCCATATTGAGAGAAATTTGTTAACGGGGCGCACCAATCAAGATTGGATTGGTAAAAATATACACGAGTTGCCTCCTTTTTTTCACTGCACTCTCTAAGTCACCAATAACATATTTGTAGAATTTATATGAAGTTACCCTCGGGAGTTACACATCACCAATGAAAATAAAAACTCAAGAAGTAACAAACATGAATCGACTTCTAAGTCTTCCATAGAAGGGTGCCATAATTTATAATTTCCCAACCGGACCATCAAGACTCACATCTGGCTTCACTGCCATATCCTCTCAATCAACTTGTCCACTGGAGGCTTGAATTTGTGCATATGATACAATTAAAAACAAAGAAAAATAAAATCGATAATCAAGTCCTAATTAGTCAAACAAGTGAAATGACACACAAAAGAGAGGATAAAGGCGCGCACACACACACATAGCTAGAGAATCTCGATCAATCGGAATCGAAAGAAATACTGAGCATTAAAAAACACCTCTAATGCTACATTTTGTGCAAATGCACTACACACCTTATTTTTGCATTTGAAATCAAGAAACTCAAAAGTAATCAATGCTTCTCGAAATCTATGGTTTGTTCCATGACCTAATATCAGTCTCCCAAAAAAATAAAATGAAGGCCACAAAATAAAGAAGGTATCAGTGACGATTAACTAAATCAGAGTGAATTTTAAGCATAGTATGATTGTAAGTTGTTTTGCTGCTTCTTCTGATTCTTACCTGCACATGTTCCTTTGTACACTTTAAACAGCTGCCAGAGAGGAGATCTTATTATTTCCCTAGAATGCACGTACTAATGAGGAGGAAAAAAAATGGATGCACAGTGGTTGTGTCATTTTGTCTTTCTTAGTAGTGGTTAGTTGGGTTTATGTAGTTTTTAGCCATGTTTGTGTTAACCCAACATTAAAATAATTAGATATCACTATTAATCTTTTCTAGAATTGAATCAAATATATGAATATAAAGTTTCATTGATTTTCAGATTGTAGCATAGGTTGAATGTTAATTAATATCTACACGTTTCTATAACTAAGTTAATTCTACCATTTTGTTGTATTTTCTAGAGAAATATAAATTTTGGAACAGGCAAACAATGAGGAAACAAAGAGCACTGTAGCTAAAGGAAGCAACTTATCTTTGCAGGCCATTGTATTAGTGGTTCAATCACCTCAAAAATCAACCTGCAAAACAATCTAGTAATAATCTAACATCAACATAATCTTATGCTCTGTTGGTATGATGGAAAAATAGAATGATGAAAAGCTAGAAAGATAAAAAGTTGGAGAGATAAATAAAACATTATGTTTGGTAAGGAAGCAAAATAGGAAGGATAAAAAAGTGGATGAATTAACTTTCCTTCTAACTCACTAAAACTAATCCCTTCAAAATCGGAAAGAAAGTGGATGGAAAGTTAATTATTTGTGTTGAAATGTATTTTATTTGTCTAAATATTATGTATACATTAATTTCATATAAAAATCCAATGCTAAAAAATATATATAAAATAAAATAAAATTTAAATTAAAAAAAAAAATTCATCTTAACTAGAGGTGAAAATTTTCGACTCAACACGATGACACGACTAGAACTCGATACGAATTTATAACACGAACTTGATTATAACTCGACACGAACTTGAAAATAACCTAACACGCGAACAAGAAATATAAAATACTCATAATTTTATGACACAATACGAATCTGACATGACACGACTCGATCGTTACCCCTAATATTTGACAAAAAAAAAAAATTAGTCATTTTTATTGTCTATCCATCCATTCAACTAAATACAAAGGAAAGAAAGTGTATTATTCTTACTTTTCATCCTTAAATGATAGAAATGGTATCCCTCATACTTTCCATCATTCCTACCAAACAGAGCATTAGAGTCAATCTAACCCAAATTAACCCCAATTTTTCACCAATGTATAAATAATCACAATCCACCTCACAACATATGAACAAACAATAGAATTTCATTGCATGTGTAAGAAAAATATATTCAACAAAGGAAGCTTGCAAAACAAGTTATTAAAAAAAGAGTGAACCTTACATGAATAGGCATGCCATTTCTGATCTCTACACACACAAAAATACCATGTCACCTTGTAGGAAATTATAAAATTTTTATGATGATCACTAGCCCTTAACCAATCAAATAACAATTCTGACCGACAAAGTGGAAGCAAATGATATACTTTTATTATTTCACCTACCCAATGTGTTATTCTTTATTCGAGCAATGTTAGAAATCATGTAAAATAACATGATGGAGCCAAAAAAATTATCTGAATCTTAAATTTGAATCAATGTCATATCGCCAAATGAACACCCATAAATTTTTGGAAAAATTCATCTACATTCCTTGTAATTAGGTCTAAATTTAATGACATCCCCTCCCTATTTTGAAACTTTATTGTCACCCCTTGTCAGTGTTTGTTAGGGTTACGACGTTAACGACAAACGTTAATTTAAAAAAATACTCATGAATATTTTATAGGGTAAATTTTGTCTACACCCTTTGTAAAAAGACATAATTTCAACGACACCCCCTATAAATTGACCTATCTTTAATAATACTCCCTCTCAATTCTAAAATGTCAATACATTCCTTTTTAGTTCTATTATATTAACCTTTGGGTTCATTAAATCAACACCAAATTGATATTCAATTTTATTAAATTAAAATTTAATATATTAAATAGAATATTAAATTTCATTAATTTAATATTTAACCTTATCAAATTAATATCAGTTATTTGATTTAACACCAAATGAACATTCAATTTTATTAAAGTAACATTTAAATTTATTCAATTAACATTAAGTTTTGTCAAATCAACACTGAATTAATATTTAATTTTATCAAATTAACACCAAATTAATATTTAAATTTATCAAATTAAAACCAAATTTATTCAATTAATATTAAATTTTATCAAATAATATTTAAATTTTATATATGAAATGTGATGTATGAAGAGTGGTCAGGTGACGTTGTGGTGGACAGACGATAACAAATGAGTTAAAAATGGATGAGATTTTGACATTAACTTTATCGAATGTAATTTTTTTTATAGAAAAATTATTTTTAACTATAAAAAATTGTAAACCCCCCCCCCCACACTCTTATCTTTATATAGTAAGTAATCATTTCTTTTTGAAAATGCTAATATTGTAAAACCCATATAAATATATGAAATCGTTTGTAATAGAACTAGTATCAACTATGTTTGATGTACAAATGTATGTTGTATAAGTTTGAGTTGGTTTTGGAAGGGTTTGAAATGAATTGGAAATAAAAAACAGGTGAAACAAGCAAATCTAGACAAACAGTATAGGTACCGCGTATCGGTACCACGCTGTCCAGAGAACAGACGGTACTGGTACCGTGTACCGGTACACTTTCTAAAAACCAGAAATTTTAAAAACGGTTTTGCCAAGCTTTGGGGCTATGTATTCTTTCCTTCAAATGTTATAAATGGACAATAATAGAGTATCAAGGATGGTATGTTGGACCTCGAATGGGTCAATCGATTTAAAATATTCATAAATAGCGGTTCAAACGAATGAAATAATAATTTTAGTGTTTTGAGTGTAAATTTACTTTAGTATAAAGATAAATCATAGAATTAAATATTTTTAGGTTAAAATAACATTAAAAATGAATCCAGAACGTTTAAAAACCTTAGGGTAGTCATAGAGATCAGATTTGAGATATTTAGTGGCAAAAACATAATTTCGGAGAAAAATATAATTTTTGGCCCTATGATCAGTAAAATTTGGGATTGGGCTGAGTTTAAAACACCATTTTCATCCATTCTTTCACTCCATTCTCACCTCAAATCTCTTAGAACCCTAGGAGAAGATAAAGGGAAAAAGAAAAGGGATGAAGGAAGTCTCTAGAGTTTGGGTTTTGCTTGAAACTTTTGATTAAGGGGTTTCTTCCCACTCTTGTTCGTTGAGACTAGGGCTTATATATATGTATTCTTTTCACTCTCAATCCTATATATATGCTATGAAATCCTTACTTCTTGATATTTTTGTAAAGATTTCCATGTTTTGAAGGAAGCTGTGTTGGAATAGCTATCAAATCTCTTTTTCCTTGTTTTAGAACCCTAGTTTTCAAGAGGAATGATTTTTCTCTTGATTTTTCTTTTGTCCTTGATTTCAAAACTTTAGTGTTTTGTATTGAACAATAAAATGGTATTGTCGATGATCTCTTGCTTATTTTCTTAAATTGTTCTATGGTAATACTACATGTGAAGTGTAGGGATTTTGTATTTGCTTATTATTGGAGAAATTGGTTGGAGATTGTATCTCTTGTGAATGTTTGGATGACCATGAGTGGCCGTTGATCGAATATCGTAGAGTAGGTAGATGTGTTTCTTACTCTGTGAGGGTTTGAATTTTTCCTACCATTCGTAGTGGGGTTGGTGCTTTGTGAGAATCAAACTACTATTCGCTCACGGGTACCGAGACTGAGGGTTAGTGTACTATTTCTGAGTTGGATTCGTCACTGCCAATGTGTCAGTATACGCCCTTCTTAAAATTTGAATATCCTTATGAGGATTGAGTGTGTGTGTGTGTGAGCCAGGATATTCTCAATATATTTATTTATGTAATGTCATACACCATACCTGAGATATAAATACATAACATGTTGATGATATATTGTGGGCTATAGTAACTTGTTGGAAATTGTTATTTTTGAGAATTAGTTTTTACTTTTTCATGTAACCATTGCAATTGTGTAAACTTGAGATCCATTAAAATGTCACAATTTTCTTTCAAAATTGATATATGATATTTGTGAAATGAGACCGACTTGTTTTATCTACTTTTCAAACCTTGTTCGAGTTAGGGAGAATTTTCCTACAGAACTTAGTGTTCATCCCCTACAAACAATATCATTTTCAGATTATGGTCTAGAAGAGGAGCTCAGAGTTGATGAGCCGGTACATTAGGAAGCCCTAGTAGATGGGAATATGGATCCCGAGGAGGATGTTTAGAGATATACTCTCTCATGTTCTAGACTAGGAAATTATTTTTGAGACAATGTGAGTCTAATATTTTGTTATTCCGCTGCAAGATTAAGTTTGATTCTTTTGGATGTAATTGTCATGCTTGGCATATTCTTTTGAAATAATGTGGTAGATATTATGTATGAGAACGAAATTTTTTTATTAATGGATTTTATTAGTTGCTCTTATGATGTGAATGATTTTAGATAGTAATGTCGTCCAAGGGAGATTTTGGGGCGTTACATACTTGGTATCAGAGCTTAGGAATTAGGTCTTACATGGGAGCTGTAGGTTATGAATTACCACTAGAGAAGCAGGATTAGGTTGAATGAAATTCTTAATTTAAATTTTACGCAAGTTTTATGCTTTGGATTAAGATGATAATTAGGATGTCTTGTACATCAAAGAAACTAAATTGTGAATTGATGTGCAGGATAGATGGTGGACATCGACGTGGACGTGGACGTCAAGCAAACCCACCACCACCGCCACCTCCAGATGCCATAAATGACATTTATCAGTGTTTAAGAGTGCTAACCATTTTGAGACAACACCAGAATGAGAACAACAACCATAACGGTGGGGTTCATCCACTAGCTCATGTATCGGGCAACGAGAACAAAAATCGAAGGATGGTAGTTGTTTGAGAATTTTTACGGTAACACCCACCTACTTTTCAAGGAAGCTCTAGCCCTATGAATGCGGAAAAATGGATTCGCTAGGTAAAGAAAATGTGTGATGGCATGAGAGTAGCCGAGGATTTGTGGGTCGGCCTAGCTACATATCTGCTAGAAGAGGAGACAAATCATTGGTGGGAATCGATGAAAAGAAAGAGGAACACGGATGTTCTTACATGGGAGGAGTTTGATCAGATCTTCTAGGATAAGTATTTTCCTGAATCAGTCAGAGACAAGATGAGTGCAGATTTTCTCGCTCTATGACAGGGTAGTATGACGGTGACAGAGTATAAAAGGAAGTTTGATGAGCTGTCCCGCTATGCCACGGAGTTCATATCTACCGAGATCAGGAGGGTCAAACGCTTTTAGATTCGGGACTATGGGGATCTTGTTAATAGAGCTGCACTAGTAGAGAGAGACACAGAGGACAATCAAAGATGACAGAACTTCATGGGGGGAGGTCCGATCAGGACCGGTGTTAGTAGTAGTGGAAGGCAGAGAGCGGCACCTTACCATCGCCCAGACCAGTCGGTTGGACAGAGACTTCAAACAGCCCGAGGAGCTAGAGGCGTACCAGAGAGAAGGCACTGACCCACGTCAATGCTTCGCATGTGGAGGTTTCGAGCTCTTTAAAAATAAATGTCCATCGTTTCCACCAAAGACCAATCAAGCAACAGGACAAGTGAATGCAAACAAGCCATCACTACAGCAGAGGCCATTAGGAGCTCTAGCCCCAGGCGGCACCAATCAGGGAAGAGTGTTTGTTTTGACCCAACCAGAGGAAGACGTTTCAATGCAGTTGTGGAAGGTATCATTCTTCTTTATAATTCTTGGGCCCGAATTTTATTTGATCCCGGTGCGACTCATTCATTCATACGCACCATATATGTTCTTAATTTGGGATTAGAATTTGAGGAGTTAGAACATGTCTTGAGTATTGACATGCCTACGGGAGAACTGTTGGATACTTAAAGGGTGTATAGAGGTTGTGTGCTTCAAATTAGGGAGCAAGAATTGATTATAAATTTAGTTGCATTAAACATGAAGGGGTATGACATAATATTTGGGATGAATTTGTTGTCCACTTTTCGTCCGGTAATGGATTATTTTCTTAAACGAATTTTATTCCGATTACCGGGTGAGGTATTTTTCAGTTTCATTAATGATCGGAGTTCTTCCCACCCATTTTCCACTATGAGCAATAGATTTTTGAAAGTTAAGGCAGGGAACTATTTGAGTTTCTTGGCCAACTTAATGGAAAACGATCGGGATAAATTCCATGCGAATGCAGTATTGATAGTATTCAATTTTTTGGATGTCTTTCCAGATGAACTACCTGGGCTACCCCCACAGAGAGAAATTGAGTTTAAGATTGATCTCTATCCAAAAACCAAACCCATATCCATTGTTCCTTATCGGATGACACCTTTGGAGTTAAAGGAGCTAAGGAAGCAGTTGGACCATCTTTTGACTATTGGGTTTATCCGTTTAAGCACTTCACCTTGGGGAGCCCCCGTCCTCTTTGTGAAAAAACATGATGAAATATTTCGGTTATGCACGGACTACCGAAGGTTGAATCGGGTTACAGTGAAGAATAAATACCCATTGTCACGAATTGATGATTTATTCAATCAGTTGAGGGGTTCTAAGTATTACTCCAAGATTGAACTTTGCACAGGGTACCATCAACTGCGGATCAAGGAGGAGGATATTCCTAAAACAGCTTTTTGTACCTGGTATGGTCATTTTGAATATACGGTAATGTCGTTCGGATTAACTAATGCTCCAGCAGCCTTCATGGATTTGATGCACAAGATATTTCGACCGTACCTAGATCAGTTTGTCATTGTGTTTATTGATGACATATTAATCTATTCACGGATACAAGAGGAACATGAACGTCATCTCTCCATTGTGCTACAAACATTGAGAGAGCATAAATTGTATGCTAAGATGAGTAAATACGAATTCTGGAAGAAGGAAGTAAAATTCCTTGGCCATGTGGTGTCAGAACATGGTGTAGCTGTTGACCCCGCAAAGATTGAAGCAGTGATGAAGTGGAAACCACCGAAGAATGTGACCGAAATACGTAATTTTCTGGGCTTAGCAGACTACTACTAGAGGGTTGTGAGAGGGTTCTCAAAGCTAGCGATGTCAATGACTCGCCTTACAAAAAAGGGAAAAAAATTCTTGTGGACTAAAGAGTGTGAACTAGTCTTTCGCACCTTGAGAAAAGGTTGACAATAGCTCCTGTCCTCATTATTCCGAATAGTGGGGAAGGATACAATGTTTATACCGATGCTTCATTACGAGGCTTGGAATGTGTGCTAATACAAATAGGTAAGGTAGTTGCGTATGACTCGAGGCAACTTAAGATACATGAGCAGAACTATCCCACTCACGACTTAGAACTTGTCGTTGTGGGTTTTGCGCTTAAGTTGTGGAGGTGTTACTTGTATGGAAAAAAGTTTCAAGTGTTTTCTGATCATAAGAGCCTCAAATATATATTCACCCAGAAAGACTTGAATCTTCGGCACAGAAGGTGGATTGAGTATCTAGAAGATTACGATTTCACACTCAACTACCATTCGGGGAAGACGAATGTAGTAGCAGATGCACTGAGCAGAAAATCTCAGGGTGAAATCAATGTTCTTGTTGTTAATAGATGGAAGATGATTGACGCCTTGGAGGAATTTGATCTATGGGTAAATAGACAGGGGGTCGATCATGCTTATTTAATCTTGTAGCTCAACCAATTCTTCGACAAAAGGTTGTGGAGTTGCAACGATTAGACACCGAGTTGGGAGCTATCCGGGGTAGATTGGAGAGGAATGAGATTGTTAAAAATTGGTCGATACAGGATGATGAGTTATAGTTTCGTGGAAGACTATGTGTACCAAATAATGACCAAGTAAGGGAAGAAGTGTTGGGTGAATGTCATCGTTCAAAATTCTCCATACCTTTAGGTAATACCAAGATGTATAGGGACATGAAGCATCAATATTAGTGCAAAGGAATGAAACAAGACGTGGCTAAGTACATTTCAAAGTGCGCGGTGTAACAGTAGGTGAAGATTCAGCATCAAAAGTCTGGAGGATTATTACAGTCTTTACTCATTCTAGAGTGGAAGTGGGATCACATCCCCATGGATTTCACGGGGCATAATGCCATATGGGTTGTTGTAGATAGACTTACCAGGTCTGCTTATTTCCTGAGTATGAAGACCACTGACACTTTAGAGACCTTGAGTAAGCTTTATATTTGCGAGATTGTTAGATTACATGGAGTTTCACTCTCTATTGTTTTGGATCGTGATTCTCGTTTCGTGGCACAATTTTGGCAAAGTCTACAACGAGCTATAGGGACAGAGTTACACTTTAGCACCGCCTTTCATCCCCAAATAATTGCCAATCCGAGAGGGTAATCCAGATTTTAGAGGACATGTTACGAGCTTGCGTGTTGGACTTCAAGGGAAGTTGAAGTGATCATTTGTCGTTGGTGAAATTTTCATATAACAACAGCTATCAGGCAAGTATTGGAATGACTCCTTATGATACATTGTATGGAAGACCATGTAGGTCCCCGATTTGTTGGTTAGAAGCTGGCGAGAGTAATTTGTTTGGGCCAGAAATTGTTCGGAAAACTACAGAGAAAATTCAACTCATCCGGGAAAGACTACGCACGGCTCAAAGTAAACAGAGAAGCTATGCAGATAGAAGAAGAAGACCTTTAGAATTCCAAGAGGGGGACTATATGTTCCTCAAGGTGTCACCCAAAAAGGGAGTGCTTAGATTTGGCAAGAAGGAAAAATTAGCTGCAAGGTATATCGGACCATTCGAAGTGATCAAAGAGGTGGGCAAAGTGACGTATCAACTTTAGTTACCAACTCAGTTGTCAGGAGTACATGATGTGCTCTATGTATCAATGTTGAGAAAGTGTCAATCGGATACAACGCATGTCCTAGATTTAGAGGGTATAGAAATACAAGATGGGGCAACATATAAAGAACAACCGGTGGAAATTCTAGATACTAAGGAGAAGTACTTCGCAATAAAGTCATCCAATTGGTGAAAGTCTTGTGGCAACATCATGGGGTGGAAGAAGTTACTTGGGAACCAGCGCTGAAAATGCGAGAGAAGTACCTTCATTTTTTTGCTACTTGAGGTAAGTTTTGAGAACAAAACTTTCTTCAAGGGGTGGATTGTAAACCTCCCCTCACACTCTTATCTTTATATAGCAAGTAATCATTTCTTTTTGAAAATGCTAATATTGTAACACTCAGGTAAATATATGAAATCATTTGTAATAGAATTGGCATCAACTATGTTTGATGTATAAATGTATGTTGTATAAGTTTGGGTTGATTTTGGAAGGGTTTAGAATGTATTGAAAATGAAAAATAGGTGAAATAGACAAATGCAGACAAACAGTACCAGTACCACATACCGGTACCACGCTGTCCAGAGAGCATACGGTACCGGTACACTTTCTAAAAATCAAAAATTTTAAAAACGGTTTTTTCAAGTTTTGGGGCTATGCATTCTTTCCTTCAAATGTTATAAATGGACAATAATAGAGTATCAAGGATGGTATGTTGGACCTCGAATGGGTCAATCGATTTAAAATATTCATAAATAACGGTTCAAAGGAATGAAATAATAATATTAGTGTTTCGAGTGTAAATTTATTTTAGTATAAAGATAAATTATAAAAATAAATATTTTTAGGTTAAAATAACATTAAAAATGAATCCAGAACGTTTAAAAACCTTAAGGTAGTTATAAAGATCAAATTTGAGAAATTTAGTGGCAAAAACGTAATTTCGGAGAAAATATAATTTTTGGCCCTATGAATAGTAAAATTCGGGATTGTGCTGAGTTTAAAACACCATTTTCATCCATTCTTTCACTCCACTCTCATTCCAAACCTCTTAGAACCATAGGAGAAGATAAAGGGAAAAAGAAAAAGGAGGAAGGAAGAAGGAAGTCTTTAGAGCTTGGGTTTTGCTTTGAACTTTTGATTCAAGGTAGGGGTTTATTCCCACTCTTGTTCATTGAGGTTAGGGCTTACATATATGTATTCTTTGCACTCTCAATCCTATATATATGCTATGAAATTCTTACTTCTTGATATTTTTGCAAAGATTTCTATGTTTTGAAGGAAGCTATGGTGAATAGCTATCAAATCTCTTTTTCCTTGTTTTGGAACCCTACTTTTCAAGAGGAATGAATTTTCTCTTGATTTTTACTTTGTCATTGATTTCAAAACTTTAGTGTTTTCTATTGAACAATAAAACGGTATTGTCGGTGATCTCGTGCTTATTTTCTTAAATTGTTATATTGTAATACTACATGTGAAGTGTAGGAATTTTGTATTTGTTTATTATTGGTGAAATTGGTTGGGGATTGTATCTCTTGTGGATGTTTGGATGACCATGGGTGGCCGTTGATCGGGTATCGTAGAGTGGGTAGATGCGTTTCTTACTCCGTGAGAATTTGAATTTTTCCTACCACTCGTAGTGGGATTGATGTCTTGTGAGGACCAAACCACTATTCGTTCACGGTTATCGAGACTGAGGGTTAGTATACTATTTCTGAGTTGGATTCGTCACTGTTAATGTGCTGGTATACGCTCTTCCTAAAAGTTGAATATCCTTATGAGGATTGGGTATGTGTGTGTGTGTGTGTGTGTGTGGGACATGATATTCTCAATATATTTATTCATGTGATGTCATACATCATACCTGAGATACAGATACATAACGTGTTGATGATATATTGTGGGCTATAGTAACTTGTTGGAAATTGTTATTTTTGAAAATTGATTTTACTTTTTCATGTAACCATTTCTATTGTGTAAACTTGAAATCTATTGAAATGTCACAGTTTTCTTTCAAAATTGATATATGATATTTGCGAAATGAGACGGATTTGTTTTATCTGTTTTCCAAATCTTGTTCGACTTTGGGAGGATTTTCCTACGGAGCTTAGTGCGCATCCCCTACAAACAATATCCTTTTCAGATTATGGTCTAGAGGAGGAGCTCAGAGTTGATGAGCCGGCACATTGGGAAGCCCTAGTAGATGGGAACGTGGATCCCGAAGAGGGTGTTTAGAGCTATACTCTCTCATGTTCTAGACTAGGAAATTATTTTGAGACAATGTGAGTCTAATATTTTGTTATTCCGCTGTAAGATTAAGTTTGATTCTTTCGGATGTAATTGCCATGATTGGCATATTCTTTTGAAATGATGTGGTAGAAATTATGTATGAGAACGAAACTTTCTTTATTAATAGATTTTATTAGTTGCTCTCATGATGTGAATCATTTTAGATAGTAATGTTGTCCAAGGGAGATTTTGGGACGTTACAAAATTATAAAAATTTGATTATGTAACCAAATGAGTGATAATATGATGACTAATATTATAACAAAGTTATCATGCAACACTTTAAAATGATAAAAATTTATGGAGATCATATAATGATAGAAATAAAGCTTACTGTTTGGCTAGGACATATATAATTGGAAAAAGATTTTGAACATTTTAGTCAATTTACATAACAAAATGTAATTTTGACATTTTCACAAAATATTTAGTCAAATCATTACTTTATCTACTGGTAGAGTCAAAAGTTATCGTTAAGGGAATATCATTGATTTGATAGTATAACCAGAAGGGTATGCAGAGAGTTTTAGAGTCGGGAGAGGGTGCCATTATATTTAAACCTAATTATAGGGGTGTAGATAAATTTTTTTCTATATGTAATGAGGAAAGGGTTGAGGGCATTTTAGTCTATTTATATAACAAATTGTAGTTTTGACATTTTTAGAAAATATATAGTCAAATCGTTAGAATTTACTGTTAAGGGGGTGTCTTTAATTTGAAAGTATAAACTAAAAGGGAGTGCAGTGAAGTTTCAGAATCGGAAGGGGGTGTCATTGAATTTAGATTTAACTAAAGGGGGTGTAGATGAAATTTTTTCTAAATGGGTTTAGATGAACCAATCCTCTTGAGATTACTCATCTTAAACAAAAAACAACACTCCAACCCTAAGAAAATTTCAACGCAATAAAAGAACCAAAAGTCAAGTTGTTATCTGACTAATGCAAAAAATCATATTTAAAAATCATATGATTATAAATATAGAAATTCTTAAGGAATTTCAAGAAAGGTTTGACTATTTATTTCTAGACAATCAACCTTCGTTAATTTGGGTGTCAGTGTTTATGCTCAAAATGCTTAGACTTGAATATTGATAGTTGTTTAGAATTGAGTTGTAATATTAAACTTTGATATTGAGTTTAGAATACTGCTACTTTTTCTTTGAATACATGTGTTTTGCCTTGAAAGTAAAACAAATACAAACAAAAAACCCTAAAAACTTTAAAAAAAACATTAAATAAGAAATATTAGGGCTTGTTATTGTACTTATACACAAACAATTATACAAAAGTACAAAACTTGGAAGCACTATTTTTTATATTTTTCCTTCTTCAATAACTCAATAAGGATTCAAGCCAAAAACAAAAACTCATAAGAATCAATTAAACCAACTCAATATGGATTCAACAGTAAGATCAAACAACTTTTAAATCACCTATAGACAATAAGAGAATTTGCATGAAATGAAATGATTGTGGCTACAATTAAACCAATCACACCTCTTATCCAACAGAGAGAGAAACCAAAACAATAGCAGAACATAAGCGTTGTTCATTTCGATGGTCGGAACAGAGCGCACTTGAATTCATAAATTAATCTATCATTTTCAAAACAGGTAAAAGAAACTCAGATTAAAATAATTAAATATCATATTATTGTAAATCCAACAAGAAAGATAAATAAATAATGTATGGTCATCATGGGTTTACAATTTACATAACAAACTTAATTGGAAGAAAAAAACCTCAGAATATATATCAAACCCACCGTTGTACAAAAGCTTCCACCACCAATTTGTATTCAAAGAACCTCAAGCGAGGAAATTAATTAAACAAAGTAACACGAGAAACTATTCATTTACCACAAACATACATACTCTAAGAATATAATCACATATTCTTTCCGTTCTTAAATATCTATCATTTTACACAATTTTTTTTGTTCCATAATATCTGTCGTTTAATGAAACTAAAACATAATTAATATTTTTTCTTCTAAATTTACTCTTAACTTTTCAATGCATTAGATTTGGTAGAGGCTAAATGTCTTTTATATTTCTTTCATTCTTAATATATATTAAATAAGAGTATTTTAGTCTTGTGCAATTATTTTTTTACTCATATTAGAGCTATTTAATACCTTCCTTAATCTTGTATAAAAATCTTAAACGACAGGTATTTAGGAACGAAGGGAATATTTAATTTCAGGATTTACTTTTTAAAATTTTTGCTAGAAATTTGAGCTCAATTTTGAATTCAATTAAACTCGATCGTTGTCTTATTTTATTTTTGGTATCATATCATAAACTATTTATATTTGGATATTTATGCCATATTTTGAGTATAATTTATTATTTTTTGGATAAAATTTATAAACGTAACATTTTTTTAATAAAAATATCACAAACTATTAAGCATTAATTATTTTTTTGGATAGGAATAAAATAATGGCCCATAAACAAAAAAAAAAGATATAATATATACAGATTTGATATTTTTATTGGGGCTATCACACATATATTATATAGAATTGATAATAAAAATATGTATATTTTTAGATTACCGAAAAAGACAGCATCTCCTATTGGGATTCGGAACCCACCAACGACCCTTTGCTTTAATTTTTACTGACCGACTACTACCAAACCTCAAGACCGGGGGGGTGGGCCGTTTGTTTTATTTTTATTTGAGAGACAGATGAAGATAAGGATTTGGCATTGCCCATCCACTCCTTTTTCTATCTCTTTTTTTTCTTTTTCTTTTTTGATGGTTAAGAATTTTTAAATCAATTTATACGCACTTCGATTAATTTTTTCTTCG